>JAKKCX010000018.1:630000-1230000 GCA_022023575.1 Geotrichum ghanense (nom. inval.)
AACACCATATTGAGGATAATATTCAGCTCCAAGGCGCTTAATTATTTGGTCAACAGCTTTGTCTGGAAGATACATGAATGAAGTTCCAGTGTCAAGAAGTGCTTGAGCAGCTGCACTGTGATTAATGGGACTTTTTGTACCATTATTTGTGCTGTTGGACATGATGGTTTCAGGAGGTGGAAGCAGCATATTTTCAGAAAATGAGGATCCATTAGCAAAAGAGATTTCAGACAATTTAATAGCCAAATGAGCATCTTTAGCCATAGGCACAGTGTACAAAGGACCTGTGTATTTTGATGAATCAATTCCTCCAAACAAAATAGTGCCCTTTGTAGAAGTAATTTTACTCAAAGCAATAGAGTATACATTTTTTTGAGTTATGTTGCGTTCATAAAGAAGCTGAGGAATATTTGGATAAGGCATTTCTGTAGCTTCGTTTGTGATTTTACCAACACCAAGAATTCCAGGAATTTTTCCGCCGGCAAGTCTGTCTCTAGTCACCAATCCAAGAGTAGTATTTTTAAGTACAATGTTGTTAAACTCAACAGTATCGCGACCCCAATTACCCATTACAGGTCCAGATCCATAAGTAATGAACAAATTATCATTGGCAAATTCGTAGGAAGTTGAAGAATTGGAGTCATAAAAAGGAATATGTCCACTCTTCTTGTCATAGAACCACAAATCACTGGACCCAGTATCTAGCACTGCTGTTACATTTTGTGCAGGTGTACCTACTCGAAAATCAACGGTGTAATACGAGAACTGATTGATGATTTCAACAGTATTATTTGTAAGATCGCGTTTTTGGAGCAAGCTGACAGGCTCTAGTTTTTGATTGATATTAAATGAAATAACTCCGTTGGGTAATTCATTAGTTTCAGTTGATGGTGAGTCCACTGGTGCTCCACAAACTACAGTTAGAATTGACAATAATCCAAAATATGGTAAAATCATTTTCTATCTTTTAGTATTCTCGAATTGCAATAAATAAATCAAATGACTGTGTCTGCTAAAATGTATAAATAAATCAAGGGTGTTTCTTTTGCGCGTGTGTAATAATTGTTCAACCAAGTAAAACAATATTCTCTATAAAAACAACCCTAAAGGGAATTGATCAATACAAAATGAGAATTGATCTAGTGTAAGAAAGATTTCAGTAAGATATTGAAAGAAAATATATATAAATATTGAAAGCTTTAGTTATTTGTAGCGGAATTTTTCAATGATTATATACAATGAAATATCCTGTATATATGCATTAAAAGATAGTTGCACCTCAGTCTATTCATGCGGTGCCAACTTGGGCTACTTGGTTTAAGGTCTATAGGCAATTTTAAAGGATTAGATAGAGTCCTAGTATGGTGCCTTTTAAATACGGCAGGCTTATAACTAAGGCATATGTTTGATTAAAGACAGCTATAAAGAGTAGTAATATCATTAGTTATGTGGAGTTAAAGTATTGTGATAAGACCCATAGTTCAGTAAGACTAGATTTTGAGATGAATACTTGAAATTCTATTGAATACAAAAATCCTTAAGAGGTGAATTGTCTATTTTTATTTAAATTATATATATATATATATATATATATAGATTGAATTTCATTATCTTGTTTTCAACTTTGAGTGAAAAATAATTTTTAAAAAACAAAAGGGAGTCATGCTAAAATAGAGCCAGCTCCTGAACTTTGTTTTCTTCTTCAATTATTATAAATAATGTTGGTCCTTATTTTCAAAAGCTTTATAAATCAAAAATTAAATACTTCATAATGTTGCTTTTCTAATTTAATACATGGGGCTCGGAGCTTTTTTATATATCCCATTTACTTTCAATATTAATACATGTCTAAATCAAGAGTCTACATTTGTATGGAATAATTCATGTGGATTTTTTCCTCTTGATGCGTCATAATCACAAACATCTACATAAATATCTATATAGGACTGAAAAAACAACAACACTTTGAATAATAATAAAAATTATAAAAACAATTAACGCAGCTCACAGAGAATACAGAAAAAAATATAGTAAAAATTAAATAAAACCATGGAAATAATAATAATAATAATAATAATAATAATAATAATAATAGAAGATAAATCAAAAAAAGAAAAAGAAAAAGAACAGTAGCAATAATCATAAATTCACTTCGTCAACAACGATTCTTTCATAGACACAGTCCATTTCGTTTAATTCCTCCAATTCTTTAAGGTCAGCCAGGACTTGATCATCGCGCACCACTCCAGGTAGACTGCGGTTTTGCGACCTCCATTGCCATATACGTTTGGCTCGCGAATCTGTTGACAAATCGACGCATTGATACTTAATGTGATTCAGATCCAATATGCGACCTATCTTACGAGTGTCAGGAACCACATGGATGTTACCGCTAGCGAAAGAAGTGTATACAAACACTTCAGGTTGAGGAGTTTTGATTGAAACATCAGAAGCAACAATAGTAGTTGCTGAGGAAGCAGAAGAGGGAAAGACTTCACGAGATTGTCTTCTACTGTGAGTCTTTGACTTTTTGTCTTTTTTGGACTTGTGTCTTTTTGATTTGACAGCAGATCCAGATGAAGACAAAGAGTTACGTGATTTGGTACGAGTATGCATAGAAAGCAGCTTCTCTTCTTCTAATGTGAACACAGGTAGAGGTATTTGCTCTGGACTCAATCCTCCGGTTGGGGTGATTGGAGAAGAAGCAGCAGTCATAAAAGAATCTTCACTATCCATTGAGAGATCGGTTCTCTGGATAGAATTCATAGAAGCAGAAGACCCGACGCGTCTAGCGTATTCAGAGGCAGTGAATGTGTCGTTACTTATTTCAGTAGATCCATGGGAGCTGATATTTTCTCTGTTGACAATTTGCTCCTCAGAAGCTTTGATAGTAGAACCATTACTCAATTCAGAAACAGGATTAGACTTATTAAGGCTCTCATCAGACTCGCAGTCACTGCTGTTATTAGACAACTCTCTAACACCAATTTCAACACCTTCGGGTACATGAGCCTCGCTAGATAACTCAACAGTCTTAGTGTCAAGAGTAGAATCAAGTTTTTCAACAATATCTACGGACTCATTTTGACTCAATATAGGAATGGATAAAGACTCATAAAGCGATACAATCGATTTAGCATTGCTGTTATCCACGGTCTCAGCCTCTTGAACTTCAGTTATCGTAGTTAGAGATTCTTCAATTGCAGGATCTTCACTTGAAATGTCACCAGAACTTTCAACCTTAGTAGCACCAACTACAATTCCTTCTATTGCGTCGAGTTCAGCTTTCTTAGAAGGGGATGAAAGGGCAAGGTTAAGAGCTTGGTTACTAGAGAATTTGGCCCCATCTGGTTTAGAAAGTGTAACGTCTGAAGTACTCAAACTCCAGCCAGGCTCATTCATGACCTCAGAGTGACGAATTGTGACTATATCATCACTTTCAGACATGTTATTAAACATATCAGTCTTAAAAACGTGTTCCTCATGTTCGTCGTCGTCGTCTTCGGTGCTGACAGTAACACACATGGAGTCTATATTAGACGAGCCCTCAGTAGAGCTAGTTTGGTTTTGGTCCTTTTCAAAAACATTTCCTATTTCAGCAATTTCCAAAGTTAAAGGAGCTTCCACATCAGGACTGGAATGGATTGGTGGGGACGCAGGGGCAGACAATTGCGCAGAAGTAGTAGCAGAGCCAGAGCTTTCAGTTTTGCTACCATCAGCCTGCAGTCCCACGACGGCAGCGTCACCGGAGTCAGTACTGTCATCCTCCAGCAGTGATGGCCAGTAGTTGACGTGCTCAAGCTCAGGTAGTTCAAAGTTGAGCGCAGAGTACCGCCTGGACATTCGTGAGGCCGCGTTGAGGTCTGCATCGTCAATAGCTTTGTCACCGCTGCCTCCCGCGCTAAAATCAAGCGTTAGTGGAGCAAATTTTCCAACTCCTAAAAGCTCAGGGGCCCCAGAATTGGCTTTAGTAGTAGAAGCATTAGCATTAGCAGCAGCAGAAGAAGAAGAAGAAGAAGAAGAATTAGAGTTTTGCTGAGAATTGTTGCTGTCCGAAGATGTTGGGTTAGATGAAGAAGAGCCTAGGATATCATCCATGAGAGAGATTTCACGTCCAGCCTGGGAGAAATCGAAATCCAGCGCCGGCGCGGATTTCTTAGTTTTGTCATCGATAACTGAAGGGTCTGAAGAGGTAGCGAGAGATGTGAAAAAGTCCAACGGTGCCAACTTGCTGCTTGAGCCGTTGCTATTTCCCAATTTGCTGAGTTGAAGTGCAAAGTTGTCGTGTTCATCTTCAGTTTCGTCTTCGAGATGGAGCGAAAGTGCGGGCTTGGAGACGGTAGCGGCGTTGTCTGCAGAGTAAACGGGCCGAAGAGGTTGCGAGGAACCAATATTGGCAAGCGAGGTAGACAAAGAACTTTGCTGTGTTTGGGTGGTGTTCTTTCTGCTGGAGCTTGTATTAGAAGTCTTACTGCTACTGCTGTTGCTGTTATTTAGGTTAGTTTTAGAGACCTTGAGGACGTTTGGGGTAGTTGATGAGCGTTTAAGGTCGTAGGCCGAAACTGAGCGCTTGGGGCCAGTTTTACGAACTGGCTCTTTGCGTTTTGTAGACTTGAATCTCTTGAAGATGGTCGCGAACCAGCCGGACGAAGCGGAGTCTTGTCTATTCTTTGTTCCCATTATGCTAAAAGAAGAAGCGAAATCCAAAGAGCTGCAAGAATAATGTGTTTGAAGTAAAAACGAACAAGAGAAGTGAAAATATAAAAGATGGAAATAATAAAATACAAATATAAATATATGAAAAATGAAATATAATAAATATGAAAAAGAAACACAATTTTTGAATGAATGAATGAATGAATGAAGTAGTATCAAAAAAAATAAAAATTAAAAATAAAAATTAAAAACTGAGGGAAACTTGATTAGTTTTAAGGAGTCCGGACAGGAGTGCACAAATTCACACTCTTTTTTTTTTTTCTTCTTCTTCTTCTTCTCTTAATCAGCGTTTCTTTTTATTTTATTGTATTTTACTTTTTTTTCTTCGAAATTGTTAAATTTTATTTTTATTTTCATCCAACTTTTAATGTTTCTTTCACGTCTTCTTTTTATTCATTTTCTTACTTTCTTAGAAAAGGTTTGTGCCTGGATTTTGATGAACTCAATTTGACATGAGTCTTGACAAAAAAAAAAAAAAAAAAGGTTAAAATCCACCAAATAATGCTTATAATATTAAAAATGCCTGAAGTTTACTAAATTCTTGGAACAAAACAAAATGCACAGAAAAAAGACATTTTAAAGCTGAATGGTTCTGCATGGCAAAGAACCGGCGGCGTTTGAACATGCTGTTGATATGGTCGAAACGGTTTGGATGGACGTAGAGCCAAAAGGGCTGTATTCTTTATTAGCTAGATAACAGCGCCTGAAGAACCTTTACAGTTGAAGAAATAACTGGCAAACAAAAAAAGGCCGATGGAGGACAAAATAGACGATAATTTGAAACTCATGCTGTGCCAATCATAAGTGGTAAGAATTGCTGGCTCTTGATGACTTGAAAGAACTTCATCAAGTCTTGTAAGCTGTTTTATAGAGCGTTCCAATACTAATGCAAATACTACTGCAAATACTACTGCAAATACAACTGAAAATACAACTGAAAATACAACTGAAAATACAACTGAAAATACTATAATTGAAGGTAGAACTGAAAATACTATAATTGAAGGTAGAACTACAACAACAACAACAACAACAACAACAACAACAATTCTAGATTATAGTTAATATTACCATCTGTCTATAGAGCAAATTTCCTTGGCTATTTCTATAACTGGAAAGTAAATGTAGGCCAATTCAACTTGATCATCTATGATATGCGTTCAGATCCTCCTTGATAATCACCTCGTTGCGATGACCATCTGATTAGTATTTACTTTGAAATAAACTTGACTATATTAACAAATAAACAAACAAACAAACAAACAAACAAACAGATATTTGAATCGTGATTACGATGTGCTCGTGCCAATTAGGTCCACATCTGGCGTATTTTTTATTTTTCATGAAATAATACAACCCATAAATATAAAATCATGATATCTAAATCACAATAACCATTGAAAAAATAAATAAATAAATAAATAAATAAATAAAATTCTTTGCATATCGTTGAAACCGCCGCTTTTAACCCACGGAGAAGCATGACATGCACCTTATTTAGCATGACGTCGCCAACTCCCCCGTTCCACGCAGTAACTACAGTTTCCAGTCTTTTCCAATTCATCTTTTTTATTTTTAATTTTTTTTATTTATTTATTTTATTTTTTTTTTTAATTTATCTTCTTTCACCAGAAAGAATATTAATTTATTTATAAACTTTTTGATTCTAGAGTCAAAACTTAATATATTATTTCCAAAGAAAGATAAAAAAAAGTTCTAGCGTGATTCTATAAACACTTGAACATCTATATATATATATATATATATATATTTCTCTGGAATTTCCATTCCAACTACATTTCATTTTCTAAAAGATTGAAAATGATTTCCAAAATTTGATAATAAATATCTGGTCTACAATTGTAATAAATATTTTTTTTTGATATTTTTATTCATTTTTGTTATTCATTTATTTTAATTCATCTTAATTTTCTCATTAATATCATTACAACTTCAGATCAAAGATTTATAAGATTAGATGTCTGTTTGTTCTTTTCCGGAACGTTGCCGTGTTTAGTATTTTACAAAAAAATTTAGCATTTATTTAAAGTGCCGTTCTTTTTCATATTTGAAAATGCTTCATTTATTTATTTGTAATTTTTTCAATTTTTTTTTTTTTTTTTTTTTTTTTTTTGGATTATTTTAGTTTTTAATCATTCATTGTATTCTATTTTTCTTCTAGTTCATCTTCTTTTTATTCTTATTGTTAGTTTTCTTTCATCGTTCGCCTAAACCCAATCGAGTAATATTTAACACTTAGTACTTGGCTTATCGCTTTTATCACATGAAGTTGGGATGATACGGCTGAAATTGACGTGCCTTTTTGAAATACTTTAAATATATTTAAAATTGTGACTGTAAGGAACATAGATAAAACCATATAAAAAAACAACAAAACTATATTTAATTGAAAAAAAAAAATTAAAAAAATTAAAAAAATAAATAAAAATACAATGCTAAAAATTAATATTGTATTTAATAGAAAGTTTTCTTTCTTTCTTTCTTTTCAAAGAAATAAGCTAATAATAATTATACAAATTCAATTAAAAAAATAAAAATAATAATAAAAAAAATAAAATAATAATAATAATAAAAACACAAACCGCGACAATATCAAATGAAAAAGACTAAAAACAAAATTAAAAACCAAGACACAAGATGAAAAATAATAAAGAAAAATGTTAAACACGTTGAAGAAAAAAGAAAAAAAAAAGAAAAAAAAACCACAGTAGGAAAAGGTAGTCATTGAACTCTTCCAGCGCTACTATTATTTTTTCTTTTGAAAAAATCAACCACTCTTCGAGCTGCAGAAGAATTTTCAAAATACCCTCCTTTCTTTCCACCGAGATCGTGGGGACTGTCAACTGTTTTTCTTCTTGTTGATGCTGTGGCTGCTGAAATAACTGAATGACTACTTCCATTGTTGGCATTGCCCATACTATCAATTGGCCCAGGAGGTGGAAACACATACTTTGAATTGATGGTGGAATTTGGAGACGGATTGGCACTACTCCCATGTGAACTGCCAAATGAATATCCAAGGAAACTAAAACGCTTGGATTTTGCACTGCCAGTAGGAGAGACTGTTGAAACCGCTGATGGACTAACCATACTTTGTGTATGCTTATGGCCCTTTCCACTAGATCGTGATTGAGACACATTATAGATACCAGGCTCAATGTTTTCTTTGATTCCTACAGTTTCAAACGAACTTGCATATGCTGTGGCTGCTGCAGCAGTAGAAATTCCAGAGTAGGTCATGTTACGTCTATGCTGAGCACGCTTGGGTTCTTTCAAAACACCCAAAACATCGTTGGTGGTCTCTGGAATGATACTGGCAACAAGTGTCGAAGCATTAGCTGTATCAGAATCATTTGTTGGCTTTTCTGAAGCAATGGCAATAGATGATGAAGAGTTAGCAGGAGATGATGATGCAAAAATAACCGGAGTTTCAGACTTGAACGCTGGAGGACGAGACATCTCGCCCGGAAGTGCCAGGTCAGGCGTAATGCCTACTCGGGGCTCATTGTAAGAGTATCCAAATCTGAAAGACGGCTCATATGAGGATGTTGGTCGGGGTTTCCGTGCTGCTTGTGGGAATACACGCGCGCCAGTTGACAAGTGCAATTCACCAGTATTGTTTAGATGTTCTTGTTCTGTGATAGTTTCTTCAGAATTGCCGACAACCCGCGGGTCTTTCGAGTACTCAAAGATCTCAGTATCGTCTGAGGCAATTGACAACGGCCGGCTGGATTGATAAGAAGAAGAAGTAACTCCCTTTGAGTATCCTGTCTGCACTGAGTGTCTACGTGAATGTGTCATGTAAGAGGGAACATGTGTAGTATCGACTTGTATTGAGTTATGTCGGGCGTGAGATTTGGACTTTCGAGTAGCGTTGGCAGCAATAGGCAGACCGGAACCTGACGCAGGTTGGGCAATAGGCAGTGATGTGACAGAAGGGTCTGTATCAAATACAGAGCCACTACTGCTCATACCCGGATGATATGATACTGGTCTTTTTGGTTTGTGATGCTCCGTAATTGGCTGTAGCACCTGTGCTGGTGGCGCTGCTGACTGTTGTGTTGGCTGCTTGAGAAAACTACGATCCCATTCAACTGGCGTGACTGAGAGAAAGTGTGCGTGTGGAGCCAGCCAGGCATGACTGCGAACGCTGTTAAGGTCAATACGCCTGTTTGGATCTGGAACTAGTATTTTTCGAAGAAGGTCTCTCGGCATAGGCTGAATATATTCTGGGAAAGTTAATGGAGTAGAAGTGATATACTTGTAAAGCTGAGTGATGTTGTCACCGTCGGGATTATTGGGGTCATCGTCGAAAGGTAGGTATCCTGCAAGCATAGCGTAGAGAATGACACCGCAGGACCAAACGTCGACTTTACGCCCGACATATTTAGAGTCTGAAACAACCAGTTCAGGGGCGGCATAACAAGGCGATCCGCAACTAGTAGACATTAGATCGTGGATCTTTCCGTCAGGAGTAGCCTTGAATGAGTTTGCAAACCCAAAGTCGGTGATGATGACGTTTTTGTGCTTGTCTAGAAGAAGATTTTCTAGTTTGAGATCTCTGTGCACAATACCTTTAGAATGCAGATAATACACACCGCTCACCAGCTGTGCAAAGAGCCGACAGGCTGCATTGTCTTTCAAGTATTTATTTTTGAGAATATAGTCAAACAGCTCTCCTCCAGAAGCATACTCCAAAACAATACCAATGTATTTCTCATTCTGAATGACTTCGCTGAGCCTGACAATATTGGGGTGAGTAAGAAGCTTTAGTGCGTTAATTTCCCTAAACACTTTTATTTCTCGACTTGATTTTGGGGGGACGGTTTCTTTGCGAATTAGTTTGATTGCGACTTGCTCAGGGGAGTCTCGTTTCCATCCAAGTTTTACTTTGCCGAATTCACCCTGTCCGAGTGTGGATCCCAGTAGATATTCACCGAATCTGATTTCACGATGTACTCTGCGGGAGATTGAGTTTGAGAGTTTTGCTGAGTTTGAAAGTCGCGAAGACACCCTTGGAGAGCTTTGTTCGGTCATGCTGAAGTTTATGATAGTATTACTATTATTATTGGTTGTTGAATAAATATATATATAAGTGGAAGATGCAGGAAATGCCGGATGTAGACGAAATGGAGGATCTAAGATTTATTAATTAATGCTTAGTTTGGCGGATGCAGGACAGCAAGAAATAAGTGTGTATGATGGAGATTATACCGGTACTGATACCGGGGAGGGAGGTGAAAGGAAGGGAAAAGGAGGTAAAAGTAGAGAGGCTCTCACCAAAATATCAAGAAGGAATTAAGAAGGAAAAAAAAAAGGTGTAATGTAAAAGGGGAAAGAAGAAGGAGAAGAAGAAGAAGGAGAAGAAGAAGAAGAAGAAAAATATGAAGAAGAAGAAAAACAAGAAGAAGAAGAAGAAGAAAAACAAGAAAAATAAGAACAGATTGCAAGCGTGGGAGAAAGAAAACAGTTATGTGGAAAGACCAGGAGGAATAGAAGTTATAATACTTGAAAGAAGAGGAGGGCGAGAAAATAAGGAGAAGCTAGCGTTGATTTGATCTAGCTTGTTTGAAAATAAGGGGGTTTACTTTGCTAGGAAAACAATGGCTACGAAAAGGTACCAAAGTGTCCACATCTGCGTGCAAATTGACTAGATGGGTTCTGGGACAATTCAATGGACATTTGAGGGCGACTCGAGTGTATTGTCTGGCTGCTGCTGCTGCTGCTGCTGCTGCTGCTGCTTGTTTGTTTGTTTGTTTGTTTGTTTGTTATTGTTTATATATTTGGAAAGGCTACATTTAGTTATAGTTTAGACAGATTCTGCAGTAGGGTGAAAGTTGGAAGACAATGTGAAACGTAGTACAAACGATGAAAAGACGCGTTTGTACTATTGTTTGTGGTTTTATAAGAGATTATTTAAGCAGATGTATTATCATTATAGAAGGTGTATAAACAAAAGCAAATCAAAACTAAATAGTAAACAAAACAGCCATCAACAGTAAACAAGTGTAATTTAAAACGTTGGAATGAGTATACAAATTATATTTCATGTTAATGTTTGAAAAAAAAAAAAAAAATTGAAATAAAGTAAATAAACAAAAAGATTGAGTTGGAATGTGGGTTTGTTTACTTTTTGACCGATTGGACCTTCGATTTCGATTAAAGATCCACTGGTCCAAACCTAACTACACTTTTTTTTTTTTTTTTCTTTCTGATTTTCGCATATAAAGACTAGTAATGTTATTTCATTTTAGGTACAGTTGGAATGCTAATTTAGGTGTGGATTAGGGGGATGATTTAGGTACCTTACTACCTGTTTTTTTTTTATTTATTATTATCACGTTTAAATCTTATCGTACAAAAGTAAAACTCCTACAAGATTAATTAGTACACTTATTCTACTGTCATACTTTCTATTTAATCTATAATCAACGCCACCACAATGATAATCAATTGTTGGTATTTATACTAATTAAATGGTTGACATATGACGAATGATATCTGATCATAACAGTGCGGAGTACTATTATTACGTAGTTGGACACTATATAATTCATTAATATTTTAAATGATCATTCACGTTTTTTTTATTTTCTTTTCATATTAATTTATTAAAGGTATCATCATTCTATATTAACTTTGTTAAATTATATTAATTATATTAATTATACTAAATTATACTAAATAAACTCAAATTTCGGATTTTTTCTGTTTTCGGATCGTATATATTATCTAATGTGTTCAGCCGCATCATCACGTGAACTGATTATAGGTGCCTTTTCATATAATACAGTAAAAATTTTGAACAGTGAAATTTTTTATTTATTTTTGGTTTAAATAGATACTTATATATATATATATATATATATATATATATGGTTTATACACAGTGATTTTTTTTTAAAAAAAATACATAAATTTACGAATTTTAAATTTCTTTCCTTCTTTTATTCTCGCAAAGGTTTAATAATATTAAACAGATCACCATTTGTCATATTATCCATTGGATAGCTGACTCGCTTTTAATATTGCAGCTCAATCTATCAAACAGAAAGAAAAAATATTAATAATAATAATTTAAAAAAATTTTTTTTTTCTTTTCTTTGTGAAGCTGGCTTCTAAGATATATCATCATATTTCTTGTTCGCTCTATATTCTTTTAGTTAGATCCCTACCCGTTCAAGAAACGGAATAAAATAGCTACTTATTGTTTTCTCATCTCCACAAAATAATCAAATTTATCACATTTATCAATTCTTCAAAAATATTATAAAGAAGAATCAAATCATGTCTAGACTACCTCCTTGGGTTCCCGCAATAGAAGCATGCTTTGCTTCTGCTAGTCGCCCTCTTGTCTTTACCTATTGTTCCGTGTCTAAACAGGGAAGACCTACTGCAAGATCTTGTGTTGCTCGTGGTTGGCTTTTTGGCGAAAAATCAACAGGTGTTATTGTCTTCACAACCGATAAACGCTCCAGTAAGATCATCAACAAACGAGAAAATGACGAAACATTTGAAGCTTGTTTCTACTTCCCTGAGCAAGGAATGCAGTTCAGACTCAGTGGATTCACCCAGCAAATTACGAAAAACTCCTACCCTACACTTAAAGAGCAATTCTGTTCTTTGGTAACTTCAAAAAAGAATATCAGCACTACGTCTTCTTCTTCGTCCTCCTTGTCTTCTGGTATGACCACGCCTTCTCCAACATCTGTTCAGCAGCCAATTGAAGAATTTCCTGCTCATCTTGCAACTCCTCCTAATGTTCCTGGATGGGAAGAAAATACTTCTACTCCTACGAATACCGTATGTGAAACCTCAAAGACAGACACCTTGCCTTTGCAAACGTATCCAGTGTATTCTCCGGAATGGCTCAAGCATAACGACATTTACAGTGCCTATCCCTATGTTCCGCCGGCCCCGACTCCAGAAGAGTGGGCAGGTGAATATGCAAGGGTATGGTCATTGATGCGCTCCAGCATGAAATCATCTTTCAAACGACCAACTCCCGGTGCCAAATTGACTGACGCCAGAGCCCATTTGATTGATAAAATTGCACGAGGAGTAGACGGTTCCAGTGATGAACAGGGAATGGATAACATGATTGTTATGGCAATGTTCACAGACTCAGTTGACGTTTTGATGGATAAGAGTGGAAGAAGAATCCAGTATTCTCGCGTAGAGGGTGACGAGTGGATGGAAACAGAAATTTGTCCATAATCCGTGAATGAAGAAAGAAAACCATGAAATGATGACAATGTGTAATGCATGTAATAGACGGATGACGATGATGTTATGACAGTGATGACTATGGCAATAGTAATATGGCACCTTTTAACTAGTGCGTTGCTTGAAGGAAGACATGATTTAACGAACACGAAATAATACAGTAATACCATATAATTTTTTAATCATGATTTTTTTTATCTTGTTATTTTTTTTTCCCCGTTATACCAGTAAAATATAATAAAGAACGAATATATTTAACATTTAAACCATTGAATATATCTTATGAATACAAAGAATGCGAAAGTTGTGAACAAAAATTATGATGATAAAAAAAAAAAAAAAACAGTGCATTTCTTTCAAGATTGGTCCAAAGTGAGGAGAATTCTCCAACAGATTGAAGTCTATAATTATTTCAAAAAATCGGTTTCTCCACAGTTTAAACAATCTCATGTTTTAGAATCATCAGCAATAAATTAAAATTAAAATTAAAATAAATGAAAATGATGATGATAATAATAATAATAATAATAATAAAGAAAAACATCAGTAAACCATAATTTATTGGTGTCTGTAAAAAAAAAATTATGGTATATTCAACCGCGCGCCAAATTCGGGTAGAATGACTATAATAGTCGAGAAACCGTTTCGGTATTAATTAATTAATTTATTAATTTATTATTTATTTATTTATATATTTATTTATTTATTTATTTAAAAATTAATTCCAACTTAGTATTGGCGCGGTCAAAGTGATACTAAGGTTATTGATATCATACAAGTTACCTTTTTTGTTGATTTATATTAATTATACTATTGTTTTATTACATGTTGTTCAAGCGCGCGCGCGCGCTTCTGTTCGCGTAAGTTTGTAATCAGAGTGTAAACTATAAAAAATACATTGGAGGTATCAAAATATATTGAATACCATCAAAGTCTAGCCTCGAAACAACTAAAGATATATATATATATACAAAACCAATCAGATAAAATTAGAGAAAGAGATAGACAATGGTGATGGTTATTGAATTAAAGGCTAATTTGACCAAGCTTTATATTTTATTATCATTATTATTATTATTTTTGCTCAGCTATTGGAACAAACGCAGTACAGAGCAAAGCAAAGTTTTGACTCACTAATACTCAACTTGGGAACAGAGCCCGCCGTGCCCGTATTTTGATTAGCTTTTCTAGTCTTGATACTGGACTGATTACAATCACTATCAGCGGCTATTTTGTATTGATGTGAGCACACATATGCTGCTGCTATAAATTCTGATACATTTCCTCATGAGTTGTCGAAATTTGTCTTCATCTTTATCATCAATTATACTTTTATTAATATCACTATTCTAGTTATTATTGATAAGATCTTTTAATTTCTTTACTCCATTTTTATTTCATTTTTTTGTTCTTATTATCCTTTGCTTGTTCATATATATTACTATTATTATTATTATTATTATTATTATTTTTCATCTCTAAAAACACATAGTATGCTCGCAGCTTCGAGACTCACTAAATCATCCTCGCTAAGAGCCTTCAAGGCTAGCAGTGGCCTTCGCTCTTTGGCCACTATTGCTGAAAAATATTACCCCAACGAACCTGAAGCACCTTCCATGATCACTGAATTCCCCGGCCCTAAAAACAAGGCTGAGATTGAACGTCTGTCTAAGGTCTTTGACACTCGTGCTGCCTACTTTGTGGCCAACTATCGTGACTCTGTCGGTAACTATATCGTTGACGCAGATGGCAACAAGATGCTGGACGTTTACGCCCAAATCTCATCGATTGCTCTCGGATACAACAACCCCAAGCTGATTGAAGCAGCAAAGTCGGATGAAAACATTAACGCCATTGTAAACAGACCTGCATTGGGAAACTTCCCCTCGGACGAGTATGCAACAATCTTAGAGGAAGGTTTGCTCGCAGGTGCCCCGCCTGGTTTGGATAAGGTATGGACCGACTTGTCTGGCTCTGGTGCCAACGAAACCGCTTACAAGGCAGCATTCATGTACAAGCGTGCCTTGGAGCGTGGTGGCCACGAAGTGCCTTTCTCTCAAGAAGAGCTAAGCTCTACCATGATCAATCAATCGCCTGGTTCGCCCGAGCTCGAGATCTTGTCTTTTGAAACAGGTTTCCACGGTAGACTGTTTGGTTCACTGTCGACCACCAGATCCAAGCCCATTCACAAGCTGGACATTCCAGCATTCAAGTGGCCCAAGGCCCCATTCCCTAGTCTCAAGTACCCTCTAGAGGAGAATGTTGCTGAAAACCAGGCCAACGAGGCTGCATGTCTTGCTGCTGTCGAGGAACTTCTTTCATCGCGGCCTATTGCTGCATTGATTGTTGAGCCTGTGCAATCAGAAGGTGGAGATAACCACGCTCTTCCCAGTTTCTTCCAAGGTCTTCGTGACTTGACGCTCAAGTACAAGACTGTTTTCATTGTTGATGAAGTTCAAACAGGCGTTGCAGCCACAGGTAAGTTCTGGGCGCACGAACACTGGAATTTGACTACTCCTCCTGATATTGTTACCTTTTCTAAAAAGGCACAGGCTGCTGGTTACTTTTTCAAAAACCCTGAGTTCACCCCCAATCAGCCGTACCGTCAATTCAACACTTGGTGCGGTGACCCATCCAAGGCCATTATTGCCCGTACTATTTTCACCGAGATCAAGGCCAATGATCTTGTTTCATTGACTGCTAAGACTGGTGATTATCTTTATTCACAATTAGAGCAACTTTCGATCAAATACCCATTGTTATTCCAGAATCTGCGAGGTAAGAATCATGGTACATTTATTGCATGGGATTTGCCCTCTGGAGAGGCCAGAGATGCGTTTTTGAAGCGATGCAGATCTAATGGTATGAATATTGGAGGATGTGGTGAACGGGCAGTTAGATTGCGACCTACTTTAGTTTTTGGTACTAAGCATGTTGATATTTTCCTTGATATTGTTGAAAAATCTTTGCAGTAAATTTTTAGTTGTTATTATTATTATTATTATTATTATTATTTTATCTATTTGAATAATATTTGTAAATGTTTAATGAAATTTTGGTCATTATTATAAAATTTGCATGTGAAATAACTATTTTGTCATATGTATTTAGTAGCAAGGTTTAAGATATAAAATGGAAAAAATCGGGAAAGGGGGGGGGGAGCCAACAAATGATTACAATAATATTAACAAATCAAAAATAGAAAGTAACCATGATCAGACAATATAAACAAGAAAAAATCAAGCCATTTAATATATATATAAAGCAAACGCCGAAGTTAACAATGAATATATATATATATATTCATTCATGAAATATGTTGAGAAAATAATAAAATATTCAAGAGAAACAAAAAGGGTTGAAAAATCTACATGTTTATATATATATACAAGCTGCTGCTTATTATAAAAAGTATTATTATGACCTTCTATTAATCTTAATGCCAATATCAAAATAAGCACTCACATGTAAAATAAATTTAAAAACCATCATAACAACAAAATTTTAAACAAACACACGCAAACAATTTAAAAATTTAAATAAGTTAAAAGACATGATAATAATAATAATAATAATAGTAGGAAAAATTAATGGACTTTGGGAACAAATCAAAACCAAAAAACTCCTCCTTTGGAAATTCCTAGTTTCTTGATCTAGAAATAGTTGTTTTCACGAGGGAAAAACAATTAAATTTAAATTAAACAAAGCTAAAAGTTAAAATATATCAAAATTAAAAATCAATACTTTTATTGAAGAATCAACTGTTCAAGTATCATTGATCTTTGAAAGTCTAGTAATTATCAAGTGAAATCAATTGATTTACAACAAGAAAAACAACAACAATTATCTTGGAGTTTCATAAGAAATCACGAATAAATAAAACTTTTGAGAGCTCTAAAAGAAAACCCAAATAAAAAACTCATTAACAAAAACTTATTATTAAAAAAAAATAACATAAAATAAAATAAAAACTTGAATAACTAACGATTCATTCTTAATTGTTACAGGTAGCATTACTGAATATACCTTGATATATAAAATATATTAATTATCAGCTTTTTGATCCCTTTCAATATATCACCATTGTTTACTTGAAAGTTATTTTGGAGTGATTTTTTTTTAATTTTTTTTTTCGGGGGTGACTTTTTTTTTCAAGTGGGCTGTTCCTTCGTACCTACGTTTACGCAGTCATTCCACAATGAACACTATAAAAGCACTTTCTCGGAGATCTACTATTATTACTCGTTTAGCCCTCGTTTACAACAGGAGGCAAAACCCCAAGGCCTTTGCGTAGAACGAGCACACACAAATGGCCTAAAAAGCAAATATTTTCCACTAATCTCGATTCTTATTTATTGCCAGGCTATTGTCTTTTTCATCATCGTTTCCTCTGATACAATCTTCTTCTCCCTTCCTTCCTTTCTTTCTCAACCTTCAACACACACTCTCTCTTTGTTCAACCATCAAAAGACACATTCAACTATGTCAGCAATCGTTAACTCACTCCAACTCGCATGGAAAAACTACTACGAGTTCATGGACAATGACTTTCTCGCTACAGGCCTTCTGTTCCTAATCATCCACGAAATCACATACTTTGGCAAATCTTTGCCCTGGTTTCTGATTGACCGCTTTGGCATCTGGCAACAGTACAAGATCCAGCAAAATAAGCCCTTCAATGAAGACGAACAGGCCGACTGTCTCAAGGAGGTTCTTATTGCTCACGCTTTCATTGAATCACTCCCCATCTTTGCATTCCATCCCATCTGTGTCGCTGTCGGTTTGCATTACACTGCTGAAACTTTCCCTACTCTTCGCGAATACCTCACACACATTGCAATCTTCTTCCTCATTGAGGATACCTGGCACTACTGGTTCCACCGTGCCTTGCACTACGGTCCTCTGTACAAGCACATTCACAAGCAACACCACAAGTATTCTGCTCCATTTGGTCTTACTGCTGAATATGCTCATCCTATTGAAGTTGCAGTCACCGGCCTTGGTACCGTTGGATCCCCCGTTCTTTGGGCCTACTACTTCAAGAACGTCCATTTGATCACTGTCATTTCCTGGGTCATTCTCAGACTTTTCCAAGCTGTCGACTCTCACTCTGGTTATGATTTCCCATGGTCTCTGAGACACTTCCTTCCCATCTGGGCAGGTGCTGATCACCATGACGACCACCACCACTACTTTGTCGGTAACTACGCATCTAGTTTTAGACACTGGGACTTTATTCTCGGTACTGAGACTCCTGCTACTGCCAGAAGACACACTTTGTTGAAATCTGGTACTAAAAAGAGCGCCAAGGCTTAGATTTTAATATATTTGTATATGAATCTCTATTCAAGCTGTTGGGAAATATTGAACACAAAATTCAATATATATATACACAGCATACAGCCTTAATACCCTATTTGAATTGAATTCATTAGGGTCTAATGATGATCATGGGATGGATGAATGAACAGAATTAAAAAAAAAAAAAAATAATAATAAAAATAAAAAAGCAGGTGCATTAATTAACAATATGAATGCCGACATATTTGTTATATGCTCTTGAACTTTTATTTACTCACAGAAAATACACTACAACTTATTACCATTAACGAAGGGATATAAAAAGAATTCAAGAGAAAATTGAAAAAATTAAAAAAAAAAAAAAACACATACACAAAAACTTAATCATGGCTTATTAGATTCATGTGCTTGAAGTCTGGTAATAGTCGTGAACTTTGTTCTTAACATAAATTTTATACATAAATAGAGAGGCCCTAATAATTTTTAATTTTCTTTAACAATCCAATATCAATTATTATTATTATTATTATTTTTCATGATGTTTCTTTTACTCATTACAAAGTAGACATGATTTTGCTTATTATTGCTATACACGTGTTTATGGAAGTAATATTCATTTTTCAATGATATCAATTGTAACAATTCAAAATTGAATATATATATATAAACGTTAAAATTTAACCTTATAAAAAAAATCCAATCTTTATCAATGATCAAGAAATTCAAGACAACATGAAAATGAAAAATAAAAATAAAAACACGGAAAGTTTAGGATGAAAAATTAAGTGCATAACGGTTAACTAAGACAGCCGTTCTAAGTCAGATTTATTTAATATATATATATTATAACTTGATACTAAATATTTGATACTAAATACTTGATATATAAATAATATTATTTAAAGAAAAAGATTTGTGACTTGATACTTGTAATTTCAGCTAAATAAAATAGAAGTGAAAAAAAAAAAAAAAAAAATACATCGCGGGATTGGAGAAAAACTAATGCTAAATTTTTTAATTGTATTGCACTTTTGCTTCAAATCAATATCAACTAAAAAATCATAAAAAAATTAAAAATAAAAAAATAAAAAATAAAATAAAATACAAATTAAAAAGTTCAAAGAACTAGCAAATGATTATCATATTGTACTGTGAATTATATTATTTTTGTTGAATAAATCTTTTTTTTTTTTTTTCAAAAAAAATACAACAAAATAAAAATAATAATAATAATAAAACGATCTGTTTTGCCAGTATTCTTTAAACATCACGGGGATTATCGACATCAAGCATTTAACCAATCGAAAAACGTTGAATTCTTTTATTTATTTAAAAAGGATTCACAATATACGTACCTAGTTAACCAGTTGGATTTGGGGGGGTTTTTTTTTTCCACTACACGTCAACTCATCCTAGATTACAACGATTGATAAAACAATTGATACTACAATTGATACTACGTTTGTAAATGTCAAAATCCGCTTACTGGCCCCCTTCAGCCAATATTCGTCTTTCTGATTTTGTAAAGAGTGAAACATTCCGCGCATTTGTACGCAGCGTTCGACGCAACAATGTAAAAACATCTGAAGCTATACGCGACTGGATACCTGTCTTTGACCTAGCTAAACGAGCACCGCACCAAACAACTAGAAAGAAAGTCATTAGTCGCGCAATTTGTATACTCGACCGAACCCCTTGCACACATAAAACTAAGATTGCAGTATGGTGTGAGCTTGTCAAGCGAGATTTACACAAGATTGCACCATCAAACCAGTGGGATGCGGTGTGTTTAGAGAATAAGGTGCTGGAGCAGCGCATTATGAGAACAAGAGACCTTAAAAGTTGTATGGAACTGTTTGACAAATGGGATCCGACTGACGGTAAGCCCCAAAATACAAGGGCAACGACAGCAGCAGCAGCAACGGCAGCAGAGGCAACGACAGCAGACAAACCACCTTTTCAGCATGTTTTAAAGCTCATGGCAATAACAAATCATGAAGATTTGAGTCGAGTTTGGGAACAAGACGGAATCAAAAATAACAGAGGCATGGCCCATGCGATAATGAAAGGATTTCTTGCAGCGCGAGCGTTTTCAAACGTGATAACTCTAGCTGAATCGTTTCAAGCAGTAGGGATATTGGATAATAAGATGTGGAATATGTATTTGACGGCACTGATTCGTACATCAAAACTAGAACTGGCTTTGGAGCTTGCTACTGCATCGTTGAGCCCAAAGATTAAGGGTAAACAGTTTAAAACAGGGTATCATCTTTCAAGAAAAATTTTGCATAGTAGGCCTGATACCGAGACATCAGAGACTGAATCTTCGTCGTCAGCTTCTGAAGCACCTAAACCTGTAAATATCACAAACGCCGAACGTTATAAACAGTTATTCACATTAGCTTATCAAACCCCGGTTAAGTCTAAATCAGAGTCGGAAATTCCTTGGACATACGATCCCATATCTCTCACCTCTTCAGCATATCGATTGAATGAACGGACTTTTACTCGTTTGGTACTGGCCTTGTTTCGTACTGGCCGTACACCAATTGAGTCTGTTCGCAATCGTGTATACATATACGGTCAAACAGCTCCAATTCCTCCTGGGCTCCCCAACTACATTCACCAGCATGGTATTGCTCCAAAGAGCTCACGCCGTTTTAATGTGCTCCAAATTTTGTATTTCATAAGTCTAGCATCTGCACGTAATCTGCGTTTAGCTGACTCTGCATTACTACTTTTATTATCTCAATTTACACATCAGCAAATCTCGGTTACGCGTGATGAGGTATGTTCCATTCTTTTAACGATTTCAACTCTTTATCCAGCGTTGACTAGTCACAATTTTGAAAAATGGGTAGTTGATATTGGATTTAAAAAGGCACCAAAGACACCTTGGTTGGGTGTTGCCTTGCTTCGCTTATTTCTTGAACAAGCCATAGAAAGTTCTGCAGAAAAAAAGATAGATGTCAATATAAACGAAGAACGTGTTCGTGCAGCAGTACTTTTTGCAGTAAAGCGTGTGTATTCGGATCTGCAACCTACGTGGAGTTTGATTAGAGATAAAGATTGGGAACGGGTGCGAAAGCAAGCCAAAAAGTATCCTGGTGGAATTGAGGAGGTGGTACAAACATTCAATGATGCATGGCATGGAGGGAAAACTGAAGAATTGAAAGAATTATTGAAGAATGTGGAGGGAATTACGAAGCTATGAAGAGATATAAAATAAAATGACATGAAATACAATAAAGTCAAGTAAAATACAGTAAAATAAAATACAGTAAAGTAAAATACAGTAGAGTAAAATACAGTAAAGTAAAGTAAAATGAAGTAAAAAATGAAAATGAAAGTGAAAATTTAATGTAAAGATTTTTTTTTTTTTTTTCGTTATATAAAAAATTTGTGAAAATATTGATATTCAACATTACTTATTTACAGTGAAAAATAATAATAAAATAAACTTGAATAAACACTAATCCGAAACAAGCAATTTACAAGTATACTTTTTTTCGAAATATATATATATATATATTTATTTGAACATATATCTTTATTTTTTACTGGTATATAAATCCAAATTGTTAGCTAATTTATATATATTTCATTATATTGTTGAATACTTTTTTATTTAAAAATATATATATATATATATATATATATATATATATATATTAACATTCGATATTTTTTTTTCAAGATTTAAACCTCTATTTGATCAGCCAAAATAAAATAAAATGAAAATATTGAAACTAAAATATATTTAGTTGGTTTAAATTTTTTTGACTTTATTGAATAAAAATAAAATAAAATAAACCCCCACGTTAAAGCTATATATTTGGAGATTATTTTTTTTAAAGAAAAATTAACTATTATTATATTCAAGTTCAAGTTCAAGTTCAAGTTCAAGTTCAATGAAAAAGAAAAAAACAATTAATAAAAGTGAATAAAATATTAACTGCTGGAAAAAAGGCATTTTTAAAAAAATAAAAAGGCTGAATGAAGTAGTCAAATAGTCAAATCATATACTACATCAAGATTTTTTACTGATCCATGCAAAAACTGATAGCTTGTAAAAAATATTTTCAGATTTTAGAGGCTGAGTTTGACTCACTGGATTTCATGTAATTTTCAAATTTCTCACTACATATGATTTAAAAAATTTCAAGGTTTTTGATGGAAATGCTACTTATTAAATCTTAATAAAATGAAATATTGAACCATTGTGGGTTTTTTTTTAATATATATGATTCTATATAATTCTTATTTTAATTTTTGCAAAATCTATTTTGATTTTACTTTTGGATATAGAGAAAATAAATCTTTTGATATAATTATCAAATTTTGATTTTAATGGAAATTCATCATGAGGTAAATAAATAAACTTTTGATTGAAGTAACATAGTTTTTATTTAACCTGACAGATACTTTTTATTGAAATTCTGGATACCACTTGAATACACTAAAAAAAATACATATTATTCATGTTTTTATATTAGCATATAAAATTTGGGGGTCAGGGGAGGAGAAGAAGTTTGGTTTTTTTTAAAAAAATTATATAGGTTCAAGACAACTCAGTACAAACTTTGTTCATTTTTGGTAAAATAATATTCATAGACCAATATTCAAATTTGCTACAAAATGAAATATATATGCCCCGCTTTTAAATATATATATATTCAAATAAGTAGCCGCGATAAACTGAATACAAAACATGTAATAAAAGTTTGGATATTAAAACTCATGATAATTATTTCCTCTGCTTGAAGATCAATATACTAATGTTCTATCTTTTGCGGTAGTCAAATCTAAATCTGCTAAGAATTATCAACTATCATAATTACATCATGATTCTCTGACACTTTTTTCTTGAGTTCTTGGAAATAATGGTTTTTATTAAACTTTTATTTATTTTATTTATTTTTTTCATTTTTTATTTATTTTTTTTGTTAACCTATATTATTCAGGAAACTATCTGGTGATAACATATATAACATGATGAGAATAAAATGATGTTTTATTACTTCCACTTTGGTTCAAAACGGCTCACAGCTTATTAATATTTGAAATTGAGTATGATGTACTGGTTTTAAAATAATTTCATTGTTAAAAATGATACAGTCAATTTGATTTGTCTATTTGCATGTATTCTATACATAGATATAAATTGAATGTATATCAATGTGGGGCATGTTTATATAAATGAAAATATTAAAAACAAATAAAAAAAACATTAAAAATAAAAAAAGTATATCCAATATCTCCAAAAACAAAATAAATCAGATACACTATAATGAGCTGAAAAAAAAAAAAAAAAAAAAAGTTCAAAGAATCATGTTCATATGTTTTTTTTTTTTTGGGATTATTGCAGGTTAGATAGGGTTCATGCCTTTTATTGGTTAAATGATAAAATAAAGATTAAACTCTGTATATAAAGTATAATAAAGGTCTAGGCTTGTATCCTTACTAATAGAAGATAGTATATAGCGAATATAAAAGTTCTCGTAATTAAATTGGTTTACCTATATGCTATTACCAATATTTGTTTGTATATGATTGTTGAATTTATCAAGCATATGGAATAAAATAAATTTACTATTATAGCTTGAATATTCATAAATAAAGTAGTAATTAACCCTATTTATGAAAATAATAAAAATAAAAAAGAAAAAGAAAAAGAAAAAGAGAGCTCATTTATGTGATTTAAAATGGCTATTCTAAATTTGAATATTTTGCAGATCTATTCCATGTTTTTCATTGATATTTTTGGAAATTTTGATATATGATGAACATCATAGGCGTGAAAATCCTAATTAGGAACTATCAACTTGATGTATTTTTAATTATTAATTTTTTGTTTTTGTTTTCGCGATATTTGAATAAGAACACAAACAATGAACTTTCATAGCATGATAAAAAAGCAATAGAAGAAGAAGCAAAAAAAAAAAAAAAAAAAAAAAAAAAAAAAAAAAAAAAAAAACAGACGTATCCCGTTCAAGTATGGAATATTTATTTATTCCTGAATACTGCTAAATTCTAGGTGGAAAAAAAAATGAAATACTATATAGTAACCAAAATTCAATATCTAGTAAATATATATATGAATTATTATTTTCTGGGTTTAATCCATTAGTCAAATTAACTTACGCTTCTTTTCAAAACCAAATTTTGATGATATGTCAATATACAGCTTTGACTATTGATTTAATTTAAAACTTTTTTTTGTTATCACCCATAATCGTTAAACCTATCATAGATGTGGGTTTTGGTCAATCTTATTGTTTGAAAACCATCTTACTCAGAATAAATATATATATACAAATAATAAATAATAATAAAAATAAAAATTGATTTCTCACCCGTAACGTATTTTAGCAAATATATTTAATAAAAAAATATTTAAATTTCACATTAAAACCGATTACACAAAGGTAATTCAAAATTAGATGAAGAAAAAAAAATAATTGTTTAGTTACAGTATGTATATATATATATATACTATATAGTTATTCTAGTTAAACAAAGAATTAATAATATTTTTTTAAAAAAATTATTAACACTTAGCAGGAGAAGGAACGTTGGTGCATGATCCACTGGTCTTACCACCAGAGACGTTGACACTTTGCCAAGTCCAGTCCTTACAGCTTCCGCTACCACAGAGAAGATAGATGTTAGTACCAGACTTTTCAACATTACCGTGAACGTTGTTAAAGATGATATTCTCGACGGCAACCTTGTTTGTGGGCTTTCCTGTAGGGCTACCGTTAAGGTAATCTTGTTGAACAACAATACCGTACTTGGCAATGTTTTTAAGAGTGATGTCTTGGAAAGTAACGCCAGTGACAGTACCAGTAGCACCACTGATAGTCTTGATTCTGACACCATTATCAGAGTTAACAACTTGATTGTTTTTGATGGTAACACCGTTAACTACATTGTTGGATCTGCCGCCAACTGAACCAATTGAGAGACCATGACCACCAGAGCAGTAACCGTTAATGAAAGAAATGTGGTTACCTGAGTTGACAGCAAGACAGTCATCTTGATTGTAGACAGTAGCACCGTCAATAGTGACGTAGTTAGAGTTACCAACATCAAAAGCATCAGTGTTGTGTCCAAGTTGGTTGGCATCACCAGCACTGTTATCAATCAAAATGTTGTTCAAGTTCAAGTGATCGGATCCAATGCTGAAAGCTTGAACAGGAGTGTTATAAACCTTCAAGTCTTGAATGACGGAGTTTTGAAGGCTTTGGGCGCTGAAGAACTTAGGCTTGGTCTTACCACCGTTGCTTCCCTTACCGTCCCACCAACGTTGACCTTGACAGTCAATCTTACCGCCAGAGGCTTGCTTAACGGTGATAGAATCACCAGAAACAGCAATCAAGGGACCGCTCCATTCCTTGTAACCGAACTGGGTAGTACCAGCAAAAATAACAGTAGTACCTGAATTAAGGTTCTTTAAATCAAGAGTCTCACCAGCGGGGACAGTGATATCTTGAAGGGTAATTGTGGAACAAGACTTCTTACCGCTAATAGCAGCGGCAGCAGTGGTAAAGGTACAACTAGCACGAGCAGTCAATTCGACTTCTTCGTCGACAGGTGCAGCAGCAACAAAGGCACAAATAGCCAAAAGAGATGTTTTCATAAAAAGCATTGTTATTGATTGATTAGAAGATGATGATGATGAAGGAGAAGTGGAAAGCTTGATTGATTTAAAAAAATATTCATTCAAACCATGGGGGAGTATTCAGTATTTATACATGTTTTTTAAGGATGGATTTAGAAGTTTCATAAAAGGTCGACACTGTGATGTATTTGGTATTTGTTGAGTGAATCCTATTTTTTTTATTTTTATTTTTTCAATTTACTGAGTTTGCTTGACAAGTGAAAAAAGTACTGTCAGCTGCAACCTGCGTTAGCTAAACTTAGCTACCAAAACTCATCTTCTTCTTCTGTGTGATTTAGTCAGGAGAATACCAGATTTCCTCTATCCACGAAGGTGGGTACCAACATTAAATGGCGTAGAAGCATTTCTAAGACATGTGGCACCGAGTACTATGTAGGTGAGGTTACAGCAGCAATTTCCGCGTCTACTACTTCAAATACTGTAGAGACAATAGCTATTGACCCACTGTTTTTGGCCTATAAAATGGTGATATCTCCTGGGAGTAATAGAACGTTTAAAAATGGTGCCAAAAAAGGTAATATGCGAGCTGCCCCCTGGTTTCAAAACACCCAAATGCACTCAGAATAATTGAGTATCGGCATTTGGAATTCGGCCACGGTTTTTATGAATGGAGTTGGAACAATTTTTTATTGGATTATTATTATTAATTCATTTTATTTTGTCATTGCGCTTAATGTTTTTTATTTTTATTTCGATTTTTGATTTTTGATTTATTTTTTATTTTTTATTTTTTATTTAATTTATTTAATTTATTTTTTATTTAATTTATTTTTTATTTAATTTATTTTTATTTTGATAAATATTTTAAACAAGCGAAACTTACTACAGATTTAATAGTAAATGCACTATGCGAGTTTCTAGAGAAAGCCAAGTTTTTCAATATTTTGGCATTCGTAGAGATATACAGTCCCCGCAATCATTAAATGATTTCTTTTTTTCTTTTTTTTTCTTTTTTTTTTTCTTTAGATTTTTTCTAGATAAATTATGAATATCTTCAAACGAAAAAAAGACAAAGTAAAGTAAAAATTGAAAATTAATTGAATAGCATATGAAATAATGAAAAACTAAGGTTTATACTACTGTTTATGTACCATCAACTAATGTATAAACAAAGATACCAAATTATTTGGAAACAAAGGAATGATTTTTTCAAATTTCAACTTTTCAGTGATTTCTACACATCAAGATGTCTTTTGATTTTAAATTACTGTTAGAACTTTTCTAAAGCCTTTTTAAATATAAAATATATTTTTATACATGTATCTATGGTTTTTAAACAAAACAAAACAAAATATCACTCTGTTTTGGTATTCTAGAACTATTTTGTTTTATTTTGTTTGATGTGATAGGATTTTTATCAATTCAATCGCCATGTTACCTATATGTTTAGATATCACATTATAACTATAATCTCAAAATCAATTAACTAGATCTTTTGAAAAAATAAAATAAAATAAAAAGACTTGTAACAAAATATAACGACCAAAAACTTTTTATATAAATTAAATGATACAAGTGTATTCAACATCATGATAATTATATGCCTAAAAAGTATATTATATAAATATAAATTCAACAAACAAAAGTTTTATTTTTTTACTAAATTAAACGTGAGATTCTTACCTTTTCCAAATTATAAACTATAATATGATGTGTTGATTTAATATATATATATTATTATAGCAAAAAATATTTTCATTTTTTGAGCATAGTAATTATATCTCTATTTAAAATTGTGTCTGTTCGTTTATAAGTTCAACTCAAGTTACATATACAAATATGAATGTAAATGTAAATGTAAATAAACGTGTCTAGACCTTTTCGTTTTTTTTTTAATCAATCCTTTAGTAATATCAGAAGTTTACTCTATGATCGACAACCTATTATTTATAAAGAAGTTACCAAATTATAATATTATTTTTTCTTATAGGCAAATTTATTTATACATTCAGCCTCACATCTTTTAAATATCTTGTTTAAGAGATGCCAAGAGTTATATTGACAAATGCATTAGATTTCCAGAGTCAGAGTAGTTATCAAAAAGTAAGTAAATGATCAAAAATAATATGGTGTATATCATTATCAGTTATAAATATAAATTTTGGTCATAAGTTAAAATAATGGAATACATAAATATTGGAATTAATATTACAAATTTTTACTTATGGAAGTCGAATACTACATAGAAGCATGTCTTTGACACTTCACGAATAACTAATGACAATGAAAATCTTTTTTCTAGGATATTTTTACAGTCTTCTTTAATATTCAATTATAGAAATCTGCATAAAATGATCATAGCTATCTAATCCAACTATATCCAGTATTGGATATATCATTTATGGTTATATTGGATCATTATAGGTTTACATGGTAAATAGGATTATTATGATGTTTTATCTATAATATGATGATAAAATAAAATAAAATAAAATAAAATAAAATAAAATAAAATAAAATAAAATAAAATAAAATAAAATAAAATAAAATAAAATAAAATAAAATAAAATAAAATAAAATAAAATAAAATGAAATGAAAACCTACATTGAATAAAATCTATTGAAAGTTATACAAAATATTTGTTAGATTAATGATAGTATCAAGTCTGTATCAAAGTCTCGTTCAACCTGAAAAATGAGCTATATAAAAGAAAAATAAATAATAAATATTAAATGTTAATAATATGACTATGAATATAGTTATAGCTATGCTTATTTCTGTCATGGTACATATATAGACATTGTGTTTGTATTTGTATATGAAATGCCAAGCAAATTTATCTACAGCATTTAAAAGAGAATCCCAAAAGCATCTACAGTATGGTATAATAATTTCCAGCTTTCTAAATACTATAACTAATCATCGATTAACTGGAATTATTTAACCAAGTTACATTTAAAACTCATTGACTGATAATTTTTCAATAATATATTTGTTTATATGCTGGCCTTGCAACAAATCTACTGTTCTTTTAATCTCTGAAAGATTCCAAGCTCTGTTTCTGTAATCCATCTTTATCGAAATTTTCTGGATCCAACCATCTTTTTAAAGCATTGTTGACCTTGGGCCAGTCATCATCTACCATCGCATACCATGTGGTATCTCTAGTTTTACCCTTTACAATTACTGCCTTTCGAAAGCACCCTTCGTAAAGAAAACCTAGTCGTAAAGCAGCTTTTCGTGATGGTCCATTTAAAGAATCACACTTCCACTCATATCTTCGATAACCGAGCTTCTCAAACGCATATTGCATCATCAACCATTGAGCTTCCGTAGCCATTCTAGTGCGACTTAGAAGAGGTGAAAAGTGTACATGGCCAACTTCTACAACACCATTGTTGGAATCAATTCTAAGAAATGAGAGAGATCCAACTGGTTTACCAGATTCTTTATCAATAACAGCAAAATGAATGGGATCTTGCAAGTCTTGCACACTCAAAACCCATTTACGGTATTCTTCTTCAGTCGACTCTGGCTCGCGAACGAGATATGTCCAACTTCGAGTGTCAGGAGCAAGCTGATAAGCTGCAAAAAGATCAGCTGCATATTTCTCGTGAAGAGGCTTTAGAATACAATATCTCCCTTCAAGAGTTATGCGTTCAGGATGTTGTCTTGGTGTCCAATTAGCAAGAATATCTCCCACCTCTTGGCCAAACTCGTTTTTGATGGTCATGGTTTTTGATTTTTTTAGACAATTGATTTTCAAATTTTGGTAGTAGTGCTTGAAGTTTTTTTTCAGATTTAAAATAAAGTAAAAAAATTATTAATATCTTGAGATATCCAAGCTAATATTTATATATGAATTCACTTGTCTGTAGATAAACGTAATTATGATTCAAGCAGTTTATTATTTTTCTGGCTTCGTCAATTTTACGCGCTATATGAAATATTCACAAGATAAACCCTTGAAGTAGTTTTTGCCGCGCTTTTACGTGCGGCTGAGAAAGGCTGTCTTAATGTTAAACCTTAGTACGGAGTATACATATATTTTGGACTATAAATCCTATATTGATTACAGCGCAGTTGACTTAAAAGTAAGATAATTATAGTGTATATTCGAAAAACTTTCTGACAATAGTCTTCAGGTTTCATATAAAATCAAACCTCATTCATATTGCCGCTCTCATGACTATTTATCGTTTGCCCCAAGCTTAACCAAGAACTTTTTTATCGAACAGGATAAACTTGAGAGACATGAGAATTACTCATTATCATAATAATAAAAAAGGTTTAGTGAAATTAAAAGGCAATATCAGTCATTTTGAAATGTGCTGAAAATGACTGTCAGATAGACTTCAAAACAATATAGATTCATTCTCTGTACTACTAGATCTAACAAAAAAAAAATCTTTCACACTCTATTATCATCATTTTTAAAGATCATATTTACAAAAATAATTATATAGCAAATGGCAAAAGAATAGTTCAATTACCTATGTTATGAAAATAGAGAAACTAACTCTCTTAAAGTTTTTAAAGATTTCAGTGATTAAAATAGCTGGATTCTTCACCATTTACACCAGAAGGAAAATATGGAGCTGTGATATTTCTACTAAAAGTAATATACTGGTATAATTTTCCACTAGTAAGATTCAAAGCAATTATAGGGTTTCATGGACCTTGAAAATTTATCTGTATAGATATTTACAAATAAAAAGATTTTTTTAAAAAACAAGTTTCTATACATTTGTGTGTGTATATATATATAGATAAATACATATAAGTATACATTTTCACCTCAACTTTACATCAACCATAAAACAAATTAAACAAAATTTCATGTTCTTCCTTCAAATATACACACTGTGTGCAAACATATAAACATCCTCTAAAGCAAAACAACAATAACAAACACCACTATTATACAAGCATTTTTAATAAAAACTAGTTGACCCATTTTCTTGCATTTCTGAACATCCTCAACCATGGGCCTTCGGTCACTTGTGATGAAGGATACCAAGAATTAGATTCAAGTACTGTCACTCTTTCAGGGTGAGGCATCATAGCCAAAACTCTTCCATTAGGAGATCTAATACCAGTAATACCTGCAGGAGATCCGTTAGGGTTATAAGGGTATTTCTCAGTAGCCTTACCATAGTTATCAACATAACGTACAACAGTAAGATTCTCCTTAGTGAACTGTTTGTATGATTCAGGTGTCTTGAAAGAAGCCTGTCCCTCGCCGTGTGCAACAACAATGGGGAATCTGGAACCTCGCATGTCTGTGAAAAAAATGGAAGAAGATTCTTGAGCAGACGCAGTGTCGTCAACAATCTCAACCATCACATAACGGGCTTCATATTGCTCAGATTGATTGCGTTCAAAAGAGGGCCAGTTTTCGGTACCTGGGATGATACTTTTAAGTCTTGACAAAAATTGGCAACCATTACATACACCAAGGGCAAATGTATCATTACGCTCATTAAAGAAATTGGAAAATTTAGCTTTCATCTCAGGATGGTATAGCACTGACTTAGCCCATCCAGCACCAGCACCAAGAACATCACCATACGAAAATCCACCACAGGCAGCTAAACCAACAAAGTCGTCTAAGTCAACTCTATCGCTAAAGATATCTGACATATGAACATCCACTGGAGTAAATCCAGCCAATTGGAAGGCCCAAGCCATTTCATTGTGTCCGTTAACACCTTGTTCACGGAGAATAGCAACTTTAGGTTTACTGTTGAGAGACGCAATGATATTCTCAGCTGGGTTAAAAGTGAGTTTATAGGCAAGACCAGGATCAGCATTATCAATGATGTTGCTAAATTCTTGATCAGCAGATTTAGGATTGTCTCTAAGACGTTGCATCTTGTAGGAAGTACTAGACCAAACTTGTTGCAAAGAAGCACGAGTATTGGAATAAACATTTTGTCCATTGAATCTGACATTGATAGTTTGATCTTTTTGAGTAGTAACCTCAGCTACTACAGAAATAGCTTCAGAAGGAACACCTTCAGCGACTAAAATCTTAACAAATTCTTCTGTATCAGTAACTTGGAATACAGCACCAAGCTCTTCAGAAAACAAAGCCGAAATGATATCAGAAGAGGAGGAAACGTCAATATCCAATCCAACGCGGCCAGCAAAGGCCATTTCAACAAGAGTGATAATAAGACCACCATCGCTTCTATCATGATAAGCCTGAACAATATCAGTCTTATGAAGTTTTTGAAGTGCAAGCAAAAATGATTTCAACAAGTCGTTGTCGTCGACAGTAGGAGCAGCATTACCAATTTCATTGTAAACTTGAGTAATGGCAGCAGCACCAATACGGTTCTTACCAAGACCTAGATCGACAAGTAATAATTGAGAGCCTTCGACTCGTTGAAGTTGAGGAGTCCAGGTACGGCGAACGTCATCAACATATGCAAAAGCTGTAACGTTCAAAGATAGAGGGGCAACAACCTCTTTATTGTCCCACTTCATTTTCATAGACATAGAGTCCTTGCCAACAGGAATTGCAACACCCAAAGCAGGACACAAATCCAAACCAATGGCTTGAACAGCTTCGTAGATGGCAGCCCCTTCACCTTCCTCAGATGCAGGTGACATCCAGTTGGCCGAAAGTCTAACTCTATCCAAAGCTGATACATCTGAAGCATACAAATTGAGTAAAGATTCAGCAACAGCCATCTTAGCAGAAGCAGCAGGGCTAATTAAAGCCAATGTGGGGCGCTCACCCATAGCAAAAGATTCACCATGTGTAACCCCATACGATGCAATAGTAACAGCAACATCAGCAACAGGAGTTTGCCAAGGGCCAACCATCTGGTCTCTAGCAATTAAACCAGTAACCGATCTATCACCAATAGTAATCAAAAATGACTTAGAGCCTACAGCAGGAAGCTTAAGAACGCGGTCCAAAGCATCAGCGAAAATGTCGTCCCCATTGACCTTCTCATGAAGGGTAGTATCAAATGGGGTGAGCTTCAAAGGTTTTGTTGTAGAAGATCTACTCATACGGGGAATTTTACCAAACAAATCAGACATCTCCATGTCAATAGGGGTAGTTCCAAGAAGCTTGTCAGTAAGTACAAGACGTCTTTCAGATGTAGCAGTACCGACAACCCCGTATACAGCACGCTCTCTTTCGCAAATGGCTTTGAAATCCTCCAAATCAGAAGGAGCAACAGCCAAAACGTACCTTTCCTGAGCTTCACAGCACCAAATTTCCATGGGAGACATTCCTGGTTCGACATTAGGAATGTCTCTGAGCTCAAAACGAGCACCAAGATCATTGTCGTTAACCAACTCTGTAAGTGCGTTGGAAAGACCACCTGCACCAACATCGTGAATAGATTGAATTGGATTGGCGTTTCCCAAAGCAGTACAAGCATCGATAACCATCTGAGCGCGACGTTGCATCTCAGGATTACCTCTTTGCACAGATGCAAAATCCAAATGGACTGCACCTTCACCAGATGCAATAGAAGAAGCAGCGCCACCTCCAAGACCAATAAGCATGGCTGGACCACCAAGAACAATAAGGGCAGCACCAGGTGTAATACCGCGATCCTTAAGAGCAAATTGAGGACGGACGGTACCGACACCACCAGCAATCATAATTGGTTTATGGAAACCTCTAATTTTTTGTTTACCAGAGTTGCTAGTAACAGTTGTAGTAAGTGTACGGAAGTAACCTGTGATACAAGGACGTCCAAACTCGTTGTTGAAAGCTGCTGAACCAATGGGTGCCTCAATCATGATTGATAAAGGAGAGGCAATATGAGCAGGCTTACCAATATCCATTTCCCAAGGTTGCTTGAAGTCTGGAATAAGAAGGTCAGACACAGCAAAACCGGAAAGGCCAGCTTTAGGTCTGGAACCACGGCCAACAGCACCTTCATCTCTGATTTCACCACCAGATCCAGTAGCAGCACCTGGAAATGGTGAGACAGCTGTAGGATGGTTGTGAGTCTCTACCTTAGTGAGAAAGTGAACAGGCTCAGTGGTAGTAGTATAAGCTTTGGAAGAAGAATCGGGAGCAAAAAAGACAGCCTTCGACCCTTCAAGCACAGCAGCATTGTCAGAATAAGCAGATATAGTGTACTTAGGATTAGCTTGATGAGTGTTGCGAATCATGGAGAAAAGACTATATGGTTTGGCTTCATTGTCAATTTTCCATTCAGCATTGAAAATTTTATGTCTGCAGTGCTCGGAGTTAACTTGAGCAAACATAAAAAGTTCCACATCAGTAGGATCTCTCGCAGGGAAGGTTGTAGTGAGATAATCAATCTCAGCTTGATCCAAAGCAAGTCCAAGAGTTTTATTTGCTTCTACAATTCCATTACGAGGAATATGAACCAAAGGCTTAGGCTCGTGGTGTGCAAATAAGTCATCGTTCGTAGGGGCACCATTGGGAATGATCTATAAAAGGTTAGCAAGCGAAATTCTGAACAAAGATAAAGGATAAACATACCTGAGTCATTCTATCGTAGATAAAATCCAAAAACACACCGGATTTGAGATGCTCGTCAAACGGAAATCCTTTTCTAACCTGAATGACAAGAGCAATACCACGCTCAACTCTTTCAACATCTTTTTCCAAACCACAGGCATGGACAATGTTGGTAGCCTTAGAAGACCAAGGAGAAATAGTACCAGGGCGAGGAATCACACGTAAAAGATAGGTGTTCTCTGGCAATGAGTCCGTTGAGTTTGAGAGGGATTCTAAAAGGGTAGTTGTGAGAGAATCAGTAGTATCTGGCTTGGAGTCGTACTCCAACAGAGCATCGAGCAAACCACGCTTCTCATTATTTTCAGCAAGATCAGAACCATCAGTGACAGAAACGTAATGAACGTAGAGAGTACGAATGCCCACAACGGCAGACGAGTTGACCGCAGTGTTGATGTTATTGATCAGCTCATTGACTCTAAACGGCGAGTAGGCAGTAGGACCAGCCAAAGTTAAAAGGGTCATTTTCTACTTTAAATATAAATATTGATTACTGAAGATATTTACTTGAGAATCAATATTCAAGCATCAGTCGGATGACAAAGATAACTGTTGAAGAAGGCGAGAGAAGATTGGTGAAGGTGGCTCTTAAGAGAAGGAAGAAAGAAAAGAAAGTCAAGAAAAGTTTTGGTTAGAAATTTTTTTGGGTGCTCAACACGCTGTGATGAGCCAGTTGACTCACCCACTTCGCTGTGCTAGAGCACCATCTTCCTTTTCTGGCACGAAATGTGCATAGACACTTATTGAAGCAATGTTATATATATATATAATGAAAGAAATGATTGTTATTAAAGATTAGTATAGATTCATATATGCTGGTGTGAGTACTATATCTATCTTTACAAAAACCTAATTGCAATGAACGTTGAACTTGTTAAACAAATTGCTATGAAAATATAAAGCTACTTCTTGGATCCCCTTTCAAAGCGTCCTCCGAGTTCTTTGGCCTGATTCACAGTGTCAGCGATGCGTTTGGTTTGACCACCCATATCTCGTTTCCAATCAAATTTTTGGTCTTCTGTACGTTGCCGTTTCTCTGCGCGTTTGGCTAAATGTGCATCAAGTAATGAAGGTTCGGAAATTCGTGGGTCTGCATCCAAATCTAATACAGGACTTCTAGTAGCAGACGATTCATCCGGCAATGGTACTGGATTTACCTTCCTTATGGGTGATGGCGGAGTCTTTAGATTTGATGACATCCCCATCATCTCGTCAGCTTGCCGCTTAGTTCGCTCGCTGTGTGACTCTCTCCATGTCTTGTCGACTGTGGCAGTCGTGACGTTACGCCTAAACGTCTTGGGGTTATATGTGATCTCAGATTCACTAGCCGCTGAACCGCCTAAAGCTAATGATATCCAGTTCGCGCGATCAGATCCTAAAATAGATTCAGAAGAAGTTCCTTTTGATTCTTCCCGTGCTATAAGTCGTGCAATAGCTTCTTGGTCATCTTCATTTGTATTTGCGGAGGGAAGCTGTGGACCAAAACTATCATCGTCGTCATCTGAAGAGCTGTGAGGCTGCTGGGCTTTTTCTGGGTTGGGTTTATCCTGATCAGGAACTATTGGAGGTATATCAGATATAGCTTGCTGTTTAGCACGCCGTAAGTTTCTCAATTTTTGTATACTATCCGGTACAGGAGGGCCTACAGATGTATCGCTAGAAGACCTAATAGTGGTGGTACTCATAGTGCAGGCTGCTGACGAAATGCTGATTTGAATACTGATGAGCCGAATGTGTACTTTCTCATTATTTGCAGCATGAGCGTGGCATTATGTTTGCTCGTTCCCAACAAATACTTACCCGGCTTCATAGAGCAGCCATAGTTTGGCAGCCAGCCTGCCAAAGCTGTTTTCTTTCTTTCGTCACTTTCACTCTCATCCATCTTCCACATCCATCAACATGAAGGTTTCCTTGCTCACCTTAAGTATCGCTGCTGCTGTATCCGCAGAGTCACAGTGTCCTGGTGCCTCTGTTTACACGTTTAATGGCAATAGCCAATCAGAGCATAAGGACACCATTGCAACTCTTAATTTGCATCAAGCCCAACTTGTTTTAGCCAATTTTGTCGGCGTTGGACAATACTACTCGGCAAAGGATGCTAACTTTCCTCCTGAATTCAAGCACTCTTGCTCAGGTCGAAAAGGGATTTTTGGCAATTCTGATGACGAAACATTGAATGGCAAGGCTCCTACTGCAGTTGTTGTCGTAAATGGTCTTCCAGAGGACAAGACAGGCTTATTTTTACAAAGTGAAAATGACAACCTCGACAACATTATCTCACCTGCATTCAACATCGAAGAGGCTCCTTCATCTTCTTTTTTTAGAGCTCTTTTTGATAAGTTTTCGACAGAAGTCGCTGAAGTATACAATGGCGAAGTTAAGACCACTTTTGACAAAGCTGTTTCTGTCATTTCACATTTTGTATCAGACTTGGAAAATGCAGCCTATGAAGGTCTCACAAACGCTGGAATTTTCAAGAGATCAGTCAGACACATGGATGATGGCTCTACTGCTGCCCAACACCGTCATCAAGATGAGCTCCAACAAATTCAAAGCTTGGCTTATGATTTAACTAAGGAGCAAACTGCTTTTATTCGAGTTGAGTCTCTCAGCATGCTTAATGGTACCCCAGATTACGAAAAGGCATTGGAGTCTATTACAGAGTCACTCAAGAGTTTGATTAATTCTGGTTCTAATCTTAAGTTGATGGTTATTGCTTCTCCACAAAATTCTTGTACTAACAAGGTTCGCACCATGATCAAGAGATCATCTAGTAGTGCTTCAACTGGTATTTTTAAGAGGGAAAATCTATTAACATCCAAAATTGGGCCTTATGCTAGTAAGGAAAAGTGTGAAGAAGCTACTGATTCTTGCTCGGGCCATGGATCTTGTCACAAACTCGCATCTGGGTTTTATGGCTGCGCCTGCAAGAAAAGTTACGATACTGACAAAAAAAAGACTACATATTACGGAGGCTCAGCCTGTGAAAAGATTGATGTCTCTGCTGAAACACAAATGTTTCTTTGGTCTGCTATTGTAGGTGTATTTGTTTTGTATGCTAGTATCAAGCTTCTGTTTAGTATTGGCGACGATGCCCTTCCGGGTATTCTGAATGTTGCTAAACGCTCATCAAGTTCGCAATAAACTAAGAAAAGCTCATGTATAAACACTAATCTCATATGTATAAAATTGAGCCATGACCATAGTATAATATTAATAAATTTATTTGTGTTTGTTTAGATTGTCAAATGAAGGATATGCTAGGACTGGGCCTTACAACAGGCCATCATACAAGCTTAGAGCGGAAACAATTGTGTTATCGTGTTTTGATCCTTCTCTAAACTCATCTAAAGTGATTTTGCCGTTGCGATCCTGATCCATGATATTAAACAGCTTCTGTACTCTTTTTTCAGGTGTGCTTTCATCTTCAGGAAGTTTGACCATAGAACCCACCATTTTGTAGATTGCAGAAACGATGGCTAGCATTTCTTCATAAGTAATATTTCCATCATTATCTATATCGTAGAGCTGGAAAGCCCACTCTAGCTTCTCATCCATAGAGCCTCGCGATGTGACACTTAGTGCACAGATAAACTCTTTGAAATCAATGGCACCCGACTTATCTTGATCAAAAACGTTAAATACGTATTCGCTGAATGTTGAAGACTCGCCGAACGGAAAGAACTTTTTGTAAATCTTTTGAAACTCAGATTTATCAAGTTGGCCACTGGGGCACTCTTTCAAAAAGTTCTTATACCACTGTTGAAGCTCTTTACGGTCAAAGTGTGTAGCCTTTTTGAGCTCTTGTAGCTCGTCTTTTGACAGTTTACTTGCGCCTTTACCCATAGTTATATTTTGTGCACGTCTGTGTATTTGGATGAGAATGCTAAAAGTAGATGATCAGAGCCAAAGAAAGAAAATAAGATTTGGCTGGTTTTTTTTTATTTTGTATTTTATTTTGAAGGTGGTTGAAACTGGGCAGTGCCTGGCCATTTTATACTGAAAGCCTATCGACGGCATCGTTGCTTGTCCATAGCCTCCATCAACAGCAGTGGCAATGAAAAGAACGTTAAAACTATCAAGAGAAAGAGATTTATGAAAATTGGCATACATATATTACAAGTGCCAATAGGGTATTAATAAAAAAAAAATTAAAAAAAAAATAAAATAAAAAAAAGTACCCTTTTGATTAGCGGCAATACATTGAATGCGAAGGGGTGGAATGCAAAACTTACTGCGACTGCAACCACCATTAGAGTGCGCGCAAACAAAAATTACAAGCTTACTTACGCCCTTAACCAGCCGTCTTTGCACAGGTTTTGATACTAATAAGGCCTTCTGAAACTGTTCATACCTAGCCCGCGTATTTCGGTCCAAAATACTTATATATTTGACTTTCTAGTACAATTTCCCTATGTGTAACAAGATTGAAATTTTATAATTTCCATATTGGACACGAAACAATTGGACTCTTGTGCGTGGAAAATAGAACTAGACCCGAAAACATAAAAAAATATTAAATGTAAAATACCAGATCACCATCTTCACTTCCCGACATTAAACTTTGTCCTATTTCTCCCTTCTTCTTTCTCTTTTTCTATTTTTTCGTGCATTTCTGGTTTTTCTCTGTCATATTGCTCCAACTATCACTTCGAATTTCAACACTAGTCATTTCACAAATGCCTCACACGCGATGAACGCTGCATCTGATACATCAAAGCTTCCATTAACACAGATTCGCACCTCGCAGGATGAGGTGTCTTCGAACAACCATTTCGGCCTTTCCAGTCACACTGATTCCCCTTCGACCGGAAAAGTTCCTATCGGCAGCTCTAACAATTTTCACACAACCTCTCACGATCCTTTGATATCAAAATTAAATAATTCAATACCGCTCGTTACACGACAAGGTCCGCGAAATCCTCGCTCTGGCGAATCGACACCGGATCTTCATCATTCAGATGTTGATCGTTTACTTGACGACATCGATGATGATATTATTCCAGACACGTATGCTTCTGGTCTCAGTATTAGGTCACGAGTTTATTACAATTACTACAAAGCGACAGAACGAGGGAGAGACTTACTTGCTACTTTGGGGAAAGCTGTTGTTAAATATGCCAAATTTGTGGGGCCTGGAGTGATGGTGTCAGTAGCTTATATGGACCCGGGAAATTACTCAACTGCAGTTTCAGCAGGTGCTTTATATCAATACAAGCTTTTGTTTGTTGTTTTGGTATCGAATCTCTTTGCTGTTTTTCTTCAAATTTTATGTGTTAAGCTGGGCTCAGTAACTGGGTTAGATTTAGCCCAAAATTGCAGGCAACACCTACCAAGGTGGCTTTGCATAACAGTATATATTTTGGCCGAAATTGCAATTATTGCAACTGATTTAGCGGAAGTCGTTGGTACAGCTATTGCATTGAATATATTGCTAAAAATCCCACTTCCAGTAGGCGTTCTGTTAACAGTGGTGGATGTGTTATTAGTACTTATGGCGTACAGGCCTAATGGTGGAATGAAAATTGTCCGATACTTTGAATACATGGTTTCCTTTTTGGTTATATTGGTAGTTGTATGCTTTGCCGTTGAGCTAGGAAGCATTGGTCCTGTAGACTCCGGTGTTATTTTTAGAGGTTTCTTGCCTTCAGCAGAACTATTTGAAACCAAAGGACTGTATTTATCATGTGGCATATTAGGTGCTACAGTTATGCCTCACTCTCTTTACTTAGGCTCTGGTCTTGTTCAGCCTCGACTCCGCGAATATGATAATAAGTACGGATATTATAAGGATGTATCTGGTTCTGACGATTCTTCAGAAGAAATCCTCAAGTACAGACCCTCAATTCATGCAATAAACTATGCAATGACATTTTCAATAGTTGAGTTGGTAATTTCCTTATTCACGGTCGCAATATTTGTTAACTCTGCTATTCTAATTGTTTCTGGTGCGACGTTATCAAACACAACAGACGCAATTGATGCTGACTTATTTTCAATTTATGAAATGCTTCAAAAATATCTTTCTCCTGCAGCTGGAACTGTTTTTGCTTTAGCACTTTTATTTTCTGGACAATCGGCAGGAATTGTTTGTACACTTTCTGGCCAAATGGTATCAGAGGGTTTTCTACATTGGTCTTTTCAGCCTTGGATTCGGAGACTTATCACTCGAGGGTTAGCTATTGCACCTTGTTTATTTGTATCTATGTTTGTAGGTAGGAAAGGCCTAGCAGATGTTTTGAATGCTTCTCAGGTTATTCTTTCCATTTTACTTCCCTTTGTGTCAGCACCATTGATTTACTTTACTTGTCAGAAAAGCATCATGAGAGTTCCTATCACCACTATGCAAGATATAGATAGGGACTTGTCACCTTCTGCAACATTAACTGAAACTCGAATAAATAATGGGGAATCGTATCAAGCAGTTGTGGGGGATATGGAGAATACGCACCCTGGATCTGAGTCTATCCGTCAAAGGTCGGATTCATTGATTCCTAATTCAGAGGATATAAGATCTGAAAGAGCTTCTCAAGAGAGCACAGCTTCTAGCATAATGGTTCAAGAATACAAGGACATGAGTAATGGGAAGTTTACTAATGTTGTAGCAGTGGCAATATTTACAATTGTATCTGCTTTAAATGTATTTATGATAGTATCTATGATGGTTGGTGCTGAAGTGCATATGTGATTTGTTTAGTTATTATTTTTTATTTTGATTTCAGTTTTCATTTTCTAGAGCGCAAAAATATGTGAATTAATTGTTTTTTGTGTATGTTATGTTTGTAACTAGCTGTTTATTTTATTTATTATACTATTCATTTGATGATGAAGCTGCAATTTTAGGAAAAGTTGTAATACAATATATTATTGTATGTAGGTTTAAAAATATGTATTCATTCTAAACTTGAAGGTTTAGAAAATGATAACCGTTTAAAGAGCTCTTAATTGGCTCAACGTCAAATTTTTAAAGAAAAAAAAATTAAATAAAATAATATATATATATTGATATTGATATTAGTAGAAAGGTTTTTCAGATAATTGAGTCTTTTGTTTAAAGAGTTTTCAAATTCTTGACCGAAAATTTACCGGAAGGCTGGATCCGAGACCTGGGCTTAAATGCATTTTGGTAATTTGGATTTTAAAACTTAGGTATTAAATTTTTTATGACTTAGGATTATGGTTTGTTTTTTTTTTTTTGGAATTATATTTATGAAGGTGGGGTTATATTTATCGTGCCAAAAACTCTATAGTCTACTGTTGCATTGGTCTCATATTATATAATAAACATCTTTGACAGTTTCTTATAGATCTATTTCAAGGGAAAAAACAAGAAAAAAAGGTCTACAAGCAAGGCTTTATTTCCTGACCTTCATAAATCTCAATATATATAAGTATAAAACTATTTGTAAAAGGAGACCGTTGATAATGAAACAAAACTACAACTCATAAAAATGCAATTTAGAGACTGGAATAGTTTAATGTTTTGTTGTAAGCCATAAAAAATTAGTTATGTAGTTATTAATGCAAGTTACTCCCGAGACAGAAAAATGCTGGCTCGGAAGGTGTTGTGGGTTGCCCAAATGACTGGTAAGTTGAGGTAGTAGGCGAAGCAGACGAGGTTGACTGATTAAAACCAAACTGGAATGGCGAAGTATCAAATTCAAATCGATTTTCAGATTCCATGTGTCCACTGCTGTTTACTGTCATGAAGGATCCAAACTGGAACGTAGGTTTATCTACATAAGATGAAGCTGGGGAGGGACGTTCTTCTTTAACTCCTACCATTTCTTTGATTTCCCATTGTGACTCGTATCGATCGATATCCACTATGTTCGGGTTTTTTTTAATTCTTACATACGCAGCTAGTCCGACTTTAACAACCATCGGCATTCCAAGTACTGCACCAATCAATGCATTACAACCTGCACCATGTGTAACAAATATTAAAGTCTTTACAGCGCTCTGTTCGGGGTTGTTGTAATATGATAGCACCTTTTGAAGCCCTGCTTCAAATCTACACCGCATATCACTCCAAGTTTCACCGTATTCGGGTATAGGTCCTCGCGCACGCCATGTTAGGTCCAAACCAGGTGTTGTTCGTTTAAGCAAAGAGGTGTCTTGAGGAGGTGGAGAAATATCGGAAAAGTAATCTGGTGTAAGCCACTCACCTAAGAACCAGTCTTGTTTTATAGGTTGTACAGTGTGGCTAGTTGCTAGTTGGGATTGAACAGAAATAGATGTTTGGATACACCTGAGGTATGGCGAACTATGGATGGCGACATCGCCATCTGAAAGGTCTGTAAAATGCAGTGAGTTGACTTGCTCAAATCCGTACTGAGATAATGGAGGGTCGTAAGGAGTTGGAGATTTGAATTTCCAGTTGTGGTCGATTGTGTCTAGTCGCTCTGCGTGTCGTAAGATGATTATTTCTTGTATCATGATGACCTTTAGTGAATATTATTTTTATTTTTATTTTTTTTTTCGATATGCTAATATTAAGAGGATGCAAATTAGTGAAGAATATTGTTGAATGTTGATTGGTATTGAATGTACAATAGACAAACAATTCAACTGGCAAAATGATAAAGCCAAAAGAGAATAAAAAAAAGAGGAGAAGAAGGAACTTTTAGTAGTATAAATAAATAACAGAAACGTGAAAACTGAAAAGAAAAAGGTTTCATAAAAGACGAATTCAGAGATTCCCATTTCCATGTGGTCATGCTCTTAGTCAGCTCTAGTAGCTTGATCTATTTTGATCTCACATGTGAAAGAAAATCACATGCAAATAATTTCTAGTGTCATAAAATATAGAAATTGTCAAAACAAATAATGTCAATAAAATATATGCAACGGTTGTCACAATTTGGCAATCTCCGGATTCTGGAATCTGACAAAAAATGCGAATACTTTACCACGCTGACTCCAGAACTTACAGGCTTTATCCAGTACTTGCCATAGCATATCATTAATTGAAAATCTATCCACGCATTGAATTCCTATTATCCAGTTATAATTGCCAAGAAGCGTAGATGTTTTCATGTGGTATGCAGTTAAGAAGTCGAAAAGAACGTCGACTGGTTCATAGCCAAAGTACTCCGGAACACCAAAAAGGCTGCATATTTGAAAATAAAAGCTTTGGGTATTTATCGGCGCTAAGAAATGCGTAATAATCAATGGAAACGTTTGTCCAGAAGGGATGAAATAAACTCCATTTTGTGAAGGTTGTAAACTTGACATACTAAAATCCAAAAAAAAAAAAAAAAAAAAAAAAAAGAAGAAAGAAAAAAAAAGAGAAGAGAAGAGAATATAAGTATTGGTAAGAGGACAGTTTGAAATTATCAAGTGGATTTGGAAGAAAGTGTTGGGGTTGGTCTCAGTGTGTTTACAATTTTAAACTCGCTTCATAAATAGCTTGCTTTCATAAATTCAATTTTTGTATACATAAATAAAAATACAATAAATGCATTTTCTGTTTTGCTTTGACATATATTGGGAGAGGTTTCCCGACAAAGAAAATTTTTGACCAAAATTATGTTTCTAGCTTATCACCACTATTCTTGTGTAAAATTTCCTTATCTGTACAATCACGGTGAGGATTTGTCACACAAAGTTATTTTCATATGAAAGAACATTTAAGTAATTACATCCTCTTTTGACACTTTTGATATTATTGGAAACAAACAAATGCCAGTGACGTGATTCATGGTAAGCTACTAGAACAGATATTCAACTAATACTTGGCCAGAAAAAGTTCCGAGGTTGAATCTACAAACTGCATAAAAATTAACCAGTATAGTTACATGAACGCAGTGTGATTTGCATCAGCATTAATGTTAACACCATTTTGACAAAAACTTGATTTCAGCAGCTTATTTTCATTTTCATGCCTTTTTTTTTTTTTTTTTTTTTTTTTTTTGGTAGATATTTGAATTTTGCTGTACTGGGTATATTCCTAGACTATCTTGAAGATATAGTTGAAGAAATGAAGAAAAAAAATAGTCAAAATTGAGAGCAAATTATGAAATTTTTATTATATGGATTTTAGATTTCAAAATTAGGTATAAAAATGATACAGTTACTAGCTTTTGTACCTTTTTTGTGCTTAAGAATTAATTGTAGTTGCAATATTTGAAAGACAATTGGTCATTACACACCTCTTATTAGGAAATCAGATATGTTAGTTCAAAAAATCACTTATCTTTTTTAGATCCATGTCAAATGTATAAAAACAACGGAAGTTCAATCATAAGTAGTAAAAGATTTTCGTCAAATATAGATAATTGAATGTATACTATTCATACTTATTTTCTTAATGTTTTGACCATACTTTCACAATATTTTTATTATCAAGTAGAACTGTAGTTGGGATATCAACACTTAAAAATACCATTTCTTATAACTTGTTTATGTAGCCTAAAAAAATATAAAATTGCTATATAAAGACTTTGGTTTGATTTTTAAGTATTCAGTATAATAATCTGTTTTTAATAGGTTTCAACAACTTGGAAAGATAGATAATTGTAAACTCATTAATAGTATTAATCCAAGCAAATTACAAAAGCCCCAGTTTGTCACATTTACAAACCCTAACCCTTTAAATCAAGCATGTGGAATTATGTAGAAGCTCTGTGGAGACACTAATAGTTGATACACGATTTTCCATGTTTTTTCTTTGTGTTTGATTTTGGATTCTTTTTTGCATTCTGTGAGCTTGGATATTGTATGAAATTTATATAGATATCATATTCAATGTCTAATATAGATGCAGATAATAAAAAGAATTTGATAAGTTTCATGAAAACAGAACAAAATGCCAGAGAATTTTTCAAAAATATACTGGACAAGGAAATAACTATTAGCATAAGCTATTCGATAATGTAAGGATGTCTTATTTCAAAAAGGTCACACCTTGTTTTTTAAAACTAACAAAAAGGTCATAGATTTCTATTAGTTGTTTTTTTCATATTGGTAAGCTGTGGAGCGTTAGAATACAAACGTGAAACAGTATATAGAAGACTCCCCGAGATTGAGCGTGAGGAGTCTAGGAAACCGACTCTACCTGTACGTCCTACACTTAATTTTACAGGGTATTTGGATGATTTTCTTCGCGCAGTCAATATTCTTGGAGGACTGGATCGCAGTATATTCCATGAGCTGACAAAAGAGCTCAAGACAGTAAAGTTGGATCGTGGCGAAACTCTTGAAGTCAACCACCACATGGGATTTTATGTTGTCGTTGAAGGCGAGATTATTACAGATACAAATGATGTAAGGAAAGGTGGAACTGCACTTAGTCCGTTTATTGCATTGCTATCCTTATTTTTTAAAGATCCTTGTAACAGAGTTAGTGTTGAAAGTGTACAAGCAAACAAAATTTCTACGGTTGCAATAATTCCAAGAGAATCATTTATGAGGATTGCAGAACGCGAACCTATCGCTACAGGTCATATTGTGCAAGTAATCATGGCGAGACTTGCAAGTGTCACGTTTCAAACTGCTCATAAATATCTCGGGCTCACAAAAGAGATATACAAACCTGAATTGAATCTTTGTGGTGATGTGAGACACAAAATTGTTGGATTGAATAAAAAGGCATTGTCAAAATACATGCTAGAATCATTAGGATTTGAATATGCAGGCGACAATGTAGTAGAGCTACTATTTATTGCTAAGGAATCGATACTAGTCAATCAAAACGATGAATCAAATGGTATATATGTAGTACTTGACGGAGCATTAGACGTTGGATATTATGAAAAAACAGGTGAATACATTCATATTCATACTGTAGAATCAGGCCAAATTGCTGGATATTTTAGTACAGTGTTTTCTCACAAGTCTTTTGTGGAAATTAAAGCTAAGACTAATGTACAAGTTGCGTATCTTCCTAAAATAGAAGCTGAAAAAAATTACGAAAAGAATCCTATAAAGATCGCAGAAACTCTTATTGGAGTTGTTCCTGAAATAATTGTTGAATTAGACAAAACGTTGGAGTGGGTACAAGTGAATGGGGGTGAAACTGTTTTTTCAAAAGGAGATGAGGCTGATGCAATATACGTTGTTCTAAATGGGAGACTAAGAAGTGAAGATATGGAAGAGTATAGCCAGGGCGCGAGTATAGGCGAGAAAGAGGTTCTCACTGCTGGCACTCGACCATGGGCATTGCAAGCTGTAAGAAGTTCCGAACTAGCAAAGGTACCTCGTACTCTTGTTGATAGGCTTGCAAGAAAATACCCAGTTGTCATGATTGAAATATCAAGGCTCATGTTAGCATCGAAACCAGCTCGTGAGCGTAGATTTAAAACTGTTGCTGTAATGGGTATGGTATCTGTGGAGCTTTTTGGGGATAAGTTATACACAGCTTTTAGGGAAATTGGGCAGAAGGTCATGAAGCTTGATAGCGAAACAGTTTTAAGGCATTTGGGTAAGCATGCATTTACTAAGATTGGAAGATTAAAACTTTCAAGATGGTTGGTTGAATTAGAAGAACAGTATGATGCGGTCCTGTACGTCGCAGATTCTACAGCTGGGTCCTTTTGGACTGAAAGATGTATTTTACAGGCTGATTGCATTCTTTTGTTAGTCAACGCCAATTCGGAACCAGAGATTAATGATTTTGAAAACGTTTTGTTAGCAAAAAACACATCTGCTCATACAGAATTGGTTTTATTACATGAAGATAGATATGTTGTTCCAGGTTCGACTGCCAAATGGCTTAAAAATAGAATTTGGATTGATTCGCATCAGCATATCCAATTGACAACTCGTACGAATCATACAGAAAAGGTGAATCCGCCTGTAGGAATAGAAAGTATTTCTGGAAGATTTAGCAGACTTAAGAGTCGAGTGCGAAGTACAATACGAAGACCAAAAGAACTAATATATCAGCCCTCGCTACATCCACATAAAAACGATTTTGCTCGTTTGGCGAGAATATTATCTAATAAAGCCATTGGCTTGGTTCTTGGGGGAGGTGGAGCTCGAGGAATTTCACATTTGGGAATGTTGAGAGCTTTAGAAACATATGGTATTCCGATTGATTTTGTAGGGGGCACTTCTATAGGGTCCTATATTGGAGGATTATATGCACGGGATTATGATATTGTTCCGGTTTATGGGCGTGCGAAGCAGTTTTCTCAAATACTATCAAGCTTTTGGCGTCGGGCTCTTGATTTGACCTTTCCCTTGACGGCGTTTACCACAGGACATCAGTTTAATATGGCCGTATATAAATCTTTTGGTGATACACAGATGGAAGATTTTTGGTTGCGATATTATGCGATTGCTACAAATCTCACGCATTTCAGAATGGAAGCTCATACGGCTGGGTATGCCTGGAGATATATAAGATCTTCAATGTCTCTTGCAGGGCTTGTTCCGCCACTACTAGACAAAGGTAGTATGCTTGTAGATGGAGGATACATGGATAATTTACCGGTGGAGACTATGAGGGAAATGGGTGCACGTCATATTATTGCTGTGGATGTTGGTAGTGTGGACGATACAACTGCACTTCATTACGGAGACACTGTGTCAGGACTCAAGAGTCTTTTCCGATGGATATACTCGGTTTTAACAGGGCAGCCTCGAAGATCGGTACCCTCGCTAGCAGAAATTCAGCTAAGGTTAACTTATGTGTCATCTGTAGCTACATTAGAAAGAGCCAAGGTAGCTCCAGGTGTTATGTACTGTAGGCCTCCAATAGATCAATACGCAACGATGGACTTTGCAAAGTTTGAAGAAATTTTGAATTTAGGAGAAAATTACGGACTAAAAGTATTAAAGGAGTGGGAAGAGAGTGGAAAATTGAAAGATTTTTTGAGTGTTGGAAATAACAACGATGTTAGAAAGATGGGGCGAAAGATGGGTAGAAGAAACTCCATTTAAAAAATGTTTTTTGTTACGTTTTTTTTTTTTTTTTTAATACATCTTGTGTAAATAATTATTAGTAGATTGTTGTGTATATTTGATGTTTTTTTTATTTATTTATTGTTGATAGAAGAAGAAGGGGGAAAAAAAAATTTGAATATTATGTTGAGTAAGATATCAATTTTATTCAATAAGATTATGTAGTTTAATATAAAAGTATGTATAAAAGTTTTTGGTTTATTTTATTGTTCTTTTGAAGCGAATATCTTATTGTAACACAAATCCAGGTAAAATAATAACAAAATGCAGAAAGTACAGTTATGTCGCTAAAAGTATGATAAAAGTGCATAATTATAAAATAATAGACTCAAAATTCAAACCATCTGCTGTTTTCATTTTTTTTTTTTTTCTTTTATTATTATTTTTATACTGGTTTACAGATATTTTTTTATTTTGGTTTTGATTTTTTTAAAAATATGAATTTTGGGAATATTGACGTCAGAGAGACAAAAAGAGTTGATAAAAACTTGTACACGTATATTTTGTATCTATTAAATTTGAATTTTTAGTGTTGACAGAGAAAGGGAAGGGAAAAATATATATATACATATTTTCATATTCATTTTTGTTATAGAAATATCAAAAAGGGTAAGAACTAGAATATCATATATAATATTTAGGTCTGTTGAATTATTGGGTTGAAATAATAAACAATATTCGAATAGTTGACATTTTTTTAATAATAATAATAATAATAATAATAATAATAATTATGATAATATATGCACTATCAGTTTTTTAACATTAAATTTTCATTTTCAATTCTAACTCTCTATATACTCGCATTAAGCCAATTTGTCAAGACAATATGTCTGCAATTGGGAATAATTACTAAAATATATATATATAAATCAAAGCTTTAATATAATATTATAAATAAGCAACTTCCATCAGTTGATATGTTCTTACTGTGCATTAAGATACATTGCTCCAATTTTAGAATATTTTGTTGAATGGTTGTATTTGTTATTGGTGTATATAGATATAATTACATAGTTGACCATATTATTGCTTTTATTTATTGAATGTAGAAATGTGGTAATGTTGGGTGTATTATTTACATTCTTGTATGTTGCCTATTTTTCAACCTATCATGTATCAAACAATCTTATTATTTAATTGTTGACTCTACTATTTTTTTGATATTTATTTGATAAAATTGTTGATAATCTTTATAGTATTAAGATTCACGAAGTGAATTTTAATTTTGATCTGAAATCAATTTGAATATTTTCAGAATTGTCAGAGCCTTTTTAGAAGTATATATAACATTAGATCTAGACAAGTATATAAGGCAAAGGGAAAAAAAATACAGTACGTCTTTTTTAGTGTGTTGAAATTATATCCGATATCCGATATAGGAAATCAGAAATCTTCTAGTTGTATAGTTTATTAGGTGTACTGAAATGATTATTTTGTATGGAAATGATTTAATTTGCTGGGGCAAATCAAGTTTGTTACTGGACAAAATTTTCAAGCCAGGAGGATCTTAAAGGGGCACAATAGAGCAGTAGGTGATATGGGTGTCTATCACTTATATATGTTTATATATATATATATATATTTATATAGGAATGGTGATTAAGTAGTAATTGTATTAATGCTAGTAGTAATAATTAGTAAAGCTATCAAAACCAATAGTGATATATTTGTAGTATTCCAGATAGAAATTATGATATTATTATTAAAATATGAAGAGTATTCATTTTCCCACTGAAAAATAAAATGAAATGCGTTTTTTTTTTTTGAAAACCGCGTGAGTTAAAAAAAAAACAAACCCAGATCAAGCCTAAATAACCATAGTAACGAGAAGAAGAAGAAGAAGAAAAAGAAGAAAAAGAAGAAAAAGGTTGAAGGGAACAAAAAGTCGCTTGATACGGGACCTAACCCTCTATGGTAAAAAACGTTGAAAAGTTTGAAAACTCAACATTTTGCTGGCTGGGAGTACCAGCCGTGCGGTTGTTTGATTTTATGTCAATCAACGAGATTTTCAACCAAATCACCAAATCATCAAATCATCAAATCACCAATTGGTTATATATATATATATATATATATATTGATTGTTGAACTTAAAGTGCTATTACTACAGTTAATGACAAAATTAATCATGTTGATTGAAAAAAAAATAACAAAAATTTTCATGAATATTGCTATTTTACACTTTATGTTTTAATTAAAAACAATTATTACTACCACTATCAAGATTTTTCGTTTGCATATCAGCAAAAATCAAATGTAAGATTTTAACTAACAGAATTTTATTGATTGATTCAGCAGATGGACAAGCTGGATAAACTGTATAAAATGAAGAACAAATATTTGCATTTTTATAATATTTGACTTTTTTTATTTTATTTTTTATTATTTTTTGAGTTGTTGTTGTTGTTGTTGGCAGGCACAAAACGTTGAAACCTTCGCTATGTCCCCCATCTGTTGAAATGCATCTATTATTATAAATTTACATAATATCACTATCACATAACTTAGTATAGACATTTTAACAGCATAACTTCATCTGAAATATCACTATACAACCCCTGGTCCTATCTTCATATCCTGGTTTTACTTGTTATAGCCTACACCTGTGTTCAACAAACCAAACAATACAAAACCGCATGGTTTTTCCTTCCTTCTTCCCTTTTTTTCTTTCTTTCTTTCTTTCTCTTCTTTCTTCTTTTTAAATCTTTTTTATTTTGTTCATTCTACAATTGTACTGCTGGCAACAATTTTCCACACACACAAACACACAATCGCAAGCATACATACGAAAACATACACACACACAAACATATATATAAACACACACACACACACACACACACATTTATATACACTCTAAAATACGTAAACTTGCACTTTTGTCGGTAATTGTCTCCAGCCTTATTTCTTTCAACTTTACCTACTAGGATAGATTCTCTCAACAAATTTTGAACAAATCTGTTTTATTTTATTAGCTTATACGCTTAGTCTTAAAGTACGTTTTTTTTTTCTTTTTCTATTTTTTTAATCCTTTTTTTTTTTTTGGTATATATTTTTCATTCTTCTTTTGATATCTTCTTCTTCATTTTGCTAACTTTGCATCATCAATAGAACCTACTAATTTCAGTTTAATCTACTATATCAAAAGGTAAGCTTTTCTTTTAATCATCCAATTACTCAAGATCATTCAACAATTATAACTTGTTTCAAAGTTGATTTTTTTTTTTTTTTTTTTTTTTTTTGATCTTTCTCATTTATTTCATTATTATTTTATTTTTCTTCCCTTTATCCCCAGCAAACTAACTAACCCCCCCACCAGATCATTCATAATGCTAGGTGCTGCTACTGGTGTCTCTACACCCCATTCCGCTGCTTCTCTGAGACCTCTTAATATCTCTCACGGATCAATTGAACACACCATTCTGGTGCCAACTTCACTCTATCTCAATTCTACTCAAGTCAGAGATTTATTTTACACAACTTTACCCGAACCCACTGAGGACTTTTCGGGTGATGATGAGCCTACTTGCCCAACAGAACTTTTGGCTGCCCTGTTAGGTTTCACTGCTAAGCTCACTGAAGACCAACCTGGCCCTTACTCTGAGGTTCTCTCAATCTTGTTAACCGAGTTCGAGACTAGATTCCTTAGAGGTAATGATGTCCATGCCGTTGCCGCTGCTTTACAGGCTGATAATACTACAACCTCAGAAAAAATTAAAAAGGTTGTTTCTTCCTACTACTCTTCTCGTCTTATCGCAAACAGACCCATTAAGAATCATGATCCTGCTCTCTTTAGAGCCGCTTCAGAAAAGAAGGCTATTGTACAAGCCATTTTCGGTGGCCAAGGTAACACTGAAGAATACTTTGAAGAACTCCGTGAACTCTACAGCTTATATAATGGTCTCATCATTGACATCATTGAGCTTTTGGCTGATCGTATCTTGACTCTTTCGAGAACTCATCCTGAAGCAAACAAGATTTTCACAAAGGGTCTCGATGTCATGAAATGGCTCGAAAACCCAGATCTCACTCCCGATACCGACTATTTGATTTACGCTCCTGTCTCTGTACCCATTATTGGTTTGATCCAACTTGCTCACTTTGCTAGTACTGCCCGCGTTTTGGGTAAGACTCCTGGTGAGCTTAGATCTCTCTTTGCAGGTGCTACTGGTCATTCACAAGGTCTGATTTCAGCTGTCGCTATTGCTTCTTCCGATTCATGGGAGTCTTTCAAAGAAGCATCTCTTAAGGCAATGACTATGTTTTTCCACATTGGTCTTAATTCTCAAAAACAATATCCTCATACCGCTCTTGCTCCCTCTATCCTTGAAGATAGTGTCGCCGAGGGTGAAGGAAAACCTTCTCCCATGCTTTCTGTTCGTGATATTACTAGAGATCAATTAGAAACCTTTATTGCTGATACCAACAAGCACTTGCCCAAGGAGAAGCACATTGTTATCTCTCTTGTAAATGGTGCTCGTAACATGGTTGTTACTGGCCCTCCCCAATCTCTCTATGGTCTCAACATGGCTTTACGTAAGGCTAAAGCTCCTACTGGATTGAACCAATCCAGAGTTCCTCACTCTCAAAGAAAGCTTCGTATCTCCAACAGATTCCTCCCTATCACTTCTCCTTTCCATTCTCAACTTTTAGCCGGTGCTTCTCCTACTATTATCAAGGCTCTTGAAGAGGCTAATGTTTCATTTGATCCCAAGGATCTCGGTATCCCCGTTTACGATACCTTTGATGGCTCCGACTTCAGAACTCAAACCAACATTACTGCCAGAGTTGTTGAATTGATCACAGACTATCCTGTCAACTGGGAAATTGCCACTAACTTTGAATCTACCCACATTGTCGATTTTGGTCCAGGTGGTGTTTCTGGCCTTGGTCTTCTTACTCACAAGAACAAGGAGGGAACTGGTGTTCGTGTCATCATTGCTGGTGTTTTGGACGGATCCCTTCTCACTGATGAGTTTGGATACAAGCAAGAATTGTTTGACCGTGACGAGTCTGCTGTTAAGTATGCCATTAACTGGGTCAAGGAATTTTCACCAAAGTTAGTCAAGTCTGGAGATAAGACTTTTGTTGATACAAAGTACTCTAGATTGCTAGGTCGTGCTCCTATCATGGTTCCTGGTATGACTCCCACTACTACTCATGCATCTTTTGTTGCTGCCACTCTTAATGCCGGCTACCAAATTGAACTTGCTGGTGGTGGTTATTTCCACCCCGCTGGCCTTACCAAGGCTATCGAAGATGTTGAAAATGCTATTGAGCCTGGTGTAGGAATTACCATTAACTTGATTTATGTCAATCCTGCTCTGATGTCTTGGTCGATTCCATTAATTAAAACCCTTAGAGCTAAGGGATATCCCATTGAAGGTATTACTATTGGTGCTGGTGTTCCATCCATTGAAGTTGCCAATGAGTACATCACCGAACTTGGCCTTAAGCACATTTCTTTCAAGCCTGGTTCTATTGAAGCTATCTCTTTGACTCTTGCAATTGCCGCTGCTAACCCTAACTTCCCCGTTGTTCTCCAATGGACTGGTGGTCGTGCCGGTGGTCACCACGGTTATGAAGATTTCCACTCCCCTCTGTTCCAGATGTACAACAAGATTAGAAGACATCCCAATGTTATCCTTGTTGCTGGCTCAGGTTTCGGAAGCCACGTTGATACTTATCCATATCTCACTGGTACCTGGTCCACTGAATACAATTATCCTGCCATGCCTTTTGATGGTGTTCTTTTCGGTTCCCGTGTTATGGTTGCTAAAGAGGCACTTACTTCTCCTGCTGCTAAACAAGCTATTGTTGATTCTCCTGGTGTTCCTGATGCTGAGTGGGAAAATACCTATAAGAAATCTACTGGTGGTATTATTACTGTCAACTCTGAAATGGGTGAACCCATCCATAAGCTGGCTACCCGTGGTGTTCAATTCTGGCACGAACTTGATAACACTATCTTCTCTCTTCCTAAAAACAAACGTGTTGATGCTCTTAAGGCTAAGCGTGCCTACATTATCAAACGCTTGAACGAGGATTTCCAAAAGACTTGGTTTGGCCGTAATTCTTCTGGTGAGGCTGTAGACATTGAAGAAATGACTTATGCCGAAGTTGTTTCCCGATGTGTTGAGCTTCTTTACGTTAAAAAGGAAAAGAGATGGATTGATATTTCTCTTAGAAACTTTGTTGGTGACTTTGTCCGCCGTTTAGAAGAGCGTTTCACTTCTAGCACTGGTAAGCTCTCAGTTCTTCAAAACTACAATCAACTCGATGAGCCTTTCACTGTTATCGAAACCTTGTTTGCTACATACCCTGCTGCCACTAAGCAGTTGATTAATGCCCAAGATAAAGATTACTTTTTGATTCTTTGTCGTCGTCCTACTCAAAAGCCTGTTCCATTTGTTCCTGTGTTGGATGATAACTTTGAATTCTATTTCAAGAAGGATTCTCTTTGGCAATCTGAGGACTTGGCTGCCGTTGTTGGCGAAGATGTTGGTCGTACTTGTATTCTTCAAGGTCCTGTTGCTGTCCAATACTCTACTGAGGTTGATGTCCCCATCAAAGACATTTTGGACAGTGTTCATGAGGGTCACATTAAATCTCTTTTGAAGGATGTATACAATGGCGACGCATCAGCTATCCCTGTTGTTGAGTCTTTTGGTCTTAGTCACGAATACACCACTGTTGATAAGGCTGATAATGTTGTTATCTCCAAGGAGGGCGACAATATCACTTATAAAATTATCCCCACTGAGACATCTGTTCCCTCAGAGTCTGCTTGGATTCACCAAATCGTTGATGGTACTCCCGGTTGGTTCAATGCTCTCCTTACTACCGATATCATTGTTCAAGGTACTAAGCAGAGAAAGAATAAAATCCGTGAGCTTTTCACCCCCATCAAGGGCCTCAATGTTGAGATTTCAAATATTTCGGATTCTAAAAAGTTCTCTGTCTCTGTTTCTGAGCTTATTCATGGCAAGCGTGCAACTGTTTTGACTGTTTCAAGAAAGGCAGATGGTATTATTGAAGTTCAACTTATTGACGATCGTACTGTTGACAAGAAGCCTGTCGGACTTGAACTTTTATACACTTACCGTCCTAAGTTTGGCTTTGCTCCTATTGCCGAAGTCATGGAAGGTCGTAACGAGCGTGTCAAGAAGTACTACTGGAAGGTCTGGTTTGGTGATGAAAACTTCAGTACTGACATTGATGTCACCAAACCTATTGAAGGTGGTGAAGTTACTGTCGAGACTCAAGCTATTGCCGACTTTGTTCATGCTGTTGGTAACAATGGTGAAGCTTTCGTCGAGCGCCCTGGTAAAGTTACGTACGCTCCAATGGACTTTGCCATTGTTGCGGGATGGAAGGCCATCATTAAGGCCATCTTCCCCAAGATCATTGATGGTGATATTCTCAAACTTGTTCACTTGTCTAACGGTTTCAAGATGGCTGCTGGTGCCGAACCTTTGAAGAAGGGTGACGTTGTTTCTGCCTCTGCAACTCTTAGAACTATTGTTAACCAAGAAAATGGTAAGGTTGTTGAGGTTACCGGTGTTATTTCTCGTGAAGGAAAGACTGTTATTGAAGTTACTTCTGAATTCTTTTACAGAGGTGAATATGTTGATTTCGAAAACACTTTCCAACGCAAGGTTGAAACTCCTAGACAAGTGTACTTGGCTACTCCTAAGGATGTTGCCGTTTTGACCTCTAAGGAGTGGTTCCATCTTGAAGATGACTCTGTTGAACTTCTCGGTAAGACTTTGACTTTCCGTACTGAGTCTTTTGTTCGTTTCAAGAATCAAACTGTGTTTTCTTCCGTTGAAACTGAGGGTTCTGTCTATCTCGATACTCCTGCCAATGAGCCTATTGTTATTGCCACTGTTAATTACGAAGCCGGTGAATCTCACGGCAATCCCGTTATTGACTACTTGGAGCGTCATGGTAGCACAATCGAACAGCCCGTCACTTTCGAGAACCCTATTCCTCTTAATGCTGATACTGAGCTTGTACTTCGTGCTCCTTCTTCTAACGAGCCTTATGCCAATGTCTCTGGTGATTACAACCCTATCCATGTATCTCGTGTTTTCTCCAAGTACGCTGATCTTAGTGGAACAATCACTCACGGTATGTACTCTTCTGCTGCTGTAAGATCTTTGGTTGAGGTTTGGGCTGCTGATAACTACATTTCCCGTGTCCGCGCTTTCAACTGCTCTTTCGTTGGTATGGTTTTACCTAATGACGAAATTGAAGTCAAGCTTGAGCACATTGGAATGATCAATGGTCGTAAGATCATTAAGGTTGTCTGCTTGAACAAGGAATCTCAAACTCCAGTCTTGGTTGGTGAAGCTGAAGTTCAACAACCTACATCAACTTTCATCTTTACTGGTCAAGGTTCTCAGGAACAAGGAATGGGTATGGATCTTTATGATTCTTCTCCTGTTGCTCGTGAGGTTTGGGACCGTGCTGATAAGCATTTCTTGTCAAACTACGGTTTCTCCATTATCGATATTGTCCGCAATAACCCTAAGGAGCTTACCGTTCACTTTGGTGGACCTCAAGGTAATGCCATCAGAGAGAACTACATTTCTATGTTGTTCGAATCTATGGATGCTGATGGTCAGCTCAAGTCTGAAAAGATTTTCAAGGAAATTACTGAAGACTCTGACTTCTACACCTTCAATTCCGATACTGGTTTGCTTTCTGCTACTCAATTCACTCAACCTGCTTTGACTTTGATGGAGAAGGCTTCATTTGAAGATATGAAGGCTAAGGGATTGGTTGATTCTGAGTCTAGTTTTGCTGGTCACTCCTTGGGTGAATATTCTGCTTTGACTGCTTTAGGTGATGTTATGCCAATTGAAAGTTTGGTTGATGTTGTTTTCTATAGAGGTATGACCATGCAAGTTGCTGTTCCTCGTGATGAGCAAGGCCGCTCCAACTACGGAATGTGTGCTGTTAACCCATCTCGTATTTCCAAGACCTTTGACGATGCTGCTCTTCGTTTCGTCGTCAATCACATTTCTGAGCAAACTTCTTGGTTGCTTGAGATTGTCAACTACAATGTTGAGAACACCCAATACGTTACTGCCGGTGACCTTCGTGCTCTCGATACTCTTACTAATGTTTTGAACTTCCTTAAGGTTCAAAAGATTGAGATAGACAAGCTTCTTGCATCTGTCTCCGTTGAGACTGTTAAGGAGCATCTTACTGAGATTGTTACTGAAGTCTCTGCTAAGTCATTGGCTAAGTCTCAACCTATTGATTTGGAAAGAGGTTTCGCTGTTATTCCTCTTAAGGGAATTAGTGTTCCTTTCCACAGTTCGTACCTCCGCAGTGGTGTCAAGCCTTTCCAAAGATTCTTGGTCAAGAAGATTCCACAATCTGCTGTCAAGCCCGCCAACCTTATCAACAAGTATATTCCTAACTTGACTGCTCGTCCATTCGAGATTACAAAGGAATACTTCCAAGAGGTTTATGAGTTGACCAAGAGTGAAAAGATCAAGAACATCATTGACAACTGGGAGAGTTACGAGAAGGCTTAAATTGGACTTTTGTTCTAATGGTCTTTAATAATGTTATGAATTTTTTTTTTGTTATTATTTTTGTGTGTTTTCCTTTTATTATCTTTGATTATTGATATTTGTTTATAGTACTCGTGTTTATTCTTGTAAAATTTCAATATTATTTTTGTGTGTTTAAATTCTCTTTTCAACTTAATTTTTGTGGTCATATATACCAAAATTTCTGGTCTAATTATTTCAATATTTTTTTCCTTCCATGTTCTTCCTGGTCTTGGTCTTCTTGGTAGGTTATTTTATGTCGTAATTAATTATGTAATTACTTTAAATTTACAGAAACAGAACATTTTCCTAATTCATGATTTCCATATGGAGATTCAAAGTTTATTAAAGATATATCATTTAAACAAAAAAAAAAACGTCTTTTAAAAAAAAAAATATTTTTTTAGTTAATTCAGATAGCGACAAAACGATAAAATCTAATTAAAAAATATAACTAGTCCCATTTGATAGCTTTTCTCGACAATGGTCTAAACACTTTTGTGTCCCTAGTATCCAAATTTATCAAGCGACACAAGTCGTCAAGTACCTGGATGTTTTGACCATCAAAGTTTGCAACGATACCAACTAACCCACCAGGTGCGGATGCAATATCTCCTTCTTGGATAAGATTTAAATCTTTTATTAAGCGACCATAAACTCCTTGGAAAACTGGTGCAGGATCTTCTACCACGCGATCAAGAACATATCTTACAAAATCATCGCCACCAGGGTATTCATTTTGTAAAGTTTGAACAGAAACCCCATAGTAACGCTCGAGGTCATTTGAAAGAGGTATAATTTCTTGTCGTAACGAGTAAACTGTTGATCCATTAAATTCGACTGTAATTACAGTTTGCGAATAGTCTTTGAAAAGAACATATACATCTTTGACTGTGGTTGAAAACTTGCCTCGCTTATTTCTTACTTCTGTATCAACTTCGTAAATTATTTGTGAATTGTTCAAGACACCAGCAGGAACACTTTCTTTTGTAAGCCACCATTCAGAAGGCTCGGAAAGATCAAATTCAGTAGCCAATACTCCGGTTTGGGACCTTAGAGTAGACCGTCTTCTAAGATCTGCGCTCTGAGAAGCTGCTTGATCTCTTGGACCCTTAGGTCTAGGCTGCTCAGTAACTGAATTGCCTGACAATTGTGAAGAGGCATTGGGCATTGGAGGAGGTGGAGCCCTTGGTAATTGAGTAGCAGAAACTGGAGCTGAAGGGGGAGGGCTTGTGGGAGAAGCTATAGGCGACATGTGCGGAATTGGTGGGGCATTAGAAATAGGAGCCGGTGGGGGAGGACTACGAACACTAGGTGTATCAACACTCTCTGACAATGGAGGAATTGAAGGGGGGAGACCTCGGGGAACTTGATCAGATTGTACTGACGGAGAAAATGTTGAACTATGAACAGAAGGTGGACTAGCAATAAATTCTGCATTTGGCAATCCTAGAACGGCAGGAGTCACACTATCAAACCCAGTAGGAGTATTTACTTCTAATGAAAAAAGTTAGTCAAAATAACAAAAATATTGAATATATTTAAAACATACCATCTTCATCACCATAAGAATCAATTATATCCTCAAATGTTTTCGTTCTAGGTGTAACCAAATCAGGATCAACTTCGGTCCGTTCAACAGAAATTTTAGAAAGAGGAGCAGGAGCAGTACCGGGAACAGTATCAGGAACAGTATTGGGAATAGTATCAGGAACAGTAACATGAACAGGGGCAAAAGAAGATGACACAGGTGAATCTGAAGCTGGGTCTAATGAAGGGATTGAAGCTGGTGGAGCTAAAACTGGAGGTGGAGGTGAAGTATAAGTAGACACTCTTCGTGGCGACTGAACTTCTGATTCTGACCAATCTCCATCTGAATCGTCTTCTGAATCTGATTCTTTGTGGCTTGCAATGACTGAATCTAACGCACGAGTTTCACCAGGCTGAATTTTAGGACTAGATATGGGTGAAGAAGGTACAATAGGAGCTTTTGAGACTGAAGGTGGAGTATTATGAACCAAGGACTGCGGTCTATCAGATGCTTGGTGTGAGAACGGGGGAGGAATAGATCTAATAGGTGATACTGGAGTATCATTTGCGGTTGAAACGGGTACAGAATCTTCAGAAAATTTTTGTTGTTCTTGTGGGATATTTGATGGTTTAAATTGGACAGGAGAAGTCGGTATATCTTGTGAAACTGGTGGTGGAACAGGCCTTGTAGAAGGTGTAGAATGCTCTTGGGGAATTGATAAATCGACAGGCTTAGTAGGACGTGTAGATAAATCCTGCTCGATCGAGGGGGGAGCAGACCTAACAGGGGATGAAGGTATATCCTGCAGAATTGTCGAAGGAGCAGAAACGGTTGGAGACTGCACTTGTAGATCGGTAGTTTGTGAATAGCTGGAAGTTGATACAGGAGTATCGTTCTCCTCTTGAATACGATCCGGTAGAGATACGTCAACCTGTTCCAATTTATCTTGAGAATTTTTTTCCGCTTCTTCTGATTCTTCAGTTCTTGGAGGATGTTGCAAAGCCTCTGGAACAGAGGCCGGACTTACAAAGGGAAAAATGGGAACAGGAGCTTGTACAGGCTCAGATTCTTCGATAGCCGTCTTCTTTTTAGGTTTTTTGGAAGCTACAGGTGGCATTGGTGCGCCAAAACCAAACATGCCCATCCCTCCAGAAATCTTCGCCATTCGTTCTCTTAAAGCAATTCGCTTGGCTTCCTCTTCGTCTTCTTCCTCCTCCTCCTCCTCGTCATCATCATCGTCGTCATCTTCTTCCTCTTCATTCTTGCTTTCGTCAACCTCAATATCCTCATGACGAACTGGCTGAGTTTCTTGTAGATCATGTAAGTCACCACCTATAAAAGCTTCATCAGTTGATTTAGAAATTTCACCTTGGTCTGTATTAGGTACTGGTATGGGTACATGAGGATGCACTCCAGTTTCATGACTATCTTCAGATAAAATATTCCTTTCATGACCTTGATTTTGTGTATCAACTGAATCTGCAGCTCCTTCAATTTGTTCTTCAGTAAGACGTTCATCTGACTCTACCTTCTTAGGCTTTTGCTGCTTTTGCTTTTTCTTTGCGGCCAAAGCTTCTGCGCGAGCGGCCTCCGCTTCTTGTTGCTGTTGTAGCAGTTTAATTCTATCTTTTAAAGAAACGCTAGGGAGGACATTCTCCTCCCCATCATTGTTGTCATCGTGATGAACAATTTCTGTAGCAGGAGGAGGCGGAGAAGCTTGGGGCTTAGTAGGTTTTTGAGCATGAGGAATTTGCGGGACGTAAGAGTTGGTATGTGCAGCAAAGAAAGGCTTTTTGACATAGGAACTAGGCTGAGGTTTAACAAAAGGGGTAGGAGCACTACTTTCATTATTGAATGCTGCAATTCTATCCTGAAATGCATTTCTCTTTTTCACTGGAATTGCCTTTGTAGAAGATGCTGGGGCGACATCAGATTTTGGTTCTGACTCCAAAGGAATGGTTTGCTTTGGTGTCTCGATTTGAGTTACATGTTCATTTGCAGGAGGAAATGAATTGGTAGTAGTTAAAACAGGATCAAAAGATTTTATTGGAACAGGAGCTGATATTGGCTCTGCATCATAATCAGAGTCACTTTCTGCTTTGGATTCCGTGTTAATTTCCGGTGCTGGTGCTGGTGCTGGTGCTGGTGCTGGAGCTGATGCTGATGCTGGTGCTGGTGCTGGTGCTGGTACAGAAGTTGCTTCTGGAACAGATGATACAATTGCTGAGGCAGGTTCTGGTGTTGATGAATCCTTAGATTCAATAGGTATTTCTTCAAAGTTTTCAACAAAATTCCTCGGAAACAAACCTCGTTTTATAACTCCATTGATTTGATAACTACCAGTATACCAGTCTTCATCCTCAACTACTTCAACTTTGATGATTTGGTTCGCATCAAAATTGAGATCATCTTCCACATCGGACTGATATGGGTAGATTGAACGAACAAAGAATTCAGAACTTGACGCCATTGATATGGGAGAGGATTAATATGAGCAAAAGAAACAGTTGAAATTTTGTGTTACTAGGGTGTTTAAATAGGGAGAAATGTGTAAGTTAAGAAGAAATGGAGGTGGAGTAGGGTTCAAATAGAGAAGCTTATGTTAATTCTTAATTCCACGCAAACATCATCACGTTTTACAGAAACACGACAGCACAGCCCGCCTCTGCGGAAATTCTCCGATTGTTGACTATACAATGGTTCAGCCAGTAAAATAGTATAATGGATGTTACAAGTGATATTCTACAGTTTAACAAAGCACACGAAGACATCGATTTTTGTTATTAAGTAGTGTATATACTAGTGTCATATTAAGTAAATAGCTAAAAAGCTCGAATGCCCGTTTTAAAACCACATAAACATAACGATACTTAATTTTAGAAAATGACGATTGTCGGTCAGGGGAAATAATTAGTGGACAATTAACCATTTAACATGCAAATATTATTATTAGTATTTCTTTGCCGTTAAGTAGGTACCCAAATAAATGAAACAATTAAATTTATTTTTCAGTTAATTTACTCTTGTAATGTCTTTTGAGTCTCCATAGAAAACATTGTAGATATTCTTTGAACAGTTTTCAATTGATCGCTGGGCAGTTTCAATGGTAGATGATCCAATATGTGGATTAACAATGACATCCCATCTACTACAGAGCTCAGGCTCAATTATCGGCTCATGCTCAAAAACATCAATTGCAGCACCGGAGAGTCTACCTGATTTTAAAGCTTTAATCAAAGCAGCAGTATCAATCAAAGGTCCTCTTCCGATATTGATTAATTTTGCCTCTTGTGGTAGGAGTTGAAGTGATCTCTCATTAATAATATAGCGCGTTTTCTCATTTAGAGGACACGCTAAAACCAATAGATTAGAATTCCTAAAGAGCTCATCAACATCTTCATAAAATGTAGCCTCGTATCCCAAAGATTGATTTTCAACTTCATTCAATGGTTTTCTTTTATGATAAATCACCTTCATTCCAATAGTACTAAGCCTTCTTCCAATTTCTTTGCCTATTCCTCCAAATCCAATTATTCCTACTGTATGGCCCCTAGGTTGTCTGACGGGTCTCCCCGCTACCCATTCACCAAAGCCAAAACCGGGTTTTTTGACAGATTTATCGTTTTCAATCGCATAATCTGAACCATTACGTTTATCAGCAAAAACCTTGGGCATACCTGATTCAAAGTCCCAGCCCGATGTTTCTAGTGCAACACGGCAGTCACTAGCATGTTTGTAATCGTTTGCAAGTCGCTCAAATACATGGAAGTATCTGAAAAGAGATAGTGCCATGTAAAGAACTTGGTCAGCGACAGGATCTGACGCTAAGTTTGGTGTATTACAAAGTGCAATATTCCGTTTTGCTAAAGCAGACGCATCGAAGGAATCAAATCCAGCAGCAACAGAAGCCACAATTTTAATAGACGAAGGAAGAGCGTCAATAATCTCTCCGCGAAGACCCCCGACTTTCTAGTAAGTCAGTTAGATATAAGATCACAGTAGTTTTTTGAGTCGAAGAAATTTTCACTTACAATAAATCCCATCCATTGTACCCATAATGCTTGAACGTCGGAATGAATAGTTTCAAAATCTTTTATAACTTGCTCCTTGGTAGTGACATTGTAAAACTAGAAAGGTAATTTTATTAGCATACGTGTGTAGTAAACTCAAATACTGGACTCATACTTCGTAGTCAAAGTGCTTGCTAAAAGACTTAAAACATTCTAAATTGCCGTCAATTTCGGTAACTTCACCGACAATAAGAACTTTGGGTTTTGTAGCCTGAGTTGATTGGATCATATTAACACAGCAGTATAAACAACAATGGATAATGGGAATCTCACAGACTTGAAAGTCAATTCAGCTTAGATAAAACAATTAATAACAAAATATGGTAGGTGCCACCAAAATAACAATTTCAAGCTGTTGTTTCAAGTTAATAAATCACAAGAAATCCAGGTCGAAGGCAGGAATGGGGTCCTTTTTGTATACTCTTAAGGCTTGTTGTTTTGGTATTATTGACTCTGAAGGAGAAAGCCTATTATCCGCTGAATATTTCCTTTAGCGGTTGAAACGTCTTGATATGCTTTCACGCTTCGAGCTGTTTGTATAGTGAAAATAAAGACAGTGTATGACAGTACAAAGCGAGACAGTTGTCAAAGTGTTTGCTCGAACTTTATGAATGTAGCATCTGAAGTATCGGTTTCCCACTGGTCCTCGAAATCGCTACATTTTCAACTTGAATGAAGATATTTAATATTAAGTTTCCTTCCTCTAATTAAATTTGTTTCTACGTATTGTCTTCATATTACAGATATATACCAGCGATCTCAAAATTCTTCAACTTTCTTAAATTTTCATCAAAATTTCATGGGACTTTTTAACTTTTTTTTGGAAATTATTTTCGTTTACATACCAGAATACTAAGTCATATATCAAATCATAAACACTTTACTACTCTAGTAAGCAGCCTTAGCAGCGACGTTAGGGTTGATCTTCTTACCATCCTTGTTGTAACGAACACGAGGAGGAGGAGTTCTGATACGGCGACCCTCTCTAGAGCGGACACGAACAACCTTGGAGTGGATAGCACAAGAAACACAGTAGTGAGTCTTGAGATAAAGCTTAGGAAGAACGTACTCCTTGTAGACTGAAGCTTCTGAAATATCACGGATAGCAGCAGCCTCAACCATGTTTCTTACAACGTATCTCTTGATGGCCTTATCTTTAGGGACCATTCTGGCACAGTTGGAACAACGAATAGAGGTGACATGACCTCTACCCTTCTTGTTACGTCCGTTGGAAGCTCTCTTCTTAGGCATTGTGAACTAAAAGGGCAGTTAGTATATCTTGATCTACCTCAAACCCCACGTACCAACCAAAAAATGAAACTAATGTCAACATCATAAAACCAAGTGTCTCAACTGTTTTTCTCTGTGTTACAATTTGAGAACCACATACATAATGAGATATGAAGTAACGCTGAACAGCTATTCCTAATCTTAAAATGTTTGGGCCCAATCCAAAATTATGACTAAAAATTGGAATATATAGCCCACAATTTCAAATGTAGCTGTGTTCCATTGATTCCGTACTGCAGGAGTGTCAAAATACAAAATGATTGCTTACTTATTGTGCAGTACTTTCCAGTCGCGATGCTGTCGTATATGAAAGGAAAGGTTAAGAATTTTATCAATTGAATGCGTGGGTGGAAAGAAAACAACAAAAATTTTCCACTTATTAGATAATTGATTACTGAAATAAATGTATGGAATTCTATAAAAATGCGGAGAGTTGTGTCTTTTTCGTTACATAATATCATTTCTAATTTCAACTTTTTTCTAAATTTGGTAAATACCGTTTTCAGCAACTACTTTTTTTGGATGCGTAACCAAGAGTACTTCTTGCGCGAAGATTTCATACTAATACCAAAAATAGAAAATGCAGTCACAATATTTTATCATTGTGAGAATTTTGGATATTTTTTTTTCAACTGAGTATTATATTGTTTGTATTGAATTGAAAATCATGATGTAAAAGCTCATATCTAAGTTTTGGGGTTTTGGATAATTAGATTTATTTTGTTGTAAAGAGACTTTCCAATGCTCTTAGACAAAATTTCATATATTCCACGTCTTTTGAAGGAAACTCAAGACTTTCGAAAGTAAATCCTGCCATTACAAACCCACGATACTTAATTTTGACCTTTGTACCTCTAGAAATAATTTCGCCATCATTCTGTAATTCTTCATCATCTGGACTATCTTCATAGAGTTGCTGAGATTCAAAATTTAATGAGTTTAATTTTTCCGATAACTTAACTACGTTTTTTCTATCCTCGTAGGCTAATCGTTCTTGCTCAATTTTTTGGCTTTCAGTTTCAAACTTTTCGTCATCTATATCAATACTTAGGACATTGCTGGGACGCTTGTAGAAGTCTAAACTTTTGTCAATTTCAAATGGGGTGAATCCTCCTGGTGCTGATTTAGAAATTTCATTGTATTCTACCTCATCGATCTCTCTTTCCAAGCCAATAGGGGCTGTATGGTGACTTAGGAAATGTCTTGCGCTGTTCTGTCTTTTAGAGAATGAATGCAATGATAGTTGGTCCCAGAACCGTTTCCTTGCTGTATTAGAGGTTGCTGGTGTCGAGTTAACAGTATAGGATTTCTGAGGTGCTATAGATTTAGTGTCATTTACTTTAACGTGGACACGAGGGGGTGTCCTTTTGAAAGGCATAAAAATTCCCGATGAATATGGTGATCGTTCGCTATCATCTGTTAGTATATCAGACAGTGCTATCCTGGATTTTGTTACTTACTCAGAAACATCGAAATACATTCCATAATCAGAATAAAGTACATGCTTGTGGATGGACTTATCAAACTTTAAGCTTTCTTCTGGAAGTCCATACCCTCCGATAAGTCTAATATGGACATTTTTTTTAATTGGTTCTCCTAAAAGTTCAATATCGTGTAAATCAAATTCGTCACCATTTTGATAGTCAAATTCTTGATCGTCTGGTATAATATATGTGAAGCTGGTTCGAACTTCAACAATATAAACTAAATCCAATGAAAGGGTTTTCTGAATTACCTCAATTGCTCTATCAACAGCTGTTGTAACGTCTTTCGAGTCTAATAACTCTTGAAATAAATGTAACATAGAAGGATTACTATTCAATCCTTTTAGCTCTATCAAACCTTGTTGAAGATGTCCTTCAGGCATCACATTGGAGTTTGTTTCCAATATACCTATGTTTTCTAGACGAGCATTTTTACCAAAAGTAGTTAATGTCCGGTTACCATAGCCTGAGACTCTTGGTGATAGGGAGGATTTCCTTTGATTCACATAATCTATTGCATCTCTGGATACTTGCTGCATCTCTGTTATAAGTCCTTCAGGAATTTCATCTCGAGGATAAGAATCAAATACAGTTAAAGCTCCAATTATTAGTCCATTTTTTGATATTATTGGTACAGCTGCGTAAAATTTGATAAATGGTGGACCATGTACAAGAGGACTGTATGTCATTCTCCAGTCTTTGCTTGCGTCAAGAAGTACGAAATGGTCTTTTGAAAGAATAGCATGCGCATCAAGTGAAACATTTCTTGTCACCACATCTAAAGGGTGATTAATGGAAAATTTAACAATTTGTCTAGTTCGATCAACTAAAGAAATGGTTGTTCCTCTAAAGTCATACTTATCCAAAAGTGGTTTACATTTGTTGTAAAACGTATGAATAGATCTCCAGTTTTTTTTATCTAAATATATTTTCACTTCTGAACATCTTTTTGATTCATTAAATGCTTCGGGAGGAGCCATGAACCCATATTGGTTAAAGGATTCAGGCCTTTCCACTTGAGATAAATTTTTATCGCATTTACCATATTCATCTAAAAAGTGAGCCCAAGTTTGTGGAAGATCCTTCAAAATTCTAGAACTAATCATTCTCGGAAATGTCTTTTTAATGCTTCTCTTAATTCTTCCCTTGAACTTTACAAAGCTCTTTTTACTCAAATTTTTATTTCGACTAAATGAAATTTGATCGTCTCCATTAGATTTATTTTTAAAGTGAGACCTCGAGGATTTCAATTGCCTGGTTTCTCTCCCACTCTTCATCATACTCATATCGTTGCTTGCCTCAGACGGAGGTCTAAACGATACTGTACGAGGCTTTGCATGCCTAGGTCGATGAATTTTGGTCGTTGACATGTAGAACAGTACTAATTTTTGAAAATCTTGAATTAATTTAGCAAGATCAATGAGTTCAAATATATTATAAAAGTTATAACAAGAAAAAATATTGATTCATAAATATCAATCATTTAGTAAAATTAAATCAAAACAATCGTTATACTTCAACAATTGTGTATATATTTACAAGTAATTTGTAACAGATTTTATGAAATAAGAATTAACATTTTCATTTTCTAATTAAAATAAAAATATGCCTAGTTACTATTATGTTTTGACTATTTTAAAAATTAATAGACATTAGTGAATTTCCTATTTTATCATTTTCGCTACTTTAGAAATTGTCTTATCATAAATTCCCAGAAATTTATAAACACTGATTAAAAACCAAAAAAGCAGTAAACATAGTGATCTCCTCAATCGTGATTTAATATCATAGCATTGATGTGTTTTTGAGTATCTATTTACAAATAATCCATGTACCATAGTAAACTCAAACTTCATAATTCATTGAAATTTGTAAAAAAAATAAATACAAGTACTATATGAAAATGTGAACGTGTTGGTTTCTTTACAATTCCATTTTATCGTCTTCGTCATTCTTTTTAGAATTTTCTGAAGCATCAGCTCTACTAGAGGCTCCTGCATTAGTAGAACTTGCTTGCTCTTCTTTCTCTTTCTTTTCTCTTTCTTGTCTCAGCTTTTCATCTTCCATAGACATTCTCAACGCCATTGCAAGCTCAGGATCAGCGCTTGGGTCAACACCAAATTCAAACAAATCACCACCATCACCAGCAGCGCCATCATCGCCAGCTCCCAAAGCGCCTTCTTCGTTAACGATTGCAGAAGAAACAATCACATCTGAAAGTAAATGTGGTCCGGGGGGAATTGTGACAAGGTGACTATTATTACCGCTGTTAACCTCTTCTATGAACTTTTCAAGTTTTTCGGTATTTTCAGATTCTTCTCCAAAATTGATAAAATCAACCGATACATTGTTTTTCTTCATCTTCTTGGCTAACTTAACTAAGTCTTTAGTTTCCTCCTTGATAATACTTCCAACAAACACAATCACTCTTTGACGTTGGACTTTATTTTGTCTATGTTTTAATGCAAGCTTTCGGATCATGTTAACTTTCAAAATCTATAATTCAAACCAGAAGTTTACTTACTGCAGCAACTTGGATGCTAGTGGAAAGATGAGTTTCGCCCTCAATTTTAATATTGTGGAGACCAGATAGAATTTTACCAAAATCTGTAGAAAGCGTAGCAAGAACTTCGGGTCTGGAAAATAGTTAGGCATTATTCTATTTGAACTAGTGATTAATTGTAAACATACCCATTGCCTCCCATACACATTAGTCCAACAGTGTTTTCAGGATTACTGTTTGTTTTTGAGTTAAAAAGTAATGAAACTGCATCTTTCTGAGCGTCAAATCTGGTTGGAGTGTAGTCGCCATTTCTAGTGAACTCTGAATTGTCCACCCTGACAAAATTAGTATAAATAGAAAGAAATTTTGTGAATTAAGTGACTTACACAATCATAGTCGCTTCTAAAACCATTGTTATGAAGTTTTCTTTAAAATTTATAAAATATTGAGTAAGATATCGAGGAGAATCGATGAAAAGGTGTGTAAAGAGTTGTCTATATGTCAAATGTAAACTAGTGCTGAGATTTTTGGTGATGTTATTTTCCTGCTTGTGGCAAACAATCTGGGTAAGGGTGAAATTTTAGTATTATCCTTGGTTCCACTTGACAGTTAAACCAAGTCAAAAACTTGGTATATATATGAACGAAATGATATAAAATAACATTTACAGTAGTGCTCTCCTAATTTTGATGATATAAAACGATTGTAAAAAAAATTACCAATATGCCGAATTGATTGAGCTGTTGAGTTATGTACATGAATTTTTATGAAAAATTATTGATTTACCAGATATTTGTCTTTTACCCTTTGACAGGTGGAAGTTTAGAGATTTCTTCAAGGACTTTAGAAACTTCTGGGGCCTCGTCATGAAAAGCAATAATGTTATTAGCATAAGGATTACTAGAATCCTCAAAAATTTTTAGTCTTTCCAGACGGAATTTTCGTAATCTGTTTTTGGGCAACATTTTGGAAACAGCTTGCTTCAAAATAGCTGAACCACCCTTATTGGCCAGAAGATCTTTCATGACAACTTCATGCAAATTACCAGGTCTACCAGAGTGTCGTCTATATAGTTTCTGGTCCATTTTGTTGCCAGTTACATTCAAAAAGTGACAGTTAGAGACAACTACATAATCACCACTATCAATAGCAGGATTGTATGTAGGCTTATGCTTTCCCATAAGAGTCAGGGCAATCGCAGACGCAACTCTACCTAAAGTACGGGACTCTTTGGCCATGTCAATATGATGCCAGACACGGGCATGTGCCAAACCAGTCTACATTATGTTAGATATTGAAAAAAAAATTAAATACCTTTAAAGATTTCAGCAGGATCATACTTTTCCAATAAATTGTGACATTTTTATTATCTTCTGGTTGAATTAAATTTTAGTCGTGATATGCTTTGAATAAAAAGCTTAAGATTCAAAATAATTTTTCAGCATTAAGTTAGTCGAAAATAAGTTACCCGGTTTCAACAACACTACAATGAAACTGAAAATTTAGTATGAGATCCGACGACTATAAACCTGCATTGCAAAAATGACTGGAAAACGAGCTATCGAGAATGATTCAGGTAGTAGGCTGGAAAAACCAGCAAAGCATGCGAAAACTGATGCCTTCTCTGAGGCTCTTCTAAGTCTTTATTCAAAAAATCCCCAAGTAAAAAAAGTTACACTAGAAGATCTTAAAAAAGTTCAAAATGCAGTGATTCAGCTTGGGGAATCGTTAAAGACTATTATCGAGCTAACACCAGACCAGACAAGCAGTCCTGATCCTTTGATACAGAGACTTTTAGACCACCCTAGTATCCAGGTTGCACAAGATTTACATTCTATAAAAAACTTGGGTGTTCTTAGCAAAGTTGAACAACTCATAAACAATGATCCAAAAGGATGCCATAGTAAGCTAGTTTCAAAAGACTTTAAAAATGCTGATCCGCAAATGTTTTTTAATCAAGGAGAGGTATCTTCGAGACAAACCTATCAGTCGAGAGTTGCATCTTATCATAAATCTGTTACAGAAATTACGAACAAATCATGTCAAGTTGCTAACTGGCCTCCTGAGCTTCCCAAAATACACAATGAATCTCTTAGAGAGCAAGTTTTTACCCATAAATCAATATCAAGCCTGCATTATTATTTGACTAATATGGAGAAAATGTCATTAAATAATGAGCGACTTGAATTTCTAGGTGATGCGATTATACATACTATCTCTGCAGTCATTTGCTACAATAGATTTCCATTTATGAATGAAGGCGATTTATCAAACATTAGAACTACACTCATAACCAATAATACACTCTCAGAATGGGCTAAGATATACGAAATGGACAAGGATTTAAATATACATGATCCTCAAGGAACTATGAGAAAGGATGTTGTAGGAGGTAGAGGTACGGCAGCTAAAACACCAAAATATATTGCCGACGTATTTGAAGCATACGTTGGAGGGTTGTGGGTAGAAAATCAAAGCTCGTCTGAAGGATTTGATATTATCACATCATGGTTTGAAAAACTTGCAAGCCCAGTATTAGCAGTCATTGAAAAGACATTAATAGGCAAGTCACCTCTTGACTTTGAAGCAAAATCGAAATTGTATTCAAAAATTGGGTCCTCCAAATTTTCTCCTATATATCATACAGTATCTGAATCCCCCGAGGGTTATACTGTTGTTTGTAAGATGGGCAATGAAGTTATTGGGACAGGTTCATCTAGATCAAAAAAAGAAGCTAGTTTAAAATCTGCAATGGATGCTCTTAATAATACAGATGCTATCCTGAAGTATTCACTAAAAAGAGAAGAAACTCCTAAAATTGTTGCACTATCTGTGGATGGTGAAATAAAACAAGAACTCACAAATTATGAATCTCTTGAAATCAGTTCAGCTAACTCTGACAAGGTAATGGGTTCTGAGTCGAACCTCGAGGTTCCAATTATCAACTCAAAAACCAAACTGGGTGACAAAATACAGTTACAGAGTGAATTCAATAAAACTTATGGATCATCCTATGGATCAAAACCAAAGAAGTTTATTGAGGCTTTGGTTGGCGAGAGGTTACTTTCGAAGTTGAAATATGATACAGAACAGGATGGTGACACTTTTAAAAGTACATTGAAATTGGATGATAAATCTTTAGCGTCGGCTGAAGGTTCGACCAAAAATTCTACAGAAAAACGGGCAGCTTATTTTGCATTATCGCAAAATTATTATAAACTTGCTAAATATTTGAAAAAAAATTATCAAGATTAACAGATTGCTAATTTTCCAAGGCAAATAATAACACACTTGGAATAATAGTTAAACTATAGATCTATTCTTTTTTTATATAAAGTTTTGTAAATAGTCGGTTGTTAAATTATTGCGGAAATGCTTACAGTGTATGTAGGATTTAAATAGATATATATATATATATATATATATATGTATATAGTAATAAGCGTATTAATGATAATAGTAGATAATTGACATGTTTGGTTGGTAAGTGAATATATATATAAATTGATCCTTGAACATAGTTTTTAATTTTAACTTCAAGCTCTCACAAGTTTTCAATCCATGTTTGGAATCAGGGATTGCTACTATATTGGCAGTACAAAATAAAAGTTGATAATGCACAAACTAAAAATCATTTTAACTGATTAAGTTTTATTACAGGTTCAATTGTTTTCTTTGTTTTACTATTATAATTTAACTATCATGGATTTTTAACTACTTTCCTGTATTGAAATCGATAATGAAAAATTTATGAAACAAGTTTTTGTTTAAACATTCCTCCATGAGATTTCTTCTTAAGGTTTCCAAGACCCGATTAAATAAGACTTTTACTTACATTTTTAGCTCATCTGGCAGCATTATGACCAGAAGCATAGAAAAACAAAATTTTTTTTTCATGTTATAGGACTTAGTACCAGTTTTATTATTGACTTGGTGAGCTTTATTAGCTCTGTTTCAAATAGAAAAATTGGAGAGTTGGCTTCAATAAAATAAGAATTAAAGACCTTACTTTATTGAAAAATTGAAATATTGTGAATATACCACTTATATAAACAGCTGAAAATCCAGGCACCAATATTTTCAAAGTCATATGAATTTTCAAGTCACAGGTATTGAAACTACATATAGAAGAACAATTAACAATACAGATACAAGGACTGCTATAAATGTGAAAATTTAATGCAATCTCTCTTTCTAATATAAATAGTAAATTTTAAGCTCCTGCTGATCCGCAAATGCATTGTAATGCGGAAATTGTTTATTTAGATGATTATACGAAAGCCAACTCTTCAAATACTAGGTTAAATCTGATGTCTATAGCTCTGGTGTTTCTTTAGAATGTTTTGATGTCAAGTAACGTTACTAATTGCAATGAAATAGCGACATATAATATAAAGCTTATAATCGAATATTGACTATGGATTATATTTAAAAAAAAGCCATTAACTAGGTTATCATGATTTTGGAAAGAAAAAGATGCCCATGATGCCACTATATTCGTAGTGACGAATAATATTTTGTTTATAAGTAAGCTAATTACTGATTAATGATTATTGAAAGTTTAGAATCCTACAATTCTTTCACCTAGTTTCCTTAACTGTTTGAGTAGTCAACATTCGTATTCTGGTAACGGATCATTTATTTGAAAAAAAATTTTTTTTCAATATTTTAAATATTTATGAATACTTTGAACAACAAAATCATACGTTTCTACTTGCTTAACTTGGCTAATTAGAATATTTCTCATCAACTTTCGAATATTCCATAGTTATTAGGCTTGATATCCATATACCCATATTGTGTAAAAGAAAAATTACAATTTGAATCAAAAAAAAAAAAAAAAAAAAAAAATTATATTGGCAAATACCTCATCAAGGAATAGTATCTGGGAAATGAAAATTTTAACTGAGTCAGTATCTTATATACTTCTATAGAAGTTGATTTAGTATACTCCAGTCTATGTTGTTTTACTTTTACAGGAAATGGTTATTCCGCGGGTTATACTCCTAATTTATTCAAATTCATTATAATGGTAATGAAACAACCAATGTCTGTTCACATAAATGGCTAGTGACCGTTATTAGATCAGTATTTTATCTTCTTTTTGAAGATTACAAACTCTAGTAGGATCTATATTTGTTGATGTATTTAAATTTAGTTTGTCCGAGATTCTTTTTACAGACTATTATACATAACTTTGGATTTAAACAACTGTTGTCGTTTTGATTTATACTAAAAACGTTGATTTAAACAACTGATAATAAATTAATATTATATATGAATAATTTTTTTTTCTAGCAATACGTTCTTGATAAATCTATTGAAATTTAATATTTACATCAATATATAGGGAGAAAAAATCTCCAATTTTATTATAATTCAATATTTTAATACTTAAATGTTGATTATAAGATTTTTTTGTAGGTTTTATTCAAAATATCATATATATTAATTTTCGATTTGTACTGAATGTTGATGGACTTAGATATATCAATATTAGTATTATAATGATGTTTTGTTTTTTAATTAATTAATTATTTTTTTCTTTTCTGTTTTCTTTATTTTATTTTATATTATTGTATTGTATTGTATTTTATTTTATTATATTTTATTGCATTTTATTTTATTTGATCTTATTACTACTTTTCTTTCCTTCTTATGTTACCATATAACTTGTTAACCATTCTTTCTAAATTATTTCTTTTAAAAAAAAAAAAAAAACAACCATAATGTAAAAAACATGGATTACTAAAATATTCGTGTTTATTAGTATAATATTGTCACCATTACCTACAATTTTGAGTGCGTTATTTACATAGTTGTAATTCCGAATAAAAAGCAGAAAAGTGACCTACTTACTATTTAAGTAAGGGACAGTTTGGAATGGGTACTTGTATTTTATTTTATTTTTCTTTTCTTTCCACAACCAGTAAATGTCATGTTGCCTGCAGGCCATAAATGTCAACTATAGCTCCACGAACTAGTGACGAGAAGGACAGAACAATTTTTCAACAAGAAAAAAACAAAGCTTACTACTATGCAAAAGCTTTACCTTTTGAAAGAAAAATCCCTTATATCCACAAAGCCTTTTCATTTATTAAGATTATAAAAAGAGCAGCTCGATAGTGTTTTCTGTTTGTGTCTGTTCGATTTGTAGACCAATTGGTGCATATAGTTCTAGAAAAAATTTGCATAACAATGGAATATATTTAATACCAGAGAGAAAAAAAAAAAAAAAAAAAAAAAAAGTCTCAATACTAAAGTTTAGCTGAAGCTTTGTAACTTGTCGGCTATTTACGCTTGTAACTTTCCATAGAATAACAACTTAAAATGTAGCAGAGGTTGTGAAGAACGCGTTTTTGTAAATAAAATACATATATACACGAGAGTTATTTCAGTGCCTAATAAACGAGATTTTATATAGATTAGCATTGAGATATAGTTCACCACATCTATACTGTCAGTTTTGTCTGTGGAATATGACTAGAATGCTGTCCTGTACAGTACATTGGGCACAATAGGAACTTTATTGTATACTTGAATTTACACGACAAAAAAATATGTAGGTAACTAACAGTTGAAAATGTCAATGAAGATGAATTTCTTTGACTTTTATTATTATTATTATTATTATTATTTATTTATTTATTTATTTTTCTTTAATAGTAGTTAAAAATGCTGATGAGAATGAATTTGACTTTTTTTTTTTTTTTTTCATCTTTCAAGACGGTAATTCCTACTCTTAAGTGCACTTTTAATGTCAACATCTTTCAACAGCCACTAAGCCCACATAATTAGTAAATTTGTGATGTCACCTTTACGGCGGCAGCTCACCATGATGTAATTCTGCAGGCACAAAAGAAAAACTAATCATTTTTGGGATATTTATTTTGGTTATTTTATTCCTTCTGTCTAGGTGTCCCGATATTGTTTATTTGATGTGATTCATTTTCTATACTCCAAAAACTAAAGTATGATTTGTTTTATGTCAATAGATGGAAACGAAAAAATTTTATTCATTTGTTTATTTTTAAATATTATTAATTTTTAATTAAATTTTATATATTTATATAAAATCAAGAAAAAAAATTTTATTTATTTTTATTTATTTTTTTTTTAAAGCAGGCAAATAAAATACAGAACGAGTCTTGGAAATAAAGTGACTTTTGAGACTTCTTGAAATTCGCCTCTCACACAAGGTTTCAAAATAAAAAGTTGTAAAATAGCTTTTCACTCCTCTACAGATTTATTCAGATTTTTTTATTTTATTTTTATTTTTATGGTCAGCAGACCTAAAGTATAATAGCTAGATGATAAAATATAAAAAAAAATATAATCATGTATATTTGTTCTCATATTTTAGCATGTACGTGAAATTTAAGTGGAACTTTCGTCTCAAACATTCTAATTCAAGAGCTGATCGACATGACCATTTTTTGCGGAGGTGCTTAAATACACTTTGGTGTCTGTAGACTGTATGTCGTTTGTTTATTAGTTAAAGTTTTCAGCATGCTCAGTACATGTAAATTGCCAAATATATATATATATATAGTATTGATGTAAAATGTCACTTCTAATCAATAGAAATGCTCATGAGCTGTTGAATTATGATATACACTTGATATTCAGTATACTATTATTAACTGAACTCTGGGGGAAATTTTTATTAAAAAAAATGAATAAATAAATATGATTAAATGAATATGTGAATAAATAAATAAATCTAAAAAAATTATATAATTAAAGTCGACTTATACATCTTCAATAATTAAAAATCCAAAAAAATATATAATCATTATAATATATTGAAATAGATAGTGGGAATCAGGTCAGTGAAACATGAATATTTTATAAAAAGTTAAATTAGAATATACGAAGAAAAAAAAAAGATGAATGAAATGTGCTATATATTTGCCAGCAGGCTCAGGCAAATGAGAATGAGAACTTATATGCAAAAATTTGTTCACCATAGGTGATTTAGGCAGTGTTTTTGCCACGAACTTCGTAAGGGAAGCAGATGGCAATAATTGCAAGCGCTCCAAGAACTGCTGCCATAACATACACAGGAACAGATGTAGCAGTATTTGAGTAGTATGCAACAACAGGAGAAATAGCACCCATCGCACGGTTAAATGCAACAGATATACCATTACCAGTAGCACGATGGGAAGAAGGAAGAACCTCCGGTGTGTATGCAAACAGAGTACCAAGGTAAATGTTAATACAGACACTGATGGCACAGGAGAAACCCAAATTCTCAGCAGGAGTACGAACAGCTGTATATGCAAACATAAAAGTCATTGAAAGAAGACCACCAATAGCCATAGTACCACGACGACCAATGTAAGGAATTTCAACTAAACCACCTGCAATAATTGGGCCTGCGATAGAGACAGAGTTAACAATCAAATTGTTCTTGTAAGTAGTGTTTAGGGAATCATCACCGAAATTTGCACCTCTAGATTGAAGATACAAGGGAAGGAAAGCAGTGAACAAAGGATAAGCAAGACCAATCAAGAGCCATGACAGAAAGTTGAGACTAGTAGAAAGACCAAGTTTTTTTGTGGCAAAGAGTCCCTTGAAGTGGAATGCAACAGAGCTTAAAGCACTAACAACATTGAGCTTTTGGAGAAGAGTCTTATCACTGGTATCGCGTTCAATATTTCCTACAGATTGGAGCATTTCCAATGTAAGAGGGTTAACACGACCAGAAGAAGCAGCAATAGTATCCAACGACTTAATGACCTCAGCATCGTTACCGTTTGCAATATCATACTTGGGAGACTCCATCATTCTAATTAAGAAAACACGGGTAATAGCACAAAGCAACACAAATCCACCACTAGCAATATAGGTGTACCTCCAGCCCATATTTTCAGATCTAGGACAGTTATCGACAGAATCGCAAGAAAAATTGGCAATCAGTGGCCAAGCAATGAGACAGGCGACGGTTTGTCCGATACCCCACCAGAGTGCAAGGAAAGTCAGTAACCATTTTTTGTTTTGAGGTAAGAATTCTAAGAAAGTAACAGAATCAAGCACCAAATTACCACCACAAGCAAAGTAAGAAGTAGCTGAAAGAGAGCACACAGCGACAAAGCTCAGACCTCCACCAACAGCAATAGCAAAAATCGCACACAAGAACAAAGTAGCGTTGAAGGCAATCCTTCTGCCGATAATATCAGCAGTGAATCCCCAGAACAGAGCACCACAAAACAAACCAACATAATCACCAGAAATAAGAGCTGGGTAATGATGATCAAACTCCTTGTTAATCTGTGCTTGTGTCAGACCATGAAGCAAGAACAGCAAAGAATCAACAGCATATCCCATTCCGTTGAGGCAAAACAGCTTGCAGTGATATTTTGTGAAACCAATTTCATTCAAGGCATTATTCACCATATGAAGCTTTTTGGAAAGAACCTCATCACCAATACTATAGACTTCGTTTTTAAGATCCCCCGAGGATGAGTCGGTGAAATCAGGCTGGGTACCCAGATCCTTTTCTAAAGATCCTGTATCGTATTTTCCTTCCATTGTGAATGCAGATGAGCGGTAGTAGGGCTGAAGTCGGTGTAAAAGACAAATGTCAAAGAAAGAAGAGTGTATAAAAAGACCCAGAACATCAGCAGAATCTAGAAAAGCTCGACTTTATATAGTTTTAGTCTTCTCAAGCGACGGTTGAAATTTTTTCTCTTTTCCTGCGTACAGTATAAATCTTGTCTTTTCTTTTTGATGTTGTGCAAATGTTTCACAGAACCGGACTGAGGTTTAGTTCCAAAGGTTCTGGGGACTGAATTTCTTTTTCGTAGTCATCCAGATTTTGCTGCAGGTTAAGGTTTGCTGTTGTTGGAACTGAACAGGCCTGGGCAAAAGTTCTAAGTTCACTGCAAAGGATTATTTCACTCTTTCTAGTAATCCTGTGATTTCACTGTTATCAGGATGTGTATGTTAATACTTGCACACCACGATTATTTCAGCAACAAGTTAGCATATACATAGACTCCATGCTAAAGATGTTTACTCAGTGCAATGGGCCCTGTAAATTTCCTATCGTTGTCACCCGGGTATGTCTGTTTCTACACTCATATACTTGAGCTTACTTAACTTCAGAATAGTCAAAAGTAAACGCGAAATCCATTTTAGTAATTTGTACTTTTGTTTTATTATTGTTATTATTATTATCATTATTGTTATTGATATTGATATTATTCAATTTTTTACAACAACCTCAGGTACCTTTTTCCCTTATTTGACTGTATAGATAACGTCTTAATCATTTTTTTTAAACGTGTTTACAGTTGTAATGTTTTCATTAATACTGAATGTTGAATAAATAAATGGAGAGAAAAAAGTATACATATATACAATAATAATAATAATAAATTAGGTATGATGGCATACTACAAGTATACTTAAAATTCTCGCTGCTACTTGAAATCACGGTCGCCAACCTTATAGAGACCTGAGAAAGAGAGACAATCCACACTGATTCTGGGCTCCGTACACTGATGCTACACGCATAAATCAAACCTATGCTGACTTTTTGGCCGTCTGGTGCTCCGGATCCCGACGACACACGTCACAATTTAATATTTCATGGCGGTTGCCAGGCGCACATACTAAGCTAACATACATTTTCAACATGTATTAAGTTTTCACGGATGATGTAACCTTTTACAATTGCATTACTCAGCAACATTTACTCTTATGTTCTACTTTTATTTTATTTTTATTTTTTTAACGCCGAGGGATGTCGGACATTTCCAGAAAGGCCCTGGTTTGCCCTAGCCCTTGCTGTCCCATTTACCCGATTTGGCTATTCAGCGGTATTGGGAGTTTTACTATTAGATTGAGTGTGAATATAAATATCTTGGGACGTTTTCCAAACTATATTGAGAAGATGAGAAAGAAAGAGAGAAAAAAAAAAAAAAAAAAAAAAAAAAGAGAGCGAAAGAGTATGTGTGTGTGTTTATGTATTTTTTATTAATATATTGTAGTCGGTATATACAAAACGTATGCACTATGGCGTACACTCAGACAAAGCTATGTATAATGCCACAACAAAAGAGCCCTGCCGAAAGATACATACACGTCCGTATAGTTGGTACGGCCAGGATACATGCAACAGGTCCTTGCCGCTTTGGAGTTTTTTCCGTTAAAGGAATAAGATGCACAATGATGTCATTTCCTGCCCTGTCTATTTTGTCTGCTTTTTTTCTTCTCCCCCGGCCTGGGCAAACTGTTCAGAAAAACTTTCGAATCTGGGCGCTTTGATGCGGCGTTTTCTATGGTTGAATATATTTCAAAAGAATTTACGAGATTCGCTATATGGAGCTCTACAAAGAATATTATAGTATTGAATGACAAGTGTTTGGCCTTATATATATGTGTGTGTGTGTGTGGGTGTTGAAAGAGAAGAGAGTTTTAAGTAAATTTCTAAGGGTTGGGCGCAAGTCTTTTGAACCCCGAATTGCCGGTGCTCATCTCTAAGCATCTATAGTACGATCAGCAAATTTATATATTTGTTGCTCTCAAACAAGTGGGTAAACTTATAAACCATTGTAGTTACTGTTGTATGTCATATTTGGACCCGTACTACCTGAGTAAGGCTAGTACCTGTGAACAAAGCTGAATATTTAAATATTAGCTAAAAACAAGATCATGTATATATATAAAGCCAAAACAGCTACAAATGAAAAGGTTGAATTAATTATAAAAAACCATATCGCTAAGTTTATATAAATTCTCTATTAATTGTTTAAAATGATGAATATATATATATATATAAATAAGAATTCAGTAAATTATATAAAAGCAATACCAATGGTGTTTATTAAGAAGATCAGAAAACAAATTGAATCCAAAGATTTACTGAATAAATATATTTTTTTATACAAACAACCATCCATTTGCCGCTAAAAGAATTTCATTTATTCGACAAACTTTGTAGCTAGTGAAAACTCAACTCAATAAAACAAATAACTTACAATCGGTCTTGTCATTACTATCACCTGAGTGAAAACTTTTTTTTTTTTTTTTTTTTTTTTTTTTTAGAAAAAAAAAATAAACTGAAAGAACTAAATTTTGTTGATAGAGTAAGTTATAAATAAGGTACTATTTACATGCTATAACACGAAAAGTATAAAGTGTAAAATATATAACATACATGAGTTTTGCTTTGGAATAAGACAAAGCTACTGGCAAAGTAAATATCGATTCAGAAATATGGTACACACACAAGAATGGAACGCTGTTGTGTAAATGAAAATACGGAATGTCATCTGGTATTTTACTTGTCTAGGTAAAAAAAATAAAAAAAATAAAAAAAAAAATAAAATAAAATAAAATATAAAACAAAACAAAATAAGAATGGCATGAAAAAAGTATATACTATAAAACGGACTACATCCATCTTTGTTCTGTAAACTATCTTTTACTGGATATTTCATCACGTAACTTGTCTTGATATAGCCATCTTCCAACTGGTCATCAGGACTTGGACTTACTGTACTTTGCAACTCTATCGATAGACAGATAAGACTACACATATTCAGTGCACTGTCAGCTTTAAGTTGCAACTTTCATTAGCTGCTAGATAATATTTATTTTGCTCTTGTATACAAATGTATCAGTGCTGTAGCAAAGCACCACTGCTCTATGGCGAAAGTCAACCGAATGTTTTAGTAAACTATTTCCACAAAAGTTCTGAAAATTGATATTGTAGATTAAAATCATTATGTAAAAGCCATATACAATGTATCCAGCACCTTATTATATACTCAAAGTATTGTTTACAAACAAATGTATTTTAAATTGATCTAAAACCATTTCTAAAGAAAAGAAATGGTTCCTCATGCCCCTAATGTTTTTTGCGTTGATGGAACATGAACAAGAACAAATTAAAAGTTTTTATTGGCTCATTTTTGAATTCAGCAGAGTATAGAGAACTAGGTGAATCTTCGATAGGCCGTGATATCTTTCTATCTTTTTTATTTTTTAGTCGATTAACAACATAAAAACTCTTGAAGGTGAAATATTAAGGAAATTAGGAATTAAATTCGAAATAGGTGTATTAACTACAGACGTGTATCTATAAATGTTAGAGATTATCAAAATATGGATGGTTTGCGTGTCATTGAGTATTTTAGCAGTTAAAGTGGATTGGAAGAAAAAAATTTCGCTTATATAATTATCCAAGTAGTCAATTACCCTCCCTAGAAACACAGGGCTGGGGCGGATCAATCCATAGGGTTTCAACATCACCTACAGTGTAAAAGCACCGTAGAAGAGGTTTCCAAACTTGAAGCACTTAACATGGCGAGATGATGCCTTTTTTTTTTTTTTCTCTTTTTCAGTTTCAGAACTGTATTGTGGTTGTTACTGTATGTATTAATGTTTTCATGAACTTTGCTAAGTTAGTTATAATTTTTGGAAAAATCTACTTAGGATTAGGCGATCTAAACATTTGATTTTCATTTAATATTCAAATACTCCAAGTTGCAAATTACAGGTGATCAAACGCGTATTTCTTTCCTTTTCAGAAACTTGAGCTATAAAACTTCTGAGCTTTTATACAAAATACCGAATTTAATTTTACTGTATTAAGGAAAAGAGCAACAACCTGAAATTTCAGGGTTATATATGTGTTTTAGGCAATAAATTTACTTCAACTATAGAATACCGGGTTACATAGTAGATTAAAGCTATAACTTAACGCTTAAAAGTAGAAAACATTTTTAATAGTCCCTTATAAAGGGCATTAGACATTATTGAGAATGTGGGAAACTAACGTTTTTATTTTCAATAATAGTGTTACTGCAGAAAACCTGATAAAATAAATTAAAAAGCGATAAACTAGATGAAAATCTCTAATTAGTTTAGATAAGAACTTTAAAGTTAGATAATGCTTAATCGTTATCATGAATTTGAGTTAACTTAAAAAAAAATCCCACACAAATTACAACATAGCTATTTTCATATGATCTTCATATTGATATTCTGGTTTTTAGTCTGCTAACCTTTTTTTTCTTCTCTATAGTATATTTTGCCTGAAATTTTCCCAAATATAGCAATAGAATTCATCATGTCACTTTAGTTTTTTATTTTTTACTATACTTATTAAATATATGTAAGATATGAATTAATTCAAATATTGACTACTTGAGTCCCTGACTTTGTTTAAATATATATTTATCACTCCGTGAATATGTATCTTTTGTCAAGCATATAACACATTCGGCCATAAAATATTTTGGCTTTTAGGCTTAATATCATTTGACCTAATTGAAGCTGTATTACCACGGAGTTCGCAATAGTTTTTATATAAAAAAAGTTTTATAATAATAAATATCCATGTTACAAAAATTGTCCAAAATAACTGTCTATATTTTGGATTTAAATAAAATCATTTATCAATATTTTCTCAAAACAAAACATACAAAGTCTTAACAATTTTTTCCTGTTTTCTGTGTCGTCAAATTTTTTGAAGGTATTGTCTTTTCAAAATAGTTTTTTTTATTCAAAAAACTTTAGAATATTTTATTAAATTCATTTATTTAATTTTCAAATTTGTTAACTTTTTGAGTAATAGTATTATATATTATTTCACACAGTATATAAATTGATTTTGTTTTTATTTGTCTAGGACGTGTTGAAGTTAACTAATAATGTCCTGAAATATGATGTAGTCATATAAGGGAAATTTTTACAACACGATTAAATCTTTAAAACACTATTTTATCAAAAAAAAAAAAAAAATAATCATCACTCATGTATTAATAACTAAGAAGATGGAACTCGGAAAAAAAATTGGAAAATTTGCTGTTAACATGTCCAGTTAATGGTAGAATTTGCCTGTGAATTGTTTATTTATTTTTTTAGTTATATACATCCGACTTTTTAATATGATATATTTATATTTTATCAACAAAAATTCTTTTTAATTCCATTCAACGTACAATAATTATTATTATTGATTTGCCTAAAATTTATCATTTAGTTTTGACAGGATTCGCGATGTCATGTTCCAATTCTTGAAATTTCTTAGAACCAAATTCACCCTAAAAATGATCATGTCACGTGTAACAAGATTTACTACTTAATAATAAAATCAGGGTCAATCAGTTCAAATAGACTAGACGTCAGCAAATCCACCAGAAGACTCTCAGGTTTTGATATCGTTTTTGTCGAAAAGTTTAGGCTACCGCATCCGCACTCAACCTCTACTAGTTTCAGACCTATACAATCAATATTAACTCATAAAGTTTCACATTTCTCATGGATTAAGTCAAAAACTTGCGAATCCGTTATGAAGTTGCAAAGTAAGTATTGTGTTATCAAGTCCAATTCCGTCTAGTACTGACATACCTGCAAGAACTCACTTTATTACCTTTCTTCTTGATTCCTCTCAATGCCCATCAGGATCTATTTGAACAAGGAAGAGAACTTTTGAGAGAAGTACCAGATTTCAAAGTTTCTCATAATGTAGGTAGTTTCTACAGGCCTCGAGAATGGTTTGCTATACCTAATGTTACATCCTCCGAAATCGCAGAAGCCGACGAAAATTATCAGAAAATTGTCAAAAGAGCATTTGATCTTATAGAAAAGTCAGCAAACAGTCTAAATGAAGATGCCATTTACGTTCTTGCAGAACTCAACTTTTACGGAAATTATACACATGAACAAAATTTCCCCAGATCTCTCGAGTTGTATAAAACGTTGGCTGAAATGACAGGAAATTCGACATCATCATTTATGGTAGGTATGATGTATTCTTCAGGAATGTTTGGTACTATCCCTGTCAATCAGGCTAAAGCCCATTTATATTATACATTCTCAGCAAACGCTGGTGACATCAGGGGCCAAATGGCGATGGGGTATAGAAGTCTTGTTGGAATTGCCACCCCTCAAAGTTTCAAAGAAGCTGTAAAGTATTATAAACAAACAGCTGATAAATCGTTTCAATATTTTTTTACAGGAGGTCCACCTAGCGGACGTTTATTACAACAACCATCATGGATTATTCCAAACAAAAAAGAAGGGGGCATTTATGGAGAAGGGGCTAGTTATGGAACTTCTTCTTCACACCTATCACATGGTGTAAAAACAGTTGCAGAAGCCATCGAACATTTTCAATATCTTGCCGAAGCCAATAGTGTAGTATATGCACGCTTTATTTTAGCAACTTTGTACTTTGACAGTGATGATTTTGAGTTAGCTCTTCAATATGCAAAGGAAGGTGCAAGTTATCTTTGGGATGAAAATGGAAATCACGCAAGCTCTCGAAACAAATTAGACGAGTTTGCGCTATCCCATGGAGCACACTGTGCTGGGTTTATTGGGGCTAGGTATCTAAATGGTCAAGGTGTTGAACAAAATTACAATGAAGCGATTAAATGGTTTAATCGTGGTATAGAGTTTCATGACTATATCTCTTACAATAGTCTTGGTTTTTTGTATTATCACGGCTTAGGTGTAGAAAAAGATGTGAGCAAGGGAATAGACTACATCCAGAGAGCTGTTAATATGGAGTATGGTCCTGCTCATTTTAATCTTGGTTACGCATATTTTAATAGAGGCCATCCAGGAGATTTGAAAAAAGCGTACGAGCAGTTTGATTTGGCCTCAAAGAAAAGAAACTTTCCTTCGTGGTATTATAAAGGCTTAATGCTTAATAATGGGTTCCCTGGAAAAGAGCCTTCAATAGAACAAGCAGTCGCCTACTTTAAACTTGTATCGGAATCTGTTGAGGAGCTAAATTCTCCTCTTAAATGGGCCCATGACAGTTTTGCGAAGAGGGACTATGGGAATTCAATTTTGGGGTTCATGATAGCAGCAGAATTGGGATATGAAAGTGCACAGACCAATTTGGCTTACATATTAGACGAAAAAAGAGGCTTTATTGACTTGGATTTCCAAAATCACTTTAACTCAAGTTATCTAAAGAAAAAACCGGCTTCAAATGAACGAAACCTCTATAGAGAAAAAATCGCCTTAGTTAATTGGAATCGTGCTGCCCGGCAAATGAATATAGATGCTTTGTTGAAAGTCGGCGATTTTCATTTTTATGGTACTGGGTCTGGTAAACCAAATTACCCTAAAGCAGCAGCTTGTTACCAGGCTGCTGCAGATCGCTCTAGCAGTCAAGGAAACTGGAATTTAGGGTGGATGCATGAAAATGGTATTGGAGCCGAAAAATCTTTTCATCTTGCAAAACGATATTATGATCTAGCAGCCGAGTCTTCACGTGAAGCCTTTTTTCCTGTTCAGCTTGCCCTTCTTAAATTGAGGATAAGAAGTATATGGAGTTCAAAATCTTTTGATGTGGATGATACTGGTGATGTTGAGGAAAAAAGTACATTTTTGGAAGGTCTATGGAAAATTTGGAAATATTGTATGGAAACTAGACCAACTATTCAAACCTCTAGTAATCATGAATCATCTGTTATCAATAACAGTAATGAAGACGAAAGTTTGGATGATTGGACTATTATAGTAGTAATATTGTTTTTTGCATTTGCCATATGGTATAGCATGAGACAACAAAGACAGCAGCAAATTGCTCCAAACGAGAATCAATGACTAGCAAGGGAGTATCAATTTAGAGCAGGCTTATAGTGTATCAACTTATATATTAATACTACTCAATGCACGACTGGTAGGTACTAATTATTCAATAAATTTTTATGCATCCTATAAGTAGGCTTTTGAAATTTTTTTATGAATACAAATTGGTCGGTCTTTATGGAATGTTATTGTAAGTTAATCTCCCATACATATAATTCCTAAATTGACTTCCAAAATACGTTTCAATTTTTTTATTTCAATTTTTAACATGAACAATCAATTTACTCAAAAATTATATCTGTACTGGTTTCTTAATAGCACTATTATATTAATGAAAGTACCTCCTGAAAAAAATTGGTAGAATCAGCTATGAGTAGTTTTTCTGCAATCTTCTCTGGTTAATATAGTTTATAATGAAAAATTATTAAAAATAATTATTCACATCACATCTATTAGAAGGTAAGATTTTACAACCCCTTCAATTCAATCATAAATCTTTCCAAAAATTTTTCAACAATATAGCCCAAATTCCGTGTTCAGTTAAATTTATTTAAATTTATAAAATGGATAATGCAAGATCGAACTAGTGAGGAAAATGACCCTAATGTTCTTGATATTCATAGAATACCCGTATATTAATTAGAGTGAGAGACGTAAAATGGTATCCAAAAACCTAAAAGCCTCTCTTAATATTATTTTTTTGTAGACATTAAGAATCTTTTCTCGAAATGGTATTGATTTTAAGTCAAAAGTTAGTAAGTATTGGTCTTTTTCTCCTGTATTTTACGATTAACATAATCAACAAGCTGAGCATTTCCTTCCTTGGTGACAAAAAACCGTCTTTTAGTTGGCGATTGCCATACAACTACTCCTAGTTGATTTGCATAATTGACTACCATTTTATATTCGTCAAAAGTTGAAAAGTGAGTAAACAAGTATCCTTCAACAGACTTGATTCTATCCATTTCTATCTGCCATAACCTAATTTGATCAACAACGGTGGGAGGAAGAATTGAGTCAGTTTTTTGCATTTGAGGATGGGCATGAACAGTTAGGTATGTGATAATTTGTTCTGCTTTGATACCATTACTAAGTGCAGAACGAACAGATTCTCGTGTAATGTTTCCGGTAACCATATTAGCAAATCGAGACTTAAGGCTAACAAATAAGTTTAAAACCGCAATTTGCAGGGGTGAGTCTGTGTATGCATAAAGACGAAAGTTGGTTTCTAAAATAATGAATCCACCAGACGATGTAGATACGTTAGTTGCAGCTTCCATCGACATAGAAGCTGAACGAACACTAGGTGTCGCTTCAGATGTCAAAGTTGTAGCAAGTTTTGTAGGATAAAATCTCCTAGAGGTAGATTTACGCTGATAAACAATCCCATAGTCCCTAAGGTCTTCTAACATTTGAACTTGTGTTCCACTTAACGCTGACAGTGAATAGTCCTTCCCAAGTTCTAAACTTCCCAACATGAAAATAAAATTAAGTACATCAACTGGATCCATTTGAAGTTTTTCAGCCATATTCAGATATTGTAAAAGGAGTGTCCAAATTTGCGCATTTACATCTTGCAACAAAAACTGGAAGCCTGCATTAGTGATTCGAGTGCCATCCATCAAACCACCATGGCGTAACAAAGATAATACACCTTCATTGGGCGTCTTAGTTTCTTGTGTACCTACCATATAATGCAAAATCGATTCCCATCGAGACGTAGCATGAGCATCTAGAAAGGCTATGTTGACTTTGTGCTTGTCTTCAGTATCACATGGAATACCGAAAGAGCTAGTACCATCGCTTCCAGTAAGAGCGTTACGGAAGCTTGTTCTGAAAGTGCTATTCAACATAATTGCATGATGTTTTTCTTTAATGATATGCAAAGCCTTTAGCTTTTTATGAGTTTCACTTTGTATTCTTGATGTGATAGTGTTAGTATAGAAACTAATAAAAGTCAGATTTAATAATATACCTCTGGCTATTCGTATGAACAAGAGTATCCACATTTTCAAGTGACATGGGATCTTCTCGATAGAGCATACCTAGCACTAGATGTTTTGCCAAACCTGGCAGTAATCGAAATATTGCTAAACATGTGGCAGGCTACTAAACTTATTAGTCTGTAATCCCTAATAATTATAAAAACAAGCTTACCGACTGATATAATCTAGTTAAGACAGTTTCAGGCAGTCCTTCCAAATACTCATTGACGCTAGACATCGCTTCGGGAGCTATATTATTGTAGCTGGTCCCTAAAAAAATCTGTTGTAGAGTTGACATTTACACTAAATATTTCATTTTTCATTTAAATGTAGAGTAACATATACCCTAAACCTGATCACATTTGAACACGAAAACCACTTTCATTTCTCTCCTTCCTTCTGACATTAACGTTCATATCTCAAGATGGTATGCTATATTAGCTTTTGATTGCTTTAGTAGATCTACTTACTAACTACATCAGCCTTCAATTCGCAATGCCCACAATGATCTCATTGTAAGTTTTTTCTGTACAGGAGACGTTTTAAAGCTTTTAAAGGATACATGGACACCAATTCTAACAAATACATATCTCAGCACGATGCAGTTCTAGATTACTATGGTAAAAGACTAGCAACTTGTTCTTCAGACAAGACTATAAAAATTTTTGAAATTGATGGTGAATCGACTAAACTGATAGAAACTCTCCGAGGGTAAGTTTTTTTGTTGGCTCTCAAGGCTACAACAGTTATCTAACATGCAATTTACTTGATAGACACGAAGGACCTGTTTGGCAAGTAGCTTGGGCCCATCCTAAATTTGGTGTTATTCTGGCTTCTGCTTCATATGATGGTAAAGTATTTGTCTGGCGTGAAGACGGCGGAAATTGGACCAATATTGCACAGCACACAGCACATCAAGCATCTGTTAATTCCATTTCATGGGCCCCTCAAGATTATGGAGCACTACTGCTTTGTGCATCTTCTGACGGACGTGTTTCAGTTGTTGAATATAAAGACGGTGGAAAGCCTGACTCTACTCTTATTACTGCGCATGCAATTGGTGTAAATTCAGCATCCTGGGCCCCTGATTCTAAAAGGTTTGTTAGTGGAGGATGCGATAACCTGGTTAAAATTTGGAGATTCGATGATGCATCTGGCAAATATGTCGAAGAAAGCGTTCTTAAAGGTCATGAAGACTGGGTCAGGGATGTCGCCTGGTCTCCTTCACTTCTTTCAAAGTCATATATTGCTTCGGCATCACAAGACAAAACAGTCATTATTTGGTCTAAAAATAATGGTGACAAAGAGTGGACTAAAAAGTACCTCAGGGATGAGAAGTTTCCTGATGTTGTTTGGCGAGTTAGTTGGTCATTGTCAGGTAATGTTTTAGCAGTTTCAGGAGGCGATAACAAGGTAACTTTATGGAAAGAAAATCTCAAAGGTGAATGGGAGAGCGCAGGTGTTGTTGAAGAATAAGCTTATGGATGCTAATCGCCATTATATCTAGCATTTTTAATTAATATTGAAATGTATTAGGTAAATGTAAATTATAAACTATAATTTTTATTTTTTTTTCATGATATGCACCTTGTATTTATTTAACAAATTGTGTGACGTAGAATTCTCACTTAATATAATCACATAAAGTGCAGTCTATTCATGAACACAATTGCTATTTGTGACACATAAGGCTGAATGGATGTTAAAAGAATTTTGATATAGTAATATATAGATAGCCAATGCACAAATTTACCTGTGCTAAAAAAGTATTTTAGTGTATAGCGTTATCCATTTTTTGGAAGATAGATATAACTTTTAAAACATTGACATCATTTATGAGCCAACGAAGCTTTGTATTCTTTAGCAACTATAGCACATTCCTTAATCTTCTCTTCATAATTTCTGATTTTATTTTGAGAGACTCCTAGGTTTGAAGCTAGGTACGCCATACGCTCAGAGATTTCCCATCGTTTAGGGATATTTGCAAGAGATAACAACTCTTGTTCAAGTTTTAAAATTTTTTCAGTCTCAGCCACAATGAAGTTCTGCATCAAGTATGTTTCCATCATGGCAGTAAGTTCCTTGTCATCAAAAAGAGCCTTAAAAGCGGCCTGGTAAAGTGGTTTACCTGCTTTAATGGCACAGGGTCTACCGTCCTTATTTATTATTCTAATCATTTCATCATGTTCCAGTGCTCGAATAGCGGCCTGCTGTTGAAAAGATTTGAATGAAGGGTCGCAGATCAAATCAGAATATGATAGTACTGCAGGTTGCTCTTCAATATCAGCTTTGCTCTGAAACCATCCAGAATTCTCCTTTTTCTGCTTTGTTTTAGTCGAGTCGATATTAGCCAAAGCCTTAATAATGGTCCATACTTGCTCCCTAGTCCAATTCTCGTCATTTTTCAATAAAAACATTTGCAAAACTTCAGAAGCAGCTTGTTTTACCATGTCTCGTGAAGCGGAGAGTGGTTGTTCTCCTGACATAATTCTGCGAGCAAATGTTTGTAAATCTGTCATTCTACCACCCAAAGGTTTCAAAGCTTGATCAATATTTGGAAAATCGCCAAGTTTAGGATCTTTTGCATTTTCCGCAGCAACTCCTGAAGCAGTCTTATTTGCTTCAATGATTTGCTGAATCACAAAAGATTTTGCTGATTGAGAATCAGCATCACCGATATCTAATACTTTGAATAATTGATTTGGAAGAGCTGGGCTTAAAGTATTATCAAATGAGGTTTCTGTGGAAATAAAGATAACATGTGCAGCATTTGATTGTACTAAAACACTGGCAAAATCAGCAAGCTGTTTGTAAATAAACTGATTAGGAGCGTCTGATTTATTCATAAAATGTGATATTACAACAATTGGTTTGACTTCTGCATGTAACTGAAGATATGATTCTTCTGTCAGTTTGATATCACTTTGCTTTTCGGTTTTTTTATAGTTTTCTAAAGCTACCTCGCGAAGTGCTGTTGCAACAGTATTAAGCATAGATTTAAATTGTACCTCATTCGATTCAGAAAAGCCTGACTTTTGTCCTGTGAGACCCTGAACAATCAAATCAACAAAAGTAGAAAGATTTTTCATCCATGGAAACACTGGGTAGTATCCCAATTGAGCAGATGCAGCTTTTATAAAGGCAGAATCATTTCGTGCTTTTGCTAGAGTCTCGCAGTCAATTGTCATAATATTTGTTCTCTCGGCAAGTGCAATTTTATTAACAAGCTCTTTTTTACCACTACCTCGAGGACCATTTACTAAAATGAATGTATTTACATTTTCATCTAACCACTGCTGCAAAGTATTTACACTTTCTTGACGCTCTGTCCAAAGATCCTCAAATCTAGTAGTTGAAGCAGAAGCAGAAAATGAAAGATATTTTTTGAAGCTATTGATTGTATCCGTTTTGAGGCGAATTAGCCACTGATAGATTGCGAATCTTTCCAACCCAAGGTTACTGCCGCAAACTTTTTTCTTTACAAAAAAAGCTCTAATAGGCTCAAATATAAAAACAGTTAAAGTAGCAAGTAAGGCCAAAAGAACAGGAATAGATATACGAGGATGGTCGGTAAGAAGCTTTCTGAATATGTTGTGGGGTTCATGAGGTATGTACTCAATGTGGATTTTAGTACCTTCGACCAATAATGAATTGACACAATTACGTGCAGTACACGCATCACGAAGATTTGAGTATTCGACAATTGCTGACCTAGGCAAATCTTTGGATGCAGGAGATGGAGGTATAATATTCACAATAAGACCATATCTTCTAAGCACCTTATATAGAGATTCTTGTGACAAGTCGTCACCATCAAAAACCACTCGAACTTTATTATTATTCAACCTTTTGAGGTCTTCAATCCATGGTATTCCTTTTACAGAGAAAACTCTTACTCTTCGCAAAGGATTAAATATGGGGCTGTGGTTGTTCTCTTTGAGTTGAGAATACACACAAGCTTCAATTTCATCGGGGTTGATTTCTGTGTTATTAGTTTCAATACGTGCAAAAGCACCTCCATCTTTATACCGGGGAATCAATTGTGTGATTTTTGCAGACAATTCTTTAGGTAACGCAGCACTAGAAAGTCGGTCTACAACTTTTTTTTCGTTATAAAGTCCTAACATTCGGGATACAATTGGTGTAAAGATAGATAGCCTTCCAGGATAAACAGGATATACATTATCAAAATATAGTACAGCTTCTTTGGATCCTAGATTGGATATCTGACCAGTTGTCTTTTCTATCTCCTTTTCCTCATCTTGCTTCAGAGTTTCTTCGGCCTTGGAAATAAATTCATCAGTTGAGTTGAATCTACAAATTGCTGGAAGTGAACTTCTCGAACAGATAGCTAGAGGGACGTGCCTACCTAAAGAAGAAGATCGATGGCAAATAAACCTTGAAAAAGGCTTGAACATTGCTATGACAAGTGTGATAAATGGTATACAAAGTTTAAAATGTGAGATGGGACTGGAGAGGTAGAAAACTGAAGGCAAATAGAAATAACTTGTAAAGCAGCATTTTCAAAAAGACAAGAACTAAGTTGAGCCCAAATTTTAGAATAAACAAGAAAAAGAAAGCAATATATTAAAGGCCCCTCTATTTTCTGTTTTGGGAGCTTTACTATAACTCATAATTTGCTACCATAATACTTATACGAAAAGATCCAATGTATCTTTATTTTCCATTTTGTAAGTAATAACCAGTAGCGAAGCAGCAGTCTGTTTTTTTTTTTGGTACAAATTTTTGATATTAACTGTACGGCTGATACTGTTGCAAAATTTTGTATAACAAAATCATGATGGAAATATATGAAAACAATTTTTTTTTTTTTTTAGAAAATATAAATTCAGGTAAAAAAAATGGAGCCTCGTTCAATAATTAGACAGGCTCATATGGGAGCAATTACCTGTCTTGTGCCGAATAAATCATCTCGGTATTTATTATCTGGCGGACAGGATCGCAGTATAAATCTCTATAATATTGCAACTACTACTAGAGTGCAAACTTATTCAGTCCATGCAGGTGCAGTTCTTGGTTTAGACATTCTTCCAGATGGTTCCAAGTTCGTGTCGGGTGGTGCCGACAGAAAGGTAACTGTTTGGGACGTGGAGCGTTCAACTTTGGCACACAAATTTTTCGGTCATGAAGGTAGTGTCACCTCTGTTTCATGGGGTGCAAATGGTGATCTTGTCGTTTCTGGATCATGGGATGGAACCGTACGATTTTGGGACTGTCGGAGTAATGACTATAAGCCGTTACAAGTTCTTTCCGATTCAAAAGATGGCATATCTGCTGTAGAAGTAGATGAGAATGCAAAGGTTGTCTATACCGGAAGTCTTGATGGCCATCTGAGAGCATACGATATTCGGAAAGGAGTATTAGTAACAGAGCCTTTGGAGGCACCGATTTCTGGTATGCGTATTTTAGAAGATGGGGTCCTGGTAATTGGAACCCTTCGTTCAAAGCTTGTACTACTGGATGTTTCTGGTGGAAATGGAGTAATAAATTCATTTCAAAATGACGATTTTGTCAACGAAGAATATGCGCTTCGTCCAGCGATATCTGGTTCCAAAATCGTCTCTGCCAGCGAGACTGGTACCGCGATAGTATGGAATTTAAATAATTTGACTACTAACTCAAAGCCCGAAAAAATCCCAATACCAAATGCAGGTACTAAAGGTTTTGCTATTGCTGGTCTTGACAATGGAGCTGAGTCTGATGATTTACAATTCGCTACAAGCACTGCCACTGGTGATATTCTAATCTATTGAGATTTGCTATTTGTCAGGGGGTAGAAATTTCTGACCTCATTTTTATGAGCACACGGGCCATTGGCTCTATAAATTCCTGAAAAAGTCGAGTGATTTCTTGGGTTTCTCATATGTCACTCAATTCGCCTAAGATTTTAGAGCTTGATTTTTGATTCCCATCACCTCCTTCCTTTTTTTTTTTTTTTCCTTTTTTTCTTTCCGTTCCTCTTCCCTTCCTTTTTTCTCTAACACTTCAGAGTAAAATGAACACAAAGTCAGTTCCTATCATCACTAAACAAGAGCTCGCAGAGCAAGCCACCCCAGACGTATGTTTGGTAACTCTTTATAATAGAAAAGTTTACAATGTTACTTCTTTTCTTGAAGAACACCCTGGTGGAGGAGACATTATACAGGAATACAATGGAAAAGATATCACAGAAATTCTTAAAGATCCACTATCTCACATACACTCAGAGGTTGCCTATGAAATGCTGGACGAAATGTATCTTATTGCTCTTTTAGCTACTGACGAGGAAGCCAAAAAACTTCTCACAGACGAAAACAGAGAGTCTTTTAAACTTAGTAACGAGGCTGATCCTAATATTGAACTTCATGTTACTACCGATTTCAGTAAAGACTATCAGAGCCATAAATTCATTGATCTAAACAAGCCTTTATTGATGCAAGTACTCTTTGCAAAATACGATAAAGAATTTTATCTTGCCCAGGTTCATAAACCCAGACACTATGGTAAAGGCTCTGCCCCTATATTTGGCAACTTTTTAGAGCCTATATCTAAGACCCCTTGGTGGGTTGTACCTGCACTTTGGATACCAGCTGACTTCTATGCTGTTTCTATTGCACTTAGTGGTGCTCATCCGTTGACTGTTGTTTCTTTATTCTCTTTAGGAATTTTCATTTGGACGTTATTGGAGTACTCTATGCACCGGTTTTTGTTCCACATTGAGTACTATCTTCCAGACCACCCATTTGCCTTTACCGTTCACTTCCTTCTTCACGGGGTTCACCATTATCTCCCAATGGATAGACTTCGTCTTGTTATGCCTCCCACATTGTTAGTTGCTCTTACAACACCATTTTATTATCTGGCGCACTTTGTGTTTTTTTACAATTATTATCATGCTATGTCAGTTTTTGCTGGTGCTTTCATGGGATATGTAATGTATGATTGTTGTCACTACTTCTTGCATCATGTCAACCTCCCAAAGTTCATGAAAGAAGTAAAGAAAAACCATTTGGATCATCACTACAAAAACTATGATTTAGCATATGGTGTCACATCTAGATTTTGGGATGTAATATTTGGAACAGAAATGGCCGACGATCCAGAATCCAGATTGCTTAATACCTATTAGCTGATGGTGTACGGCGATTATTATACAGAATAAAAGTTAAAAATAATATCAAGGGAATTGTAAATAATTTTGTTTGGAATCTATTCCTGAACACTCGAATGTTCGAATTTAATGAGGTTGAATGAGGTTGAAAAAAACGATAATAATTTCTATAGTCAATTGAAGTCTAATGTTAAAAACTCTTTAAGTTATAATACTAATATATATGAATAAGCAAAAATATACATTGAAATATAGTATTTTGTTGGAGGGGTTTTGCCCCACGCATGAAAAATTACTTCAGCAACCAACTGACAATTCTGATGGTGGGTAGCAATAGTAATACCAGTGAAAACAAGTGATAATAAATTTCAAGATAGTCAAATAAATCAATGTAAAGGATTGATCCATGAGAGTAGGCTAATCCAATTTCTTACTTGATACACGCAATTGTACTCTGCAATCTTAACCCTTTGGTGGTTCATTGATATAATGGGTACTACATTCGCCAAAGTATCAAGAGTGCAACTGATTCACCTTAAGTGTTACTTAATTTTCTGAGAAAGACCATAATTAGCTGCTTTGAGCCGTTTACCATTGAAAAAGGTGTGCTAAAGAGGGAGAGTTTACTGTTTACCACTTCAAATCCCTTTACATTGAGATCAAGTTTTCAGGAAATAGTACAAAATTGGCTTTCCACTTGACAGTAGGAGCGTTAAATACTCGATATGGATTCCACATTTCTAAATTGATTCAACATCGAGTTCATGATATAAAAATCATTGCCCATAACATTTGCCTTTAGATGTAGGAGTAACGTTCTGATTTTCCAGGTATCCATCCATAATGTTCATTATAAGACTTGTAGTCAGATACATAAGAGAATTTACTTTTTGATCCTTAAGTCTAGCTAGATTAATAGAAAATCAATTTATTGTCCCTATATCTAAAGGCTATATCAAAAAAATATATAAAACCATTGACGTAAATAGAAGTCAAGTGGTTGATTTACATTTATCATGGAGATTGGGCGAGCAGCATCCGTAGCACATGTAGGAAGTATCAGTAGTGGATGGTATCAAATTCTTCATGAAATCTGAAAGACGTGAGATTTAACTCTATTTTTCATGGATATTGACGAAGCACTATATTTCATTGAAACAGGTAAAATAGCGCCTGGGATACAAAATCTTCTTTTCATTTCTTAGCTCATTAGATGATATAAATATACTAGTTTTCATATTAGTATTCTCAAAATCACATTAAATTGTGAACAGCTTTTTGAAAAAACAAATATATATTGAATCTTAAGATTGATTGATTTACTTTTTGGCTATTCAAGTTTTTATATTTTAATACATATAACATCAAAAATTCTTGGTTGTCTTCTCGTGTTTGTAGCTTTCGCTACATGGTCATGTCACGTAAATTTTGGGTGATGCTATCCCTGGAATCCCGTCTCGTGCTACTTATTGTACTACACTCCTGCCGCGTTAAAAACCTTGCTCTAGCAAGGAAAAGCCACGGTGGGTATCAACCAGCCCAAACGTTCAGCTAAAGGTGGTTTTTGATAATGACACTTTTCCCGAAAGAACGTGTAGGGATGGGAGTTTGAACCCACGACATTTCTGTCCCAAAAATCCCTTGGAAAAGTGATAAGTCTCATTCATTTAGCTGGGCCACACCTCCCCATCTAATTCATCTTAAATCTTAAGTCTTATATAATGTAAAATTATATCATTTAATTCTTCTATTTCATAGAAAATAAGAAGGTCCCTTGGCCCAGTTGGTTAAGGCATCGTGCTAATATGAACCAAGTTTATATACGCGGGGATCAGCAGTTCGATCCTGCTAGGGACCATAATTTTTTTCATAAATTATGAGCCAAATTTTTATTTTAAAGTTGTCTTTTTTATCATCTAAATAGCATCAGCACTTCCACCTTTTTAGTAACAGTATTTTTTCATGAACATACAGCGAAGTACAACTACAAGTTAACATTTCGTGGTTTATTAAATATACCAACCTCTTTGATTGATTTTATTTGCATCTGAAAGGATGAAGTTGAGTGGCATCTAGCAGGAAAAATGTCTAGAAAGCAGTATAATGATTCCATAGATCAGTACGTGACTTTCAAAAACTTCATGTATAAACATAAATCCTCACTTAAATCTAAGCAAGTTGCCATTCAGAAAACCCAAATGACATCAAAAGCTTCAAAAAAAGTTCAGAAGCTATTAACACCTATGAGTAATAAAATTCAAAAAAATGCAGTTCGATCTAGTTGCCATTCATTAGCCAGAATCCAAAAGGAAAAAACGGTAAAGCTTTCTTGTTCAAATAACAAAGACAATATAATGGATCCAGAATGGGGGGTTTCGATATTGCAGCGGGTGCAAGTCGAAGCACCTTTTGCTCCGCAGACTCCAGCGACATTGAGACGAAAAAAAGAAGATATTTTTGGAAGTTATCTTTCTGTTGCCTCAGGGCAAATGAGCAAACAGGCAAAAATGCCATATTCCAACAAAAATGAACAGTTTTGTGAGTTCAAATTCGCAAAGAGCGTCAATTATTCTGCATGGGAGTTAGGTAGTCAACCTCCTAGTACATTTTCTTTAGAAGACATTCAAAATCTTCATGAAGAGGATGCCTGGCTAATTGAAGAGATCACAGATAGCGAACAAGACTTTGAATAACTTGTTGAAATTTAGGTAATTTGAATTTACGGTAGTAGTTCAGCTCTCATTAAGGTAATAGTTGCCGCATAATTATGTTTATTACTTTAAGCGCTTAAACAAAGTATTATCACTTATCTATATGTATTGCGCATTTCTTAAATACAATCTCACAATATATGCATTTTGAACTTTTTAGATATAAACTCTGTAATTTACATTTATCTCCCACTTTTAACTTTTTTCCATATATACAATTTGACTCTTCTTCTTGAATATCTGCTTCTAAAAACCTTTTGGAATATATTGTGAAAATGACGGAAGATAATGAAAATCAACCTTTGTTGGGGACAATATTAACAAAAGGAAAGCCCCGTAAACAAAGCACAGGTCTACGATTTGTGGCAATATCAATTTTAGGCTTCACATTACTTCTGATTTTCAACTTGATATTTTTGCCTCGTACATCTTTACGTCGCGATTTCGATAGACTGCACGCATCCTGGATTCCAGAAGCTGAATTAGATAGGCTACTTATTGAGTCAGTCCAACCTGGGGATTTGAAAAACTGGTCACAGTTTTATACTCGCAAAGAGCACTTAGCAGGCGATGGAGTGGATTTGGCCGAGTGGACTGAAAACCAATTTAAAAGCTTTGGGTTACAAACCAAAATCGAAACATATTATACTTATCTTAATCGTCATGTTCACAATTCTCTATCAGTATTGAATGATGACAATAGTATAAAATTTGAAGCAAAATTAAAGGAAGATATTTTAGACGAAGACCCTACAACAGGTTCGAAGGACAGCGTTCCTGCTTTTCATGGCTATTCTGCTTCTGGTGATGTAAAAGCAGAACTTGTGTATGCAAATTACGGTAGAAAAGAAGATTTTGAATTACTTAAGAAAAAGGGTGTCTCCGTCAAAGACAAGATTGTTATAGTGAGATATGACCGAATATTCCGTGGACTCAAAGTAAAGTTTGCTCAGCAAGCCGGTGCTGTAGGTGTTATCATTTATACTGATCCTTCAAATGACCCCACATACAGAAACCCAACCGATTCTTTACCTTATCCAGCAGGTAAGGCTAGAAACCCCAGTAGCATTCAAAGAGGTAGCGTCATGTTCCTTCCTGATGGACCAGGTGACCCGACAACTCCTGGCTGGGCCAGTACCATTGACGCTGAAAGAGTAGATCCCAGCCCTCTGACACCTCAAATCCCATCTATTCCTATAAGCTACCAAGATGCTATACCAATTTTAAAGGAACTCAATGGGATTGGACCAGGTCCTGGACAACTAGGCAAAGACTGGGATGGGATTTTAGACGATGTCACTTACAATGTCGGACCATCTAAAAACAAAATTCATCTAGTCAACGATCAAGCATACGAAATTTCTCCTATCAAAAATGTGATTGGATCAATTGACGGAATAATACAAGATGAAGTAGTTTTGATAGGTAATCATCGTGATTCTTGGATTGTTGGTGGAGCTGGGGATCCAAATAGCGGATCGTCGGCTGTTCTTGGAGTAGCCAAAGCTTTAGGAGAGCTGACAAAGAAGGGCTGGAAGCCTCTAAGAAAAATCATGTTTGCATCATGGGACGGCGAAGAATACGCTTTATTGGGGTCTACTGAGTGGGGCGAAGATCACGCTGAATGGATACAAAATCATGTTGTTGCATATATTAATGTTGATGTTGGAGTATCTGGTTCATTATTTAATGGTGCTGCCTCGCCATCTCTCAATAAAATTTTGAAAGATGTTACAAACAGAGTTAACTACGAAAAAACGAAAGATTCTGTTTATCAACACTGGTCTAAACAAGTTAATGGTCCACCCCAAGTTGGAATTTTGGGTACTGGAAGTGATTATACAGTTTTTATCGATCACTTAGGTATTCCTTCAATTGACTTTGGATTTGATGCAGGTGGAAAGGAAGATGCTGTATATCAATACCACTCCAATTACGACAGTTTCCATTGGATGAATACCTTTTGCGATCCTACATGGGAAAGACATGCTACTACCACAAAACTTCTCGGTTTACTTGCTACATCCATTTCTGATAGATTTGTTCTTTCATTTCGTTTTACTGAGTACTCTCATTATCTTCAAAATGATTTGGAGGTACTTATTAAACAGGCGTTAGATTCTAAAATGCCAAAGCCAGCAGTGAAGGCACTGACGTCCTTGAATGTGACTTTACAACAATTTGAGGTGGCTAGTACCCAAATGGATCACTATCTTGACCAATTGACAACTGACTATAGCATTGACTATCCATGGTATAAGTACCCTCATAAGCTGATTCTTTTGTACAAGATCAAGCAAGTCAACTCAATATTATCCCGTGTTGAACAGAAATTCTTACGACCTAAGGACAGGAAAAGAGAAGATCGTAATAACCATCGTCACCAACGAGATCATAATCACGAAAATATTGAAAATCATGATAATCATGGTAATCATGGTAATCACGGTAAAATCGATGATGGTGAAGATGAAATTTCCCACACATCGTGGTTTCGCCATGTTTTGCTCTCACCTGATAAAGAGCGAGGTTATGATGGTGCTCTTATGTCTGATATTCTTCAAGCTATCCGTGAGGACAACTCTGAACTAGTCGAGCAAGGTGCCTATGAGATCAAGTCAATTGTAGGAAAAGTCGCACAGATATTGGACATCGGTTCCAAAAATTCATGAAGTAAAATATGAGTGTTCAATATCTAGTTTATATAGCTTAAATCGTTTAGTTTAATCATCCTACTACTGGTGAAAATTCCACCAATGCAAAATTTAAAATCTTTAAAAGTAAATAATTCACTTATTAAAAATTGATCCCTTATATGTATAGATTTTAGAAATATCATCAATACGCATATTTACCTTTTTTCAATAAACTCCAGTGCTTCTAGAGTTGTTGAGAAGTGTAGTTTTTGAAGATGGACAAGCCATCTTAATTTGGCTGCTTTTGCTGTGCAAATGAGCTTCAGAATAGAGCCCCACGTGAAAAATAAACCCTTACCCTTTGAAGATTACAATGAGAGAAGCAGAATACATGTACAAATCAATGTTGATATATTAATTACAACTTTGCCTGTTTTATTTCTTTCTATTTACTCTTTCTATTCATTTACGATTCTGTTATATATATATATATTTATATATCTATTTATTTACAGCTCGGTTATATTGCTAAACAACTGAAAGTTTGCTTTCTACAATTAAAATGTCAACTGCTCCATTGCTTCAAGCTGCTCCTGGTATGAATTAATATGACTATTCCTCAGGATTAGTATCTATACTTTGATGTACTTATAATCTAACCTTTCATATTAATAGGAAAAAGGATAGCACTTCCTACTCGTGTCGAACCTAAAGTTTTCTTTGCCAATGAGCGTACATTTCTGTCTTGGTTGAATTTTACGGTAATCTTGGGTGGTCTTGCAGTTGGTTTACTCAATTTTGGCGATAAAATTGGCCGAATTTCTGCTGCTTTATTTACTCTCGTAGCCATGGCTACTATGGCATACGCACTTGTCACTTATCATTGGAGAGCTGCTGCTATCAGAAAAAGAGGATCTGGTCCATATGATGACAGATTTGGTCCTACCATGCTTTGCTTTTTCTTACTAGCAGCGGTCATTGTTAATTTTATTCTAAGAATGAGAGGCTAATCACATGCATATTGATCTCTTTTTTTCTCGCACCTCTAAATCTAATTACTTCTTCTTTTTTAATGCAAATCCCTACTAGTGTCTTGATGTATATCGACTCTTTCAGCTGTATTACACCTTTGTTTACCTATGATTTTTCTTGTTCAAATGTATAAACATTAGCTTCTTTGTTTAAATAAATTTGTCGCAACATTTAAGTGTAGTAGTAACGTTTTAAACTATGAAACATTCTATTCTATAACACTGCTTATTATTGTATTTGTTTCTTATATTTTTCAATTAACAAATTTTATTGCTTCCAGAGATAAATGTCAAATGTAATGGTTCCTTACCTAAATTTCGAAGACAGTTATAAGAATTAACACTTAAACTTAAGCTGTGATTTACTCCCAATCAAAGATTTCTAGTTGGGAGTTTAAAAATGAATTTTTCAAAATTTTTTTTTTTATTTCTACCCTCTTTTTACTATTTCCATCAAGAAATTCGTTGTCAAGCTAAATCAATATGAGAGTTAAGAAGAAGCATCAGGCAGGAGCCGCTAAAAACTTCATCACTAGAACACAAGCAGTTCGAAAGCTTCAAATATCACTTGCTGATTTTCGCCGTCTCTGCATTTTTAAAGGTATTTACCCTCGTGAGCCTAGAAACAAGAAGAAAGCCAATAAGGGATCAACTGCACCTGTTACATTCTACTATGCTAAAGATATCCAATATTTACTTCATGAGCCTGTCCTAAATAAGTTTAGGGAACACAAAATTTTTGCAAAAAAGTTGACTAAAGCTTTGGGAAAAGGCGAACTTGGAACTGCAAAAAGATTAGATGAAAACAGGCCTGTATACAAACTGGACGGTATTGTAAAGCAAAGATATCCTACTTTTATTGATGCACTAAGAGATTTAGACGACCCGTTAGCTATGCTATTTCTTTTTGAAGGTCTTCCCGCCTCTAATTTGGTCAATCCGAAAATCGTTAAAGATGCAGAAAGATTATGTCACGAATGGATGGCTTATGTAGCAAGGGAAAAGTTGTTGAGAAAGGTTTTTGTCAGTATTAAGGGTGTTTACTATGAAGCTGTGGTTAAAGGGGAAAAAATTAGATGGCTTGTACCTTTCAAATTTCCTCAAAATGTACCTACTGATGTTGATTTTAGAATCATGGTCACATTTTTGGAATTTTATACTACTTTGTTGCAATTCGTTCTTTATAGGCTTTACAATGAGGCTGAATTGACATATCCTCCAAAAATCAATCGTGAAAAGATTAATGGTCTTGGAGGAATATCAGCATACATTTTAGAATCTTCTCAGAGTGAAGGTGTTCAGTCGTTGCTTCCATCAATTCAAAAGGAGTCGGATAAAAATTTAGAGGTACAAGAAATTTCTGTGTCAGAAATGGCTAAAATTGTTGAGTCTGATAGAAATACTATAGATGCTACAGTTGTCGCCGATGGTAACGATGAGTCTGTTGAAGATGACGTTTTAGACGCTTTTGAGACGAATCAGCCACAGTCTGACATTCTTCCTCAGCCATTAGCATTGTCTAAAGCAGATGCTTTAACCTTGCTTTTTGGCAATTTCACGTTCCTTCTTTCTCGTGAAGTTCCGCTTCACATTTTAGAGCTTCCTATTTTGTCATTTTCTGGTCGTATATACCATGAATCTGATTTACCTCCAATTGATTCTGAAGCTTACCAACAAATTATTGATTCGGTAACGCATATCATTATTGACAGACCCGCAGTTTCTCAAAAGTTGCCTGGTAAGGTCTATGTTCAACCTCAATGGGTACTAGATTCAGTTAATGAGGGAAAGCTGGTTTCTACTCGTGGCTATGGTATTGGTGAAAGGTGTCCCGCACACTTGTCACCTTGGGGTGATGCTGATGGGTATGATCCTACTGCAGATGCTGATATCAGTCCAGAAGCTGAAGAGGTCGATATTGAATCTGTTGATGAGGCTGATGCTGATGCTGATGCTGATGAAGAAGACGAAGAAGATGATAGTATTTTACAGGATTCCTCTGCAGAAAAAGAGAGTAAGGAAGAGATTGAACTTAGAAAAATGATGATGACAAACAAGCAACGTAAACTATATACCAAGATGCAGTATGGTATTGCCAAAAAGAGTGAGCGTATTGAAAAACTGAAAAAGAAGAAGAGTGAGCTTAAAAAAAAAAAATAAGCCTGTTTAAATAATCACCATCAGATGTAAATTTTTGTATAATCAGCACTGTATGTGTGCTTTGGATTTATACTTAGATATCTTTATACAATATACTATTATAAATGTTCCCAGTCTATGTAAGATAATGATTGTAATATAGAAAACTGAATTGAATAATTTTCTACCTAGAATTATGCTTTGGGTAGTTCTTAGGGTAACTTATAAAAAGTTCTCCTAGATTATTTGATAGAATAATATATGAAATAATAGTTATAATTCTAAGTTGAAGTTAAATACGTTTTGCAACTTGATCCAGGAAATGTTACGCGATGTTGATATGAATTATAAAACCTTGTGTTAGCTTTTGTTACCCTGACCCTTGAAAAATAGTGAGCCTGTAGGTAGAGGTTTATTGAAACTTGCTGAATTAAATGATTAATGGACTAATTTATTTATATTTGCAATATATTTCAATACCAAGGATACCAGCATGTCTAACGAGGAAACTACATTTGTTCCCCAGACCATTCTCAGGCTTTTGAGTACACAATTTCAGCAAGATGATACCAGAATTTCAAGTCAAGCTTTAGAGGCAACAATAGAATATATTAGAATTTTTACCAAAGAAGCAATTTGGAGATCTGAAGAATTTAGACGACAAGCAGAGGCTGATTTACCTGCTGAGGATGAACAAACTTCGACTGAAGATATTTTGTTAGTGGGGCACTTGAAATCAATTTCTAAAAATCTCTGTATGGACTTTTAGTGCCAATAAATACTCAAATTTGTCTGACAAGGTAGTCTTCATTTAAAAACAGACATACCTTCTAATAATCCTTGAAAAAAAAATCATAAAATCCGTTATTATTTTATTTTATTTTTAATTATAATTTAATAATAGCGATGCGGTAAGTTAACATTCAATATAAATGTCACAGATTTCTATATAAAACAATCAACAAAAATTAAAAAAAAATATATAATTATATGAAATTATATATATTAGTTGTGTACCAGAAAAAAAGTCAAGAGATGTATCAAATAATTAGGCTTAGAAATTTGCAGCAGTGTTAGGTCTAGGGGCATGGTACTGGTCGATATTAGCTCTAAATGCATCACTATTTTCATCAATAGAAGTATGCTTTTCCCTACCACCAATAATGGATTTCTTTTTTAATCTGAACACAACAAATGCTACACCTAAAATTAGAAGAAATCCACCGACACCCACAACCACGCCAATGACAATATTTCTATTTTTTGTCGAAAGGCCTCCACCTCCAGAATTGTCTTTGTTTGATTGAGTAGCTAAAGATCCAGTGGCAGAAGAAGCTTCAGTACTTGCAGAAGAAGTTGTAGATAAAGTAGTCGATGAGGCACTCGATTGAGAAGATGTCTCTCTAGAACTGTCCTCACTTGTTTCTTCTGTAGGAGTGGCGAAAGAAGTTGAAGTAACATTTACAATAACAGTAGTAGGATCATTACTTGTAGCAGTTGCTGAAGTATCGGAATCTTGATTAATAGTGGACTGGTCACTTTCGCTTGTGTTGTCAGAAGAAGTTGATTCAGCAGCATCGGCTGAGGATTCAGGGGTGCTAGTTGCAGGTTGTTCTGAAGTAGTTGGGGCTATCGAAGTTGTCGACTCAGCATCACTAGATGTAGATGATTGATTATTTCCATCGTCTGTAGACGCATCACTGCTAGTAGTTGTAGATGGCGCTGAAGGATCTGTGGAAGAAGCATCTGAGGACGTAGAGGTTTCAGGGTTTACTGTATTTGTGGAAAAAGAATCTTCTGTGGTAGACACTGCGCTAGATTCTATCTGACTAGAAACTTCGGTAGTATCTAATGAAGATGTGCTGGTCAGAGTGGAGTTAACTGGATTTTCTTGTCTGGCAATCAACCCTCTTGCTGAAGGTGTGTTTGTTGTAGAAGGCAAGTATGTGTCAACGAGAATGTTAGAAGTGGTGGCTTGAGAGGTAAAGGAAGCAATATTTCGGAAAAAATCAGGCTCTTCTTTCAATAGAAGTAACTCATCACGTTTCTGAGATAGAGATGCTGGTATAGTGGTAGATGCTGAGATAGATTCCGCAACTGTTAGAATAGCAGTTAGCGAAAGAAAGGAGAAGACTGATAGCGTCTTCATTTGTGTGACGATAATAATATGAAGGAACAAGCAGAGTGATTATACGAAAGAAAGTATAATTAAATAGAAGGACGTGTGAAGAATAGAAAGAAAAGAACTGAAAACGAAGGAAAACAGTTGGAGGTAGTTAAATGAAACTAAGCTTATTAACAGGCGATGATGGCAGTTTCAATCAGGGGAGTACTAGGGAAAAAAAATTAAAAATTAGAAAGGTGTGAATAGAAAAAAAAAAGTTTTCTATTCCGGTTACGGAAAAAAAATAAATAAAAAATCCTACTGCTATTAAACTATTCCTTGGAGCAGAATACATAGGAATTACATACTTTGAAGAACACAGAAACTTCCATGAGCTATCGAGACAGATTCTACCTATAAAAAATTCCCGAACTACGATGTTTACATGCACGTAGGAATGCCATAAGTTGGTAGTGTGATATTTCACCGCATTAACTATGATGAAAACCAAAAAGTTGTGAGACAAAAGTAGAAACAAAACCAATGTCTGTGTCTGTTGCATGAAATTAATAGGTGAAATATATGTTTATTCTTATTATTTTAATAGAATTATTCTTCTCAATAGTAAATTTCTGTTTTCTTTATACCTATTAACTACTAATCCTTTAAGAACTTGATATTATATTACACACGTAAGTATGCTTTGTTCACTTACTATAACTTTTTTCCAGCTAGAGGCTGAGCTGATTTTGACTGTTATTTGCAAATGAGTCAAATGCTTTTTTAGTATTGCAGCATTTATTCTAAAAATACAATCCAAGTAAGTAGTAAATTTTTTCAATTGTAAGCAATATGGCCCGCTTTCTGCTTTTAGCAATTATGCTTAACAAAGAAACTACGCTATTGTTAATTTGGAACCCCTTTTTTTTTTTCCCAGCCCTCAACATGCCAAATTAATAAGACTTTGGTAACAAAACTGGTCAAAGCCCTAAATCTTAAAGTTCAATTACTAAATAGTTTATGATCTATTATTATTTTTTTTAGGAAAGGTTGTAAATTACAAAGTCTATGTTATAAATATTATATTTCATTTTAAGTAAGCGTGACTTTTGATTACATAATAAATATCTATCTCTTGGTGCCAGTGGGGACTTCTAAGATCTATATTGATTTTTGGCTACTTGTCACCTCACTGCCAGCTGACTATTTAAAACATCAAAGCTCTTTTTATATCAACAATATACAATGGGATCAATTCTGTATGTGTTTGCCCGATAGATTTTAAAAACATTTCAACAATCTTTAAATTATTTCTAACTTCTAACAATGTCATTTTAGTGTCTATGTTCTGGTTGTACTTGGAAATGCAGTAAACCTCTTTCTTCAAGTCTTTTTCAGTGTCATGTACAGCGACCTTGAATCAGACTATATCAATCCCGTCGATCTCTGTAACAGGCTGAACTACTTCATCATACCTGAAGCAGCTTTGCAAGCTTTCATATCTCTACTTTTGCTTCTCGTTGGAGATTGGTTTTCATTTATTCTTAACATCCCTATCCTTTGGAGCAACATCAATAAGTATCTTAAGAAAACACACCTACTAGATGCTACAGAAATTTTTAGAACAGTTGGAACATACAAAAATGAATCTTTTTTGAAGATCGGATACCATTTACTCATGTTTTTTTGGTACCTGTATTGTTTGGTTATGGCAATTGTCACTGTCGAAAGTTCTTAAATTACAAGTAAGTAATTAATTGATTTTACGGATAGATGAAATAATTGATCTGTCATTTTTTTCATGTATTTTGTTTTTTCCGGGTTCTATGCCGTATGCGTCTAAACCTACTGCTCAGTAGTTATGCCAGATAGAAAGAAACCTGATAAAATGACATTGGGCGTAGTTTTTTCTATCCAATGAATGAGACATCTGAACCAAAGCCCCTCTCTCTCTCTCTTTTTTTTTTTTTTTGAATGTATGTCTCCTCTTCTTTACCTTGAACTATAGTCTCAAGTCTAAAGTCTTTTCCAAGCAAGTAATGAATAAATCTATTACCAGCTGCTAAAACCCGTACCCTTGAGAAGCCGACAAATTGCCGAGATAGTTTAATTAGCTGAAGTCCGAAACACTGCCGACGTTGTCCCGGCCGGTCTGAGGCCGTGTTTTTTGCTTTCCTGTATTTTTCTATCATGTCTAGGCATAATAGGGTTTTACAGCCGAGCTAGTTACCCCAGATTCGTATAGTAATATGACTACATATAAATATGTCGTGTTGTCCATACTTTTTTTAAGAAATTTCTCCAAAGCTATTTTTTTATTCGTGTTTCAAAAGACTTAATAGTAATTTTTATAATGTCTACAAGATTCATTCGGAACTTTCACGTCTCGAGATCATTAAAACTCAATTCGGCATATATTATTGCCGCAGCCAGAACGCCAATTGGTAACTTCCAGGGCGCTTTGAAATCTCTAACTGGAGCTGACCTCGGTGCTATTGTGGCTGAAGAAGTTGTGAAACGGGCTGGTATTAAAAAGAGCGATGTTGAAGATGCACTTATTGGACAAGTTCTTCAAGGAGGTGTCGGACAAGCTCCTGCTAGACAGGTAATCAAAAAGGCAGGATTTCCAAATGAAACAGAAGCTACTGCTATCAACAAAGTCTGTGCTTCTGGCCTTAAATCTGTTGCTCTTGCTACACAATCTGTTCAAGTTGGTGACAGAAGTCTAGTTCTTGCTGGAGGAACTGAGTCAATGTCTAATTCTCCATATTATCTTCCGAGGAATCTTGGTTTTGGAAACCAGACTGCAAAAGACTCTATTATACAAGATGGTCTAACTGACGTTTATGATCAAATTCACATGGGTTTATGCTGTGAAAATACGAATGAAAGGGACGGTATATCCAGAAAAGATCAAGATGATTTTGCTGTGGAGTCTTATCAACGCGCAAATGATTCCATAAAAAATAACCTATTTGCCGAAGAAATTGTTCCTGTATCTATTAAATCAAAAAAAGGTGAAATAGTTGTATCAGAGGATGAGAGTCCTAAGAGCGTTAAGCTTGATAAAATTCCTACACTACGACCAGCATTTAAAAAAGACGGTACTGTTACTGCTGCCAATGCTTCTTCATTAAATGACGGTGCTGCTGCGTTATTGGTTGCATCTGGAGAAAAGGCAAAGGAGTTAAAAACACCTGTTTTAGCTAAAGTTGTTGCTTATGCTGATGCAGCTACTGCTCCTATCGATTTCACTATCGCTCCTTCTTTAGCAATTCCCAAGCTACTTAAGCGCGCTGGGCTTACCATTGAAGATATTGCTAAATGGGAGTTAAATGAAGCGTTCGCTGGGGTTTCAATTACTAACAATAGAAGACTTGGTCTGGATCCCGCAAAAGTTAATGTTAAAGGAGGTGCGGTTGCTCTTGGACACCCCATTGGAGCTAGTGGAGCTAGAATTTTAGTAACACTTATTTATAATTTGAAAGAGGGAGAGTATGGTGTTGCTGGAATTTGTAACGGTGGAGGTGGTGCCACAACAGTATTGATTAAGCGGGTTTCTTCTGTCGAAGAGTAATGTGTAAGCATCCTGTCTCTATATATATCGGCTTTAGTGTACTATAAATTAATTAGGCTCACCTCTTTGCTCCATGATAATTTTTTTAAATGGCAATTTGAATGCGTTGTTAATTAAACAGTAATTTTTCATGTAACTCAACTTGGGCTAATGTATCATGATTTTATTGATGAATTAGAATAAAATACATGAGAAATACATTTTCAATATATATATTATTATTTTATTAATGGTTGAAAGTAACATTTATTAGATATAAACTTCAAAATTAAAAAACAGTGTACTTAAAATAAGGAAAAAAACGATATTTAACAGTATTGAACCAATCTTATTTTCATGTAGTGTTTCTCAACACATCTACAGCTTTACTTGTGCTCCGAAATTATAACCAGTATTATATTAAGGGTCTCTTTTGCTTTTCAAATATTGAAGGGCACAAACTTTATAAAAGTCTGAATTTGTCAGGTTAGCTAGTCCAAATTCAATATCTTCAACACGACGTCTTATTGTACGGTACGGAACGCCTAAAACGCAACTACCTGCTTCAAGGAGTACATTTAAAAAGCTAGAAGGCTCTTTCCCTTTAAATAATGGATATCTTTCACCTGGACGTAAGTCAATTCCTGACCAGTTTGTAATAAGTTGATCAGTGCGAGGATACATAGGTATATGATCTGTTTCATTTTCATTTAATAGCCTCGATTTTTGTAAAGTTAAGGTACAACTTCCTGTAGCTGTCAGAGCTTTATTCAGTTCATATAAATATTCTGACTCTGGATATTTAGTATAATTTGGGTTGTCAAAATGTGACATATCGTGTGAGTTTAAAAAGTTGTCACTATGTTCAGAACTTTTTTCATAAGGATAATTAATGTCACGGTCAAAATCCTTTGTATTCACAAGTTGCAAAAATCTTTCGCGATTTCGTTCTTTTTTTAGAGACGAATCATTGTCTAGTAAAAAATTCCTGCTCACAAAAGTTAAAAATCCGTCAGTTCTGTCATTATCCCAGTGTACTGCACTTATTGGGTCTGTACAAAGTATCCCTTCACCTAGGCACCACACTCTTTCCACCAAAGTTGCCCAAAAAGACCAGTTTACTGAACCTTTTGCCCAGTCGTCATCTTCTAAAATAACTCTTTCAATAGCATCTAAACCAAATAAAAGTTTGGTTGAGATGAACACTACACCAAAACAATCTAACTCTCTGGTTGAAGTTATAAAAGAGCAAAATGAATTGTAGGGATCAATTTCGGCTAAAAGGTTTGATGCACATTCTATAACTTCTGGTGGCAAAAAAAGTGAGTGGACTATCTTGAATAACAGAGGCTGTAAAGTAACAACTGGGAAATCAATACGATGCGTTTGCAGACATTTTACAACATTTTCAGATGAAAGCAGTCCTAGCTTTCCAAAAGCGCCAGTACTTAATTCTTTTTCATCTAGAAGCGAGAGTGATAATAAAACTCTTTTGGGTACTAACTCTAGCGCTCCAGTATATGGGAACTTTCCGTGTTTAATCCACCGAGAAAAGTCGAGTCTGTAAATAGGAAGTTTCATATACATACAGCCCAACAGGCATATCATGACAAGATCATCAAGATGGCAACGAAATGATAAAGTGTTTGAGAAATCTTTACCTACTGTCTCTTGAACTTCTCTTTTTTTAACTTCCCTATGAAAGTCATCTAAGAGAAGACTGAAAAATGCCTTCGTGATTTGAGCCAAATTTTTGGGAGCATTTTGATTGTTTATTAACCATCTGACTTGTTCATTTAATATATACATAGCAGCTTTTGCTTTAGCTGACCCGGTAAACACCCGTTTTTGTGCTCTTCGAGTAGCTTTATTTGCAGCTTTCTCAGATCTTTGTGATTGACGAAGAGTGAGCCCACTTCTAGTATATAAAACTCGGCCTCTTGAGACATAAGTATCCTCGTCTTCGCCCGTTTCTACATGACCTACTCTTATATGTCCATTCTGACATACTCTTTGGCCATTAACTATATGCCAATATCGAGACCTGCAATTATCAACACCACAACGAGGGCCCTTTTCGTATCTAGATGTATTCATTTTCCTTGATTTCTAGTCCAACATAATTTTGTCTCCTAATACTTTATATCTCTAAAAACCTAACCCGACTAAATATAATATTGTAACTTCTAATATGAGCCAGTATTTTGAAATAGAAGATAAGCATCATGAAAAGTGAAAACATAATTTTATGAGATTTAGCTACAGAGTTCCAAAGGTAAGAAACAAATCCGGTTTTATATGCGAGTAAGTAGTAAAATTCTGCAGAAAATACTGTCTACGCTGACACAGAAATACTCGATATTTGTTAATAAGTGATCGAAAAATAAATTAAATAAATAAACGTTTTTAGAGCAATAGAAAACACAAATCATGACAATCGTCAAATCAAGTAATCTCCATAGGATCAATATCCCTAGCTGGTGAAGATACAGTACTATTCTGCACAGATTCTGTTTCACTAAGAACGCCTAATCTAGAAACCGCATCATTGAAGAGATTATCATCTTCAGAAGGTGAAAATGAGGTCAGCTCCATAAGAATCTTTTCTGCCTTAGATGCAAGTACAACAACTTTTTCATCTCTAAATGCAACTCTCCAAACTGATTCAAGGCCCCTAGCAGCTAGATCACGAACATGCCGTCCTTCTTTCAAATCCCATACTCTTACTTTACCATCTGATCCCCCCGAAACTATACGGTGCTCATCAAATTGCAAAGAAGTTACTGAATTGTCATGGGCAGCTAGCCTGTGAATACAGCGATACTCATCTAAATCCCAAACTCTTAAGGCACCATCAGAACCACCACTAACTAATATATTGTCTCTGATTTGAAGTTGTCCAACTAGTGAAGTATGGCCCTGAAGAATACTTAGAAGCGTTCCTGTGTTTACATCCCAAACTCTGATTGAAGCATCCAGCGAGCCAGTAGCGACACGACTTCCATCAAAAGCAAGAGAATATATTTGAGAGAAATGACCGTTCAACGTATGTAGCAAAGTACCATCAGATATTCTCCATACCTTCGCCGTAAAATCGTAACTTCCACTTACACATATATCACCTTTAACTTCGATACACCTAACAGATGATCTGTGTCCAGTTAAAGTATGTTCACAAGTTCCTTTAGATATATCCCATATCCTTATTGTGTTATCTCTTGAGCCAGATACTGCAGTGGTTTCATTAGCCATTTGCAAGCATCTTACAGTAGAAGAATGGCCTCTTAATATTTGCAAGCATTCACCAGTTTTCAAATTCCAAACTCTTACATCGCGATCACACCCACCACTAACTAATGTATCACCCCATAATGTCAGCGCCCATACGCCCATAACATGTCCAAATAATGATCTAAGTAACTTGCCATCTTCTCTAAAAACAAAGATTTTTGAATTATCAAGAGCAAACACAATATATCCGCCAGTCATAATAAGAGACGTTACTACACCAGAATTTGAAATAACATATCTTGCAGCAAGTTTTCCTCCAGATGTCCATGCAGTATTGAGCATATACTGGTGTTTAAAATGTGTTCGATACGATGTCGGAACTGGCCGTCTGGTTGCTTCTGGATTATATATTGCCTCAGCCAAGTCTTCCATCCCTGCACCTTGAACTGTTGATAGTTGGTTATTTGGCGTCGTGAAAACGGAACTATCCGAGTCCAAACTCTGAGACCTAGGAGCCAATGATACAGCAGCTGAAAGTCGTCTGTAGTGATGACTTTTACAAAGTTCTTTCCAAGTAAGATCATCACTTAGTAATAAGTACCATAAACGAGATACCTGAGATGCTCTAGCAAGTGTACGTGGGTCGTCGATAAAAGAGATGATTCGAAGAGAAATTTCGTTAGGTAAAGACTGAAACGGGTCTTTTTTCAATAACGGTGAAATAAATTTATTTACTTCTGAAAGAACATAACGAGAGCTCACACTTAAAAGTTCCGTGAGCATTTTGATTCTATCATCATCATCATGTAGGTCAAGATATTGTTCAAGTAAGCGCGAGTGTGGCAGTCTTGCAGGGGTCAAAGGAGGATTTGGTGGATGGCCCATGTATAGTTCATCAAAGTGAGTTGTATTAGGGGTAGCAGGAGAAGAGTATCTAAAATTATGTGGAGGCGTAGTCTCACGAAGAGATGTAATAGAAGGGTCAAATAACACCGGCTTTTGCTTGTTTATGTGACTTTTTTGTCTAAGATTGACTGTCTGATTTGAGGAATCTTTGGAGGATGTTGAAGCCGCTTCCTCAGCTGAAGTTGAGAGGTTCGTTTCAGGCATTTTTCCAGTATGGATTAAACGCACAACTGACGAAAAAAAGGTCAATCTCTAATATATGATTGTGGAAATGCGTGTGGTTAAAATTTGATAGAGTGGAAACACAGATTTTTGAGAAAGTGAGATGGAGAAATAAATAGCAATCAAAATTTTGGGTCCTGAAACCTAGGAAAGCAACATTTCAGGCCAACATACAACAGTGCCATGGGCTTGAGATTGTTTTACGGTTTGACCGCCGTATGCACAGTACTTAGACCCTTGGAAATAAAGAACTCCCCGTAGCATTAGACTGAAAACAAGTTATGGAAACTATGGTGCCATGGCCTCATCATATTTCCAGGTTTCCGCCACCAGACACTCAGTGCAGCCTTAATTAGGAACTCTCGCAGGCCGAGATGTTATATGCTATTAGTATGGCTTTTGTAAAACATAATTTATTTAAAGTTGTCTGCCAATTTTGGACTAAATTAATTATAAAGTTACAAGTCTTATTTGATATATCCTTTTATGATCCATATAATGTATGCATAGAGTAAAGTAAAAATAAATATTATGTATTAAATATTATATATTATATATTATATATTATTTATATTAAACAACCAGAAACGTGATTAGTAAATATTTAAGCTCAAAACAAGTTATATGTTATATGTAAAAAGTCTCTACAGTAAAGGATGCTCTCATATTGGGAACAGTGCCTGAATTTACATAGCACACTAACAATATAACTAATTAGCATTTTATGTGTAAAAAAAGTGAGTAACCTTGTTCTACAAACACACCCTCCCTAATATCATCTACCATAAGTCCTCTTTCAAACACCCCCTATAGTTGAATATTCATTTGTTCTGCTCTTCACCAGACACTATGACTGAATCTAAACTCTTTTCTACTGGAAATATCCTAAACTCAAGTTTTCAGCATCCTCAATTTTCTCTATACAGTCTATTACAAAGCCCCTCAAAGCCTACTACATCTACTACACCTGATAAGGACACCTTTGTTACAGTTAAACTGTTCCTAGAATCAAAGGATAAAGAAGTTTTTAAAGATGCATTATTGAAATGTAACAGTTGGAAAGTTGATCAATTTATACTATCGTTTAATGGGATATCGTTTTCTGATGAAGAAGATGAAGGTGAGTCTGAGTGGTCTAATGAAGAAATATTAGAACTATGGAATATTGCCACTTCGCATGTTAAAGCAGAGTCTTATGGAGTCTCTGAGTTTTCATCCGATAAGTTGAGATCTCTTGTTGATCGAATGGTTTCGACACCTCAAGTTGACCACATTAATGCTGCAGATTGTTGTGCGCTTCCAGAAAGTTTAATCACTTTCGCTAAAGAAAGAAATATTCGTTTATTAGCACATCACGATCCCGAAACTTTACTTACCCAAGATGAAGTTGATAAGCTTTCAAAAAACCCTGGGAAATGCTCTTGGAGGTGGGCTTTGAAGGTTACTAGAGTTGCTCGTGATCGTCAAATACTAATAAGCAATGAATTTTTTGTTAGCATATCAGCTTGATGTATTTGGGAATCGATATAAATTCTAATTTTTTGAATCTCCATCATTTGAACTACATTCCCTACACATATTAAAGATTTCTGGTTTAATATTGCCAGGTAGCCTTTTCGACTACAAATTATGATATAGAATTTAGTTTTATAAAATACATTCATTCGATTTGATATATAAGCAAGTTTTTATACTTGAGTAAGTTAAATACGTTTTTACGGTCATTTCGGGCTGCTAAAAAGACTTTGTACCTTGGACTGGTTCTAAGAATTACCAGTTGATTTAGGAAAAGTAACTATTATTTCAGTTGTAGACACCCATAAAAAAACCTCAGTTAATGTTGCAACGATTAAATAAAATATAAAAAAATAAACAAAAACTTATATTATTTATCAATAATTCCAAAAAGAACAAGTATCTCTCCATATTGCTTATTTCATTTTGGTATATAGCAGATTTTACTCAAAAAATGCTAAAATGTAGACCAATCCCAGTCTGCGGGCACATTATATTTACCTCCAGTGTCCACAGTGCTCGTTAAACCAAACTCACTTTTTCTTCTCCCAGATAAAAGACCTTCGTCGTGATCATTATTACTCGAATTATTTTCAATAAAATTTAAGTAGTCCTCAAAGCATGCATCACAAGATCTAACCTCATAGCACCCCACACTGTTTGAAATTTCATTGTTTTGAATAAAAGTTATTCCTCGTCTTAATACAAAGTTGCAATTGTTATCAACAAAAATCTTTTTGCTAGAATCATCCGCGCAAAAGATGTCCCCGCATTTTCGACAATGGTGGCGTCGACGCTTTCCAACCAATATAACAAAAGATTTGTTACACTTTTTGCAAGACGATGTAGAGCTATCAGGCTTCCAGTGGTTACGAGTAGGCGAAAGATAATTTGGCAGTTTAGTATCATATAAAACTTCGTTTATGCTGGTAGAAATCTGAGAACCTCTTGCTTTTGAAGTTAGCGTTTCAGTTTTTCTCAACACTGATGGTAAATATAAAGGCGTCTTTGGCGAGCGTAACTGTTTAGGCGGTACAGGTGGCATAAATGCAAATGAATTGCTCCTAGGAAGATTATGAAATGAGGGTTTAGAAGCTGGATCAAGTGGAAATGCACCTAATGATGCACGAGCTGTTATTGGACTGGATGGTAAAGACACAGTTCTGTTTGTAGAAATACTGTCGTTAAAATTTGAATGTGATGTAACCGTATGAAGTGTACTAGTTGTAGAGGATACCGAGGAATTCAAACTCGGTTGTACCTTAGAAAGAGTGTCCAATCCTATAAGTTTAATGGGCTGAGTGCGCTCCTTTTTAACTGGAGGTAAAATAGGTCTTCGGATTTTAGTCGAGGATATAACATTGTTGTTTTGTGTTATATTTGATGATTTACTAAGATTAATTTGAACCTGATGTGAGGGTGAATTAGAATCGGAATCAGTCGAGGATGTGGAATTAGAAAGCTGAATTTTCTTGCAAGATGAGCCCAAATTTTTTGATTCTGTAGAGCTAACTGAGCTATGGGTTGATGCAGTCTCTGTAATATTTGTCGTAGAAGTAGAATTTAAGGAAAGTTTTGATAGATTGTGCTGAAGAGAGGGTGCTCGAATTTGCTTTTTTGTGAAATGAAAATTGCCATCCAGTTCGTTATTGTCATTTCCTTGAGTTGTATCATCTTTTAACGGTGATGTAGCTACTGATGATGAAGAAGTGGTGGTTATATGTGTTTCTATTAGCGAGGAACCTGTAGTATTAAGGCTGCAGCTACTTTCACGCTCAGATGCCGCATTTGTCTGAGTAGAGCTTTCACTTATATTGGTTGTATGGGTAGAAGGGGCGTGTGCAGATATCATCGCGGACATGATAAGTGCCCTTTCACAATTTATGTACTGCTTGTTGATAGCTAAGTCTAGTCAAGAAAAGGAAGAAGGAAAAACAGAATGAGATACTCCAGGAACAATAGAATCTAAGTCTTCGAAAGTAGATTCCAAAATATATTACATCAGCAACTTAATCTACCTCAATTGAGACTAAATCAACCCGACAAGTTAAGTGAGTGATAACAAAATTGACTGGATTCTCTTATCTCTGCACATGACCTATATCTTAAACAAAGTAACCTAATCCTAGACAATTTTGCTTCCTGAGTGCTGACCAATGAGAATGTCTGATTGGTCCTAGAATTAGTGTTTATATTGTATTCTGCTGACAGCCTCTGATTGGCTACATTTAAATAAGCTAAGAATATGTTTAATAAATCAAAATAACTACTATATATATACCATTATTTATTTTGCAGGAGAATATTGTAGTCTATATTGCTTGATTTTCTCATGTTCATCTGCTGAGAGCTTATCACCTAAGTATTCAACAATCTGTGTGATGCCAACAATACTTACGACAGGCACGCCAAATGATTTAGAAATGATTTGAACCGCACTAGAATGAGGATTATCAACCGTAGTTTCTTCTCTGTCAAGTGCTAAAAGAACTCCAGCAACTTTTCCTCCTTCATTTTCAATTAGTGAGAAGGCCTCTTTAATTGCAGTACCGGCTGTAATAACATCATCAATAATTAAAACCCTTTTACTTTTTAAAGAACTTCCTACAATAACACCACCTTCTCCGTGATCTTTTTTCTCCTTTCTGTTGTAAGCGTATTCAATAGCATTCCATTTATTTAGTTCAGTCTGGTCAATTTCACCTTTTGCAAATTTTAAATTTGCAATTTCTGAAAGCTTTGCAGCAGTTAGTGCAGCCAAAGAAATCCCTTTGTACGCAGGACCAAAAAGAACTTCAAACTGATTATCCTCAGTGCTTGAGAATGTAGTACTGTGCGAAAAAATTGTCTCAGCATATGCAGTTGCAAGATGAGATAAGTGTAAACCTGTGTTAAAAAGACCAAGATTGAAAAAGTAGGGTGATATACGTCCAGACTTCAGAGTGAATTGTCCGAACTTCAATGCTGATGATGCTAATGCATCTTTAATGAAAGTTTGTTGATGTAAGGATGACATCTCGATGATTTCTAGTAAAGGTTTGTTGTTACTTGAAAATCTGCTGGGAGTTATCAATATGAAGCCTATGTCACTTAAGGTTTGGGTTTGGATAAATAAGAGAAAAGGCTTTTGAGTGCTAATAGTATTTGCCTACAGCGCTGTCTAATGGCAACTATATATTTACTGAAATTCAAATACAATGGTTCAATCAAGCATCTGATTCGATGCAATCGATTCGTCTTAGATGTCTGTAAATATATTAAACTTGTATTGTTGAATACATTTTAGATATTCTAAACTTCTTGCTTTGCAAAATCCTATTACTTAACTATTTAGATTATATGGATCTACTTTCTAATAGTTACTCTTTTAACTTTTTTAGGAATACCTGCTGTAGGAGCTCCTGGAGCAGTTCCTGACCCACCTTGTCCAGTTCCTCCCATTATTCCAGGAAACATTTGCTGGCCCATCTTTTCCATCATTTCTTCTGCGCCTTTTCCCCCAGTTATTGCTGGACTAATTACCGGTAGAACAGAGTTAATTTTCCAGCCCCTAGGTACAGCAATTGGCTCACAGTGTTTTTCACCATTGTATCCAAGTTCTCTTTTCATTTGTTGAAAGACTACGCTTTCGAACGGAGTTTCCGCAGTAGTTGGGTTATTTTGGAGATATTTAGATATCTCTAAATAAAGATGACGTTTGTTCTTTATAGGCTTGAGACCTTCATCTATTCTCAGCTTTTCAAGATCAGGATCTCCTGACAAGTATCTCACTCTTCCTGTATTTGCCCAATCTTTTGGATGGGTTTTAGTAGCCTCTAATATTGCTGGGATCCCCAGAGCCCTCAAAGCTTGTAAAATTGTGTTCGCTTGAGGGTTATATACAGATAGATTGGTATTGACTCTTCTACCTTCTGAGTGACTGAGACTGCGATCAAAATAGCAAGGATATAAAATTTGCCAGGTTTTATATTGTTCAAGATCCTTTTCATTATCAATTATCTGATGACCTGTATCTGATTTAGGTGGTCTGGAAGCCTGATGTTGTTGGAAGAAGGGTGAACGAACAGAGTCGTTAGGCATCTGAGGTACGTTGGAAGGCTTTGAAGGTACTAGTCTTATAGGCCCATTGTTAGTGTCATAATTACTTTGACCAATAACATTTTGCGGATCAAAATCAGATGGATCAAAGTCTAAGTTATCGATATCTTCATCGTTAATTTCTTCAATCATGGTGAATATTCAAAACACTAAAAATAGAAAACCTCAGTTTAGACAACGAATTTATGGTAGGAACGTTTAAAATACCTTTTTTTCAATATACATAGGGTAAGGGTTTAACAAAAGGTTCCAATGCTATATCTCAAGTGTAATAGAAGTTGAGAAAAATAATTTTCATACTACAAAATTTTTAACTATGGTATCTGCAAGAAAGAAAAAGGAAAAGCGTAAAGATTTTGTTAAGGCTAAGCTTAAGGTAGGGAAATCGAAGGTTAAGGCTAATAATCATACAGATATTTCATTTGTTGCCAAATCTATATCACTTCCAAATCAGTCCATAGCAAACTCTAATGGATCTTCAGTTACACAAGATAAATTTTCTTCCGCCACTCTAAGTCATTATCTATCCTTGTTTAAGCACCATTCTGCAGTCACTCGAAAAGAAGCCATATTATTTGTACAGCTAAATTTACAGAAACATAGTGAAGTTAAGTCAGCTGGTTCTTCAAGTATAAATTATAAACAGGTTTTATCTGCTGTTGCACCTCTACTTACTGATCAGTCTTCATCTGTTCGAAATGCTGTGTTGGGACTTCTGAAATCTTTACCAGAAGAGGCAATATTATCAAACTGTGAAATATTAATACTTTACATCAATTCATCGATGACAAGTATTGATCCAGCAATTCGAGCAAAATCTACACAGGCACTTGATATTTTACTTGATTCAATATCAATACGCTCAGTGATATTAAGAGTTGGCTTCATTAAACTTCTATCGTCGTTCCTTTCACTACTGGGATGGAATGTTGACGACGGGAAAAATGCAGACGGCATGGGAAAAAATAGCTATTTGGTAACCACAAGTCTTGAATTTGGAGAATCAAATTTGTCAACCTTATCAACTCATCTTAGATCATTATTCGCTTTACTTCAATATGGCCTACGATCTCAGGTTGACGATGATATAAAAAATATAAGAGGAGGAAGATATGAAACTTTCCTAATACCGCAATCTTCTTTACCATTCCTCTCATTGCATCTATTCAATTCGAGTAGTGATAGAAACAGTGAAACAGAGGGGATAACAGAAGATTTTATAGCCCGGGAAAAAGCGGTAAAATCAAAAATTTTAGGAATAAAATATGGTATTGAAAAGACTCAAAAGGAGGGAGGTGAAGTTGGTCGTATAACAAAACAGCTTAAAGAGCTTATGACAAAATACTTGTAATAATTAATTGCAAATACACATAATAAGAAATATATAATAAACATTGCAATATATAAAAATTGAATAAAATGAATATTGGATATTAGAAAAATACATTTTGCAAAAACCTCACATTAATATGAATAATGATTCCAGCAAATGAAATTTGAAAAAAAAAAGAAAAAGTTGTAATAAAATGAAAAAAAAATACATTAATTTGTTTAACAAAATACATAATTTAAAGAGATGTAATTTGGATACACATCCAGAAAATGAATAATTTTGTACTATTTAATATAATGTTTATGGAGAAAATGGTGTAAAAATTTATAGTATTAAAAACACGTAAAATATTATTAGAAAATGATATAAATAAACCCATATGTATTATTGATTGTATATATTTCTACAATATTTTGAGAGGAGAAATAAGATACTGTCATTTATATTTTGATTAAACTTAGGAATATTTAGAATTATTTTGTGGTCAAATTGTTATATTAAATTTGATTAACACAATGGTTGTTGAAAAAAATAAAATGAAATAAATTTTAGATAAACCGTAGAAAAAATATTTTATTTAAAAATTTATTATTTGAAATTGTTAATTATATTAAAGACAAAAATTTTTTTGAATTGGCTTTAATTTTAAATATAATTTAATTAAATTTCAATTAAACGAAAATTAAATCATTTTTAAATTTCGTATTCATTCAAGAATTTAAAAAACAATAGCTAATTAATCTTTATGAAAATATAGCACAACCATTTTATGAAAATTAAATTGAGAAGTTTTATGAATGATTTGGTATAAAATTGGTATCGCTCACTATTCCATTTTATTCTAAAAATTTTATTGTACTTTGCTATAGTTCATGTTACAGTATGACTTTTAAATATCAGTAGTATATTTACTTTGTTTTCAATTTATTCTTTCAATATATTATTTGATATTGATAATACAATTGTCTGACTATTTTGCTTTTATTTTTATATCAATTGTTTGTATATTTCAACATCTTTTTTCATTCAAGTTCAGGGTCTTGACAGCTTAATTTTATATTCATTTTATTTTAAAACTAGTTTTATTAAGTTTTATTTATAGTTTATCAGTCTTATATTTAATGTAATATATGTTAAGTTATTTACTTAATATTCGTTAAGTTAAGTTTCCATAGATTAGTTCATCTTTTTAGAATTAGTTTTACATTTAAATATTTACTTCATTTTTTCATAATATTTGGTTTTAATCAAGTCTTATTTATTTTTCATTTAATTTCACTACCTTTTATTTTTTTTTTTGATCAAACTGTACCCTAACCCTTTTCAATATGTTCATATGCCATTTTCATTCACATTATAATGTAGTAGTAGTATACCACTGTTTTCAGCTGTGACTATATCAGTATGTGTTGAATTTGTATTTTTTTTCCCTACAAATTTTTCCATTATCTAGAAACTTGCTATATTAAGGTATTTTGAAGATGTCTTCTGAAGAGATTCATCACGCTGACTTTGCTAATTTCACTGCTAGTGAAAAATCTGAAGTCTATCAAAATATATATCTCTCTGCTCAGTCTTTATTCGAGAATCAAAATAACTGGGTTTGTAACTTGGCAAATTTGGCATCGTTACTATGGCATGGATACCAAGCTTTAAATTTGAATGTTAATTGGGCAGGATTTTATGTTCAAGATAAGCTTGTTCTGGATCAGCTCATTTTGGGTCCTTTTATGGGTAAGGTTGCATGTCAAACAATACAATTTGGTAAAGGCGTTTGTGGAACTGCGGCTTCTTCAAAACTCACACAGGTTGTTCAAGATGTAACTGCTTTTCCAGGTCATATTGCATGTGATGGTCTTACTAAGAGCGAGATTGTAGTTCCTGTAATAAAAAATGGTATTGTGGTAGCAGTCATTGATATTGATTCAGAAAAATTGGGTGCATTTGACGAAATGGATCGAGTAAACTTGGAAAAAATTGCTATGTTAGCTTCAGAGAGTTGTGAATGGTGAACATTTTATTAATTAATTTAGTCCTCAATCTAATATGAGTTACATATAGTGAATATTAAACTATGTCTCTATGATTTTGTATTTCCCTTATTGTCTTTATGAAAAGTAAACAAATGTTTTGGAGATAACCATTTTAATTATATAGTGTGGTTCACTAAACAACAAAGATGCGTAAAAGACTATTTTAGTATCAATTTTCAATTAATTCAACGTATCCATACATAGAAGAAGATCACAATAATGAATAAGAACAATCCCATCCATGCTCGCCAACCAACACCAGATCGCTCTGCCATTCGGACCATTCTATTAAATGTTCCTTTTAGTCTAATTTTAGCAGATTCAAAGTTTCCCTCCATATCTTGCAGTAGCTTATTTGAATCTCTTACTTCGTCTCCAATTTTAACAGTAAGCTATAACGATATCACTTGTTAGGCTCAGTTCAAAAAATAAGATTCTCATACTAACATCTTTAAGCAATCTAACTTTGGCTGAAAGACCTTCAATTTGTGTGTCATTCTGAGACTCAAGCTGAGCTAGTACGGCATCGCTTGGTGGTTTAGGTTGCTTAGATGAAGATTGGTCGTTTGGATCAATATACGTGGCACTATTATTTATTGATGGGGTGGAAAATAACTGTGTCCTGTTTGGATCTCGTTGATAAGCATAACCGCTTTTATATCTATTTTGTCGTATTAGATTTCGATCAAATTACATGAGAATTCAGTATTTAGTCAACATACCTTCCGCTCATATTAGTCAACTGTCGTGATGAACTACAGGAGTGTCATCCAAGTGGTTTGATTTGGGTTAACTTTACTGGGTCTCGATGAATAGATTTGAAGTCTGATAATTTTTACTTTTTTTCTTACCAACTTTGATCTCAAATTTCTCGAAATTGGGATTTTATGCCAACCCTTCACATCATGAGCACACCCAACCCTGAAGCCAGTGGGTTCCCTTATCCTCATTGCCATTCTTTCAGTGACGCTCCGTTACTACCAAATATAGATGTTGTAGTAACGGGGTTTGTTGATAAAATTATGGTTCTAATCTATACTAATGCTCGAATTAGTCGTTTATTTTATGTCCCCCTATTAGCTTCTCCTGTATCTTATGAGCATACAATCAGTTTTGATGAAGACTATGATGGGATGGAAAACAACATGGTTGATGATGATTTTATGCCATTACCCCATCTAACCCCAATGTCTTTACTAGGAGGTGATGATTCATTAGGTAATATTTATGCTGTTCAAATTGCCTCTATGATTTCAAGGCAATCGCCTGAAGATAGACGGATGGTCATAGTTGGAATTGGGCCTGAATTAGGTACAAATTCAAACGAGGGTAACATTACACTTCATCACCGAAAACAGTACCTTGAGGTAATGAAACTAGTGCAAACCTCTAGAGTATGGTAAATATTCAAATTGCTGCTTTTAAGTTTAGTTTTTATTCTCACTTTGGTATATGATAGATATATATGATAATTATCACTTCATAATAGAATATCGATGGGCCTTCGACTGTTGCTTTAACTAATACTTAGAATTAAAAAAATAGATTAGAATGATTGATCTCCTTGTTGGATTGCGGCAGTTTCAAGTACTTCTAATCTAGCACTACCTTTACTTTCTGATCTGACTAGTTCATCAAGTTTTCTGTAATTACCGGGATCAATAAACCCTACAAGTTCCCATCCTTTACCCCATTCTTCCTCTCCTGTTTCATTAATAAGCTCTTTTAGTTTAATAGAGTATTTTCTTGCATCCTTACCATCGTCTGCTTGAATTCTAATTTTCATTCTAGCTCTCACAATTGGGATAACTTGCTTAGCAACCAGAAGTTTGATAACATCTAAAACTTGAATTTTAGCAGGCTTGTTAGATACAAAATTGTAACCAAGCTCGCTAACTGCTTTTTCAATAATTGTTACAGGATATGGACGCTTAGTAGTGGGATTAACACATTTTGCAGCTACTAGTTGTAATGTTTCTGCCTTTACCTGTGATGCCTGCGCTTGACGTTCTTTTCCCCCAACTTGAAGTTCTCCTTTGTTTAGTATTTCCAAGATGACTTTGTCAACATCAGTGGTTTTAAATGCCACCTTGAGATCTTCTTGTGACGCAACTTGCCCTTTAGAAACATTAAAAAAAACTTGGGGAATCTGTAGTACTTCATCCAAGTCCTTTTCTCTATTATCAAAAAAAATTAGTGATTACTCCAAGCAATGGGTTTTACTTTACATACACGCCCTTTCTCCAATCTTGGACTTTGTTTTGATAACAAGCAATTTCAAACCTCTTTTTACCTGGTACAGGTTAATTTCATATCCACCTTTCAATATTTAAAATACAATACTAACCTTTACGCATACGAACTAACGATACGTTGGTAAGTTTAATTTGACCAGAAGGCTGATTGATTGGCATTTCTACAAATTGTAAAAGCTGATAAATATCAGATTTGGTGAGGAAATGTTATCGTGTATTGAGGAATATTTTGGGATATTACTGAGATAATCTATATGTGCTAGTAATGTTCTTTGGTGGCTGTGGTACAAACAAAAACCTATCATCAAGGTTTAGGGTCAGCTAATATAAAGAGAATCAAGAGTTTTCTGAAGCAGTTGTGTATTAGAAGTACTGTTAAGCCTTTAAATCAAGCAACTTAATTACTCAGTAAAGTTGATTGGTATTGTGGGGATAGCTAAAGTAGGAGTGTTATTTGGCCTAGGCGGACTAGTTTGTGTTGAAAGTTCTACGTTTTATCTATCAGAATTATTTTTTAATTAGGCATAATTGCAAACATTACTTTCTTTGTTTCTTTTATTTTAATTTAGTCAACACAACATCCATCACATCGCAACCAGTACTGACCTTGCTTTGAAAATTTTATCAGTACAAGAACATTTGAACGTTTCTAAAACAGCGAGCTATATAAAAGCTTATTAAGATATTTTTGTCGGCTTTTCAAATTTCAACATATCTCTTTCTTTAACCTTAAGCAGACAATGTCAACAACGCAAAATAAGACTCCTACTACAAGAAATACAAGGACGTCGATATCTTATCAAGTTAAAGAGCAAATTTTTGCTTATGTGCGCCAGCATCGTGATTTAACCAACCGTGAAATCTTGAAATGGGTACAAGCTAATATTCGTTCAAATTTTGCTCAGTCTACTTTATCTACTCTTTTATCAAAGCATAATTTAATAACAAAACAAAAGGGTAGACGTGGCAGGCCTGTTAAAGAAAACAAAAACTCTTTTGCTGTGCCTTCTCGTAACACTGGTATTTACAAACTTTCACCTGGAAGATGTAGAAACAGAGAATTTACGAACCACATGGTTGTGGAACATCTTCTTATTCAAGAAATAATTAAGCTTTTGGGCACTGGTCAAGTTGATTTAACTGAATCGTGGTTAAAACAGCGTGCGTTTGAAATTCTTAAGGCTCACAAGCCTGAACTCAAAGGTAGAAATGCTAGTCAATTTGTTGAAAGTCTCAAGAAGAAGTATTGGACGGGGAACATTGTCGACAAATATTTGCAACGAGAGATTGACTATGTGACCATGATAGAAACCCTATCTCAGGAAGCTAAAGAACTAGCTTTTAGTCCACGGGCGCCTCTGGAAGAAGAACATAATGATCAGCAGTATCCTATTCAAATCTTTAATAGGGAGCCTATTGATACTTCTCAGAATTTATCTATTAACATCACGTTGGGACAAGAAGAGCAGAATATGTCGAAACCCCAAACACAAATTCAAGAAATAAGTTATGAGCCTCCATACCAGGCACTTCAGTTAAACTATCTTATGGTAGATGATTATTATATGGCTTATCCATCATCCTTACCACAGACGCAAGACTGCCTTCCTGAATCTCAAAGACAAGCATATTACTGAAAAAAAATTTATTTATTGAATTTTATGCTTTGTGGTTTTGTAACATCCATATCAGCAATGCTGATGTTATCAAATCGTATATAGGCATATCCTATAATTACTGAACCTGTATTTTATGTAATAAAAATAAAATAAAAGATAAGTGCAAATGATATGATAATCTAAGCAGTCAAATAATAGAAGGTAACTTCTGTATAATTTCAAGTGTTGATACTTAGTTGATGGATACCATTTTTGTTGTATAATAAATATAGACTGAAGTTATTTTTTTGTGAAATGATTTTGTTATTTTCTGTCATAGCTATTTGCTAAAACATTTTACTTTGTCACTTAATTTTCATTCTCTTTTGAGTGTTTGGGAGTAAAAAACTCTCACTTTGGCATATTTTCTTTCTCTTTACATTAAATATTATAGCACACATCTGCGTCCGTTAAAACTACTTAACTAAATGTTAAAGGCTTTGGTTATAAAACGTTTTGCATCCAATGCATCTGCTGTTGGTCAATCATCAAAACTTAAATTTGCATATAAAAATTCCATTGATGCATTTGGAGTACTTGTCAAAGATGCAGAAAAATCTTTATCTGAAAATAAAGATCAAAATGATACTATTAGAGTAGTTACATTAGATGATTTAGAAAGGCGTGATCAAAAAGGAAAAAACAGACTTGATCCAGCTACTTTTGACGGGAAATCTTCAGGTGGAAAACTACTTCTTATCCCTCGCTCGTTATCAGAAGCAGTTAACGATGGGCTAAAAAAAGGTGGACATGATCCCCAAAAAATTAGAAAAAATACGGCTTCATATTATGTGAGTCTTCAAGATGGTAAGCCTCATGTGCCTGCACTTCAACCTATTGATGTAGATACACACATTGCTGGGCTTTTTTTGCAGAATTATTCGTCTTGCTCTAATGTTCTAGAAGAGCTTAAGAGGAGGACTAAAAAGGATTCTTGGTCTCCAAAAAATGTCTTAGATATTGGATTTGGTCCAGCGACAGGAATGGTGGCGTTTAATGAGGTTTTTAATATGAGTTCAGATCAGTTGTCAAAAAAAACAGCTGTGGTTTTAGGCCACAGTTATATGCTAAAACGTGCAAAAAGTATACTGGCTACACAAGCCTGTGAGGAGTTTGATCCAAATAATAACAAAATTAAAACTAAAATCCAGGGCTATATGCCTTCACTAGAAAGGAACAAGGATGAAAAATACGATTTGATTATAGCTACACATCAATTATTTGCGGGAAAACACAACTTTCCAGAAAATGGAGATAGACTAGTTAGATCTTTAATAGATCTTCTGAGTGAAAACGGAGTGATAGTTTTTGTAGAGCGTGGGGACCCAAATGGATTTGAGTCTATTGCTAGGGCTCGACAAGTTATTCTGCGACCTGAAGATTTTGAATATAGTGGGAAAAAACTCCCTGTGTTATACAAAGGCCGATCATCTTCTAATTCACAGCCTGGAGATATTCTAGAAAATGAAGATTCACAGTTTTCTTCAGAAAACTCAATCGTTGATACACATCAAGCTGAAAGTCGGCATTTTGAGGTCTTAGCACCTTGCACACATCATGGAAAATGTCCCCTCCAGCTGAATCCAACACAAAGATCTAATGACAAATCAGGAAAATTTAATTGGTGTAGATTTGCTCAAATGGTCCAACGACCAAGATTTTCACTCGAGTTAAAGAAGGGTGTATATCTTTCAGCTCCCTGGTCCTCTGCAGACGCTGGACGGGCCTCAACTGGAAAAGGACTTTCTGGAAATGGAAGGCCATTTGGTAGGTCCCATGAAACTTCAGTTTTTAGCTACCTCATCATACGCTCATCTACAGGTAATATGGAGAACCAAAATCCGAAGTCTGTAGATACATCTGAGGGTAGAATAATGCGACAGCCTATGAAACGGGATGGTCATGTTATAATGGAGGTGTGTGGATCAAATTCAGGACTTATCGAACAATGGATTGTTCCAAAATCTTTCAGTAAACAGGCTTACTATGATGCCCGAAAGTCGTCCGGTGGTGATATCTGGACTCTTGGTTATAAAACTAAAACAACGAGACAATCAAACAAGCAATTACTAGAATCTTTTCTTAATACTAAAAATAAGAAAAAAGCATCTTTACCGCCCGATGATGTGAGTAAATTTGAAACAGACTTTACAAATTCGACAGAAAACAAAAATAATTCCATTGATATGAAGCAGGCATCTATGCTATTTAATGGCCAAGGAGCCAGGGCAGGTAGGAAAAAAACAAAGGTTATATTACGTGGTCATGATCCAAATCCTAAAGATGATGAAAGTAGTATTGATGACTATTTCATGGAGATTGGTGAGGTTGAAAAAAATACTTCAAAATACCGAAGACAGGAAAGAAAGTTTCAACAGCATTCCAAGTAGTAGTGTTTTCAAAAGCTGTTATATGAATTTAGTTTACTGACATTTACCAGGAGCTAAGATTTCACGTTTTTCTATCTGATTTTAATTGTAAATAGCATTAGTTAAAACAATAACAATAATAATACCAACATCATTATTGAAAAGATTTGAAAGTGGTGATCAAGTTCTTAGTACTGGTCTAATTTCGTTTGCAGATATCTTGTAATTAGCATTTCGTAAATGTTTTGCAGTGTCAAAGACTGATTCTAAATCATGTGTCTTGCATATCTCAGATTTCCTTTTACACATAATATAAGCTATGAAGAATATGGCATCATCAAATACCAAAATCATTCTCCAAAAGTGTTAAGAAAGTGTTATTTTGTTATTTTCATAGAGATTTATAACTGAGACACTGGTCTCCTTATGTCATTTGCTTTGTAATTTATTTTAGTATATCCTTTAGATGTAAGGACAGTAAACAATCAAAGTGTATGGTATAAATACGAAAGAAAACAATTTTCAGTTACTTTAATACAAGTGATCAACAATATGAAAAAAGCCTTTTTTGGAATCTACAATCTGTTAACAAAACACTCAAAGGCTTTTTTTTTCAAAGCATATTTAAAATGTTTTGAATATCTCAGATTCTTCAGACGTTGACTGTTGAACTTGTCCCAATTCTATTGAAAGAGAGAATAATAGGGTCATTGACTTAACTTTTAAAAAATCTCCTCTTCATCATCATAATCATCAGAATCACTATCATTGTCATAAGTTTCATTTTCATCATTATCAACTTCTTCTCTTTCTTCATATTCCTCCTCCTCTTCTTCTGCGTCATCATCATCATCATCTTCTTCTTCTTCTTCTTCTTCTTCTTCTTCTTCTTCTGCTTGGCTATAATAACCACTGATAGAGTTGCTGTTATTGTAGGAATCTGCGTTCGTAAACATGGATTCATTTTTATTGCTATCTAGGCTACTTGTGTCTTCAGCATCGCTAGTGTCGATATTGTCATTATTATGCTCACCTAACTGTTGGGTTAAATATGAAATTTTAGGTTTTCTAGTAGTATCCATTGAAATATAAACGTCAGATAGTGAAGCTGATTGGAATTTTTTACTCTGGAGAAGTGGTGTAGCCTTCTTAACTAATACTGAACATCTAAGGCATGACCACCCATCGTCACCTTCTTCTAGGAGTTTAGAAGTTATGCAAATATAGCAATATACATGGCCACACTCAACTGTCCGATAAGGATTGGTAATATTAGTATAACCAGAAGAGTTTTGAGCTTGGGACGAATAGCAAATTGCACATGTCTTCTCAGGTAAAAAATGAAGCTCTCCTTTGCTATTACTCGTTTTCTGGTCGGATGATACCAATGATTTTGAAATAATTTTCCGTATCTTTGAGAAGTTTAACATTGGTATAATCAAGAGCAAGAATTCTGTAAATGCATTCCACACTAGCTGTCTGTTTTGAAACTCAAAGTTGACTTGTCTAGTTAGCATCCTTGAAGCTGGTACCATTCTGACTCTGAGTAGCCGTAAAATTAAAGTTGAATATTTTCCAGTATAGAGAAAAATCAAAAAATTCCAAAGGTTAGAGATCATCCAAAGAGCACTTAACGATCGCATCAGCTTTTGAATTCGCACACTCCTAGTCTCATGAGTAATATTATCAGCAATATTCCAAATGTATTCACCTCCTACTACCAGTAACAAGTATGCAAGCTTTTGATCTTTTCCCATTGGTTTATAGAGATGAGTTCGCTCTCGGCCATCAATATATTTCAAATTTTGCAATTTGGCTCCATAAGTTGCCGAATGATCCCATACAGTTAATTTAAATATCACTGCTTTAAGCATCACAACCAAGCTTGCATCATAACGCTCTGAAAATCCTGGAAGAATGGTCTTTATAGCCTTAGAGATTTGGGTTTTCAATAATTCTGCTAATTCTGCATCTAGGATAGACGCATCGAGCTGACCTACTCTCTGCTGAGGTACTACTGTGCCAATTTTAAGGCTCGTTTGTAACTTTTTGAAGTATGAATTCATATTTAAAAAAAAAAAAAAAAATAAATAAGGAAAGCTATTCAAGAATCGATTTAGTAATTTTGAATAGAAATTAATCAGAGAATTCACAACAGGTCAAAAACTCAGAATGAAATCATGATCCATGGTGATGATAATTTGAGGGGTCTACTTCGACTGGAACTTCACAACAGCTTTAGATTTTCGTAAGCTATTTCACCGAAAGATGCCGAATTTAGGTTTAGGGTATCGGAATGTGTATTTCAGTTATTCAATGTTAGTTGATCATTGAAATCAATCTAATTAATCGCATCTTGAAAATCAGAAATGAGTTGGAAACACAAAAATAAGATACATTTGATATATATATATAAAATTTCATAGCTGGATAGCAATAATAATAACAAAGAAACAAAAAAATTTTAAACCAGTGTTCGTTTGTTTTTTAAATTACTGTTAATTCTATTATAGGTTGATTAGAGATTGGACTTTAAGGAAGGACTACTGTTGAGAAACTCATAAACAGTATCAAGTATTACAGAATCTCTAGGGACATAATGACCTCCGTCGTGAAAAATAATAAGTTTTTTGGAATCACTTCCATCTTCAACTCCTTCAAATAAAAGTGATAAACTTTGAGATCTCTTGTTTGGAACCACTTGATCAGTTTCACCAAGGATATGAATTGATCTTATACCTTTAATACTTTGATTTCCACCTGGAAAGAAATTTTGCCAGACAGCGTCATTATTTGGTATAAATCCAGCAACCAGAATAGCAAATTCGAACTGTTTCTGTACCAAACGGCCTTTTTCAGTTTGAAGATATCCACACAAAATACTACTAAAGGCCGAGCCTTGAGAAAACCCTATAATACCAGCAAAAGGGCCATGCTTTGCAACAGTAGATTTAAACACTTCTAAAGCAGGATTCATATTATAGTGAATAGAAGGGTCCTTTTTATTAACAGCAAACCAACTTCTCATGTCATCTTTATCAGACGATTGAAAGTCAGAAGGAAGATCTGAAACGTTTAGTTTGATAGGTGCTTCGAGAGCCACAGGTTCAAGACCAAGTCGATCAACAAGAGGTGACACCTGTGACAAAATACTACTGGGATTTTGCGAATATCCATGCAGGACAAGAACCTTTTTTTTAGTCATGATAATTAAGTCGCTGAAAATTATGAGTGTAAATGCTTTTAATGTGGAAATGACTGGCGTTTTAAGCTGTGTCAGATTGTGTGGGGTTTTAAATTGAGGTACAAGGATTTACCAGACAGACATTAGCTGAAGTAAGCAGAGTATGCCGGAGGACTAATTCAAGTTAGTAGTATTTTCAAACCGAGGTTCTAACATATAATTAAAAGTATACCCATAAACTATTATTTTTATTCAAATCTTAATGTTTGGGAATTTTTATAGGTATTTGGTACCTTGATATATAAATGTTTTTATTTAACGACTTTAGTATGTTTCAGTAACAAGGTACACGCTTAGTTCATAGTCCCATTGGCATGGAATAATTTGTGGGAATAATCCAGCAATATATGTACCATATAACAAACATTTTATCTTTTGTTATTGTCCTAAATCGGATATGAATATATATATATATATATATATATCTAGATCTCAATAAGTATTCTTGATCTGAAAAATTGTACACTTTATTTTATTATATCATTTGTCAATTACGTTTTATTCTTGAACTAATAAATTGACTACCTTTGCCAGGGGAAAAAGGAATATTCAATAAATTTCATACCGACATAATTTTTTCATCAGGTATCTGTACTGCCCATAATGTTTCACACTAAAGATATGGAAATCGAGCAACTTCGAGCTCAAATTAATTCTTTACAGTGCCAAAATGCTCGTTCATTAGAAGCAATTGTAGACCTTGAAAAAAGATTGAACTATTGGATGAATTCATACTTATCTACATTTGAAACACCCATTGTACGTCATAAACTTCGATTTCCATTAAATCAACAGCGTTCCATGGTAGATCTTCGGACAATTCATCCATCTCCTGCTCCTGAGCTAGGAATCTATCAATCAACAGATTCTTCAGATTCAAATTTCTCACAAAGTTCTAACACAGAATCCAATACTAATATGCATTCAGCTTCTTCTGAACTTGAATTTGAACGGCCATACACCCCAAATTCTGAACATATCGACAATTGTCAATTAAACATAGAAGAAATTAGACCTCATAGGCGAACTTCGTGGTTAAACAGAATTTCATCGTCTTTTACCAGAAAACGCAAACCTGGAAAATTACAAAACGCTATCTCTACACCAAATTTGAGGCACTCTACGTCGCCTTTATCACTATCCATGAAAGAATTTCTAACACCACCAGAATCTCCTGTTGATGCAAATAACAAAAAAGGTTTTTTTTAAAACTATTTAAATAAACTTGAAATAAAACATACATAATTTTTTTACTATAGATATTAGACAAAAGACTCGATTAAATGACATTATTATTTAAAACTTTGGACCATTGTCAAAAACTGCAAATTAATTCCACCTTCAATATTATTCAATGACTGTATATATAAACATAAAAAAAATATACAAGCAAAGTTATTCATCTAAAATTTTTAAAACCAAATATTTACTAAAATGTAATCAATCTTCAATGTTGGTCGACTGCTCTTTATGTTTAACAAACTCACGAGCTTTAGCTTTAATATAATCCATTCTACTTTCCCGTTCTTTTTCATTTTTAAAATCCGACCTTTCTGTTTCGTATCTAAGCCATTTCTTGTAGAAAAACTTGGTGTTTTTCATACTGAGTTTTGGTCGCGAAACATTCGAGTCTTTTGAATCTGAAAGAATACGCTCAAAAAGGTCTTCTACCATGTTTGTGGCACCATGTTTGACCTCCATATCAACATAAACGTTCCACCAGTCAACTCTGCGACGTCCTGATGTTAAAACAACCTCCATCAAACTTCGACCTCGTTCGGGATCTCCAAGTGAATATTCCAGAATTGCAAACCTAAGAACGGTGTCTTTTTTCATCAAGTTTTCGTATCGTTTCATTAAACCACGAGCACTCTCCGTTTTTTTAGTCTCATAAAGAAATTTGGCATATTCCAACACACCAGAAAACCCGTTACTAGAAGGATGGTATTTTTTAACCATTTTCTCAAACTCTTCAATAACTCTATCTGGTTGTGAAGCTGCCTTCCAAGCATTAATCCATCTTGCCCAAATCTGTTGAGGGTCCATTTCTTTTACTGCAGTGTCAAAAACCAACTGCGCCTGCTCAGGTGAACCGAAGCGAATTTCAAGATTAAACCATGCACTCCAAATGTCAAGTTTGTCAGATTCTGTCTTCATGGCTGACAATGCACGTCTAGCTAGAGCACGAGCGGCATCTGGTGATGACAGTGATAGATGATGTGAAATAAAAGAAATATAAACCAAAGGCGACGATGGATGCGAAAGCAAAAGCTTTTCAAAATCAGCCGAAGATGAAGGAGCAGCATTTGCTTTAAGAGAATCCAAAACTGTATCTCTCTTCTGTTTCTTCCTTCGAGGACGACCAGATTCTTCTTGATCTGAATCATCATCACTTGAAGTATCTTGTACGCCGTTATCTAATATTGAAGTAGACCAGTCAAACGATGCACTGAGACCTTTACTGTTATCATCACTAGCATCTGAATCACCATCTGAATCGTCAGACTCACTTGAATCATCTGAATCATTGACGTTATCAATGTCCAACTCCATCGCTTCACTTTCTGAGTCACTAAGCTTCTCCAATGAATTTTCGTATTCCCCCATGTCCTCATCAATATCTTCATTATCAAAGTAAGATGCTTTCATGCCCAAAGCTAATTTGTTAGTTTTAGAATCAAATTTTAGAACTTTGGTTTTAACTTTGTCGCCAACTGTAAACAATTTATTCAAATCATGAATTGCCATAGTGTTATCAGATATCTCTGATCGATGACAAAGACCAGAAACATTATTAAACCCATCTAACTGAATGAATACACCGTAATCTGCAATTTTAGAAATTTGACCTGAAATTGACTCGCCAACTGTAATATCAGAGAGACTTCTAAATTTTCCAGTATCTTTGATTAAAGATTCTTTGAGTCCCAAATCGATCTTTCGTCCATCAGAAGAAGATGACAAAACCCGGGCTGTTACTAATTGACCAAGGTTATAAAGTGATTTCCAGTCCTGGACAAAAAAGTCACTCAAATCTTTGATCATTACTCGACCCATAAGATGTCTTGAAAGGCGAATAAACAATCCTGAGTCTGTAATCCGGTCTACAATTCCGCGAACAATATCTCCCTGAACTAGATCTTCTTGAGATATCAAATGCTTATCTTTAACAATATTGTTGCTTGAGTTATCAATGCTTGATGGACGAGCAGTAAGATATAGTTTTTCATTGGCATTATCAATTTCAAGTACCTTTACTTTAACAAAATTTCCAACCAAAAAATTATCATTGTTTTCCCAAGAGGCGATATCATCATAATTATCAAAAGTATCAAAAACACTCAGGAAACCTGAAGCACCTGTGTTTAATCTTATGACAAATCCGAATTTAACTTGTCGAATGATTCTTCCGACAAGAACATCTCCAGTATCAATTTGTTGAATTTGCTTAGTAGCAGCTAATGTTATTTTGAGATCGTCTGAAATAGATCGTACTTTGACAGAGAGAGCACTGCCTAATGGAAACTCATTTGTCAGCAAATCTTCATCGTTTAAGAAATCAATATTATCAGTAAGCGATTCAAAAGGAATTGTTCCGCTAATACTATGAGAAATATTCACAAAAGCATTTCCAGATTTGAAATCAAGATTATTTACAAATGCCAAAAACTCCTGTCCAATTTCAATAGTTTCAGAATCTAGCAGTTTGACCTTCCCTTTTTTGCTGAGGGCAGATGGCTTAACTGATACATCAAATGCTGGGAATGAAACAGATTTAGTTTTATCAGAATAAGTATTCTCAATGACTTTTACCTTAATCGTATCTCCTTTAGTGAATTTTCCTTGAAGAGGGGCCTTAGGATTTTCGATTTCAACCATGGAATCATAAATGTTAGAAACATCTAGACGTGCACGAAGTCCACTTAAATCTGAACCTGAAGACGAAATGAATTCTAAACTGATTTGATTATAAGTGATTCTCTTGATCTTTGCATCAATTGTATTCCCGATTTTCAGTTCTCCTTTCTTATCGACTAAAGATACAATACCATCAGTATTGAAGTCTTTAAGAGAAAGATTGAATTGTCCGTTTTCCTCGTTAGTAGAAACAACTTTGCAGTCAACGGTCTGATATAATTTAAAATGTTTGTTTAAATCTTCTTCATTATAGTTAATTCGAGTGCCATTGGGGAAAAGTTCCGATTTAAAAGCTAATCCAACCAATCCGTTGGAAAATTCAATGAAAAGACCCAGTTTGTTGTTTATCTGCTTGATAAAACCTTTTGCAACCTTGCCTATAGATACAGAGTTTTCATCACGCAATAGCCTGTCATTTTGAGCAGCTTCTATCAATGACTTCTTCCATGTAGCAAGTACGAATGAATCTTTGCTACCAAGAACCAAAATGTCCTTCAAGTACTGACCCATAGTAAGTTTCTTAAACTTGCTGTTTCGGACATCCAAGGAATCATCTGAAATATGATTAACGTTTAATAGAGCTCTAACTCCTTTAGTACCTTCAATGTTAATAACAACCGAGTTTTTAGTAATCTCGCTAATTTCACCATTGATTAAACTTCTACCAATTTGAACAGATTTTAAATATGAATCAAGCTCATCTGACATTTCAGTGTCAAGAACATTTGTCCTCAAAGACAGATATAGCTTCTGTTGTTTTGGGTTCACACTTAAAATTCTACTCTTTACTGTTTGGCCTAACCTGATAAACTTTTTAATATCGTCCGTGCTAGAAACATCTTCGCTAATTTCACGTTTAGGTAAATAGCCCTGAACGTTATTAAAAAATTCAACCAAAGCTCCTCGTCCATTTTCAGTAAAAAAAACAACTGTGCCGTAAGAGATGTCATTTTGCGAAGCTGTATCATAGGAGGTGAGAATTTCATCATGCTTTCCGATAATTGATTTTTTAAGAGATAACAATGGACGTCCATGTTTATCACGAGAAGTAACCTATTTTCCTAGTTAGCAAATTACCATAAACCTCGTTTATATGTACTTACAATACCCTTGACTTTTGATCCTATTTTGAATTTTTTTTCAGGGTTGCTGAGCTTTATATCTGAGATATGAAGCGATGGTACCAAACCTTTTATTTGTCCGTCTTTAACTAGATTCACTAACATTGCTCCATTTGAAGTATAACTGTCAACTGTAGCATCGTCAAATAAATCACCAACTTTAACATCACTAAAGTTTAAATATCTTGTGTTGATAACAGAAGGTTGTAAAGAGATTAAATATAAACCATCTGCGAGTGAATATCTTAAAATTTTGAACTCATGTTTTGATCCAACTTCATAATTGTCAGCCTGGAGAACCAACGATTCAGAATCGTCTCTTATTTTGGTAAAATGTGCAAAAGCATTAAACGTAGCAGAATCGTTGTAAATATGTGAAAAAAGGCCTACATGACTATCAATAGCATTGTGTGTAATTTTTGCAGATCCCTTATGCGCAGAAACATAGTCGTTACTAATAAGCTCTTGTTGCACGTTAGATAGATCTAAATTGACATAATGTGGTAATAAGGATAGGTATATGGACTCCTTATTGCTAGAATCAGTAGAAACAGAAATAATTCTTGCTGTAACTTCCTGGCCAATCTCATAATCATCAGTAGAGTTTTGGGGAAGTTGATACAAGTTGGAGTATAGTGATGCATCTGATTTACCAGAATCAAAGAAAATGCCGTTTTTGTGAATCTTTTTGACAGTAGTTTTCAATAAAAATCCAGGTTTCAAAAGATTATAGTTTTCAAGAGAATCAATATCAATAGCAGTAGTAAAATCTGGTTTTTCTGCTAAAATAATATCTTGATTTTGGCTCCCGATCTTAACAATAGTAGTTAACAAGTATTGACCAGGTCGATACTCACTCGGATCTCGAACAAGATTTTTATTAGATAAAAATCCCTTTCTATTTTTTGATCCAATCTTCACAATGAATCCATAGTCTTCTTTGGATAGAACCTTGACAGGAATAGTATTGTTTTCACATATCTCTTCTTCCTCAGTATCATCAGAATCTTGAATACTAAGTTCAATTTTGTTGTTTATGGTACTGCTAACAAAAACCTTAAGATACTGACCTTGATAAAAGGAGTTTTTAGCCAGATTTTTTTCATCATCATCATCTTCTTCATCGGAGTTAGAATCTGAATCTTCATCGTCCGAAGAAATGGGATAAACGGCTGTAAGACTACCAGGCAAGGACACCGTTATTTCAGTTTCATTAATAGCTGATACCTGACCAAAAAATGACAAACTTCCACTTAAGCGCTTAACGTCTTTAAGAGAAATATAAGGGACAGCGTCCTTCTTGGCTGATGCAAACAGACCATCTTTTTCTGCCTTTTTTGTATACTTTCTTTTAGGCTTGGATTTGTTTTTATTTTGTTCAGCCAGTACATCTCTTGCAGCCTGATTTGAGATTTGCTTATATTCAATAGGTGTCAGAGTGTTATCATTTTCCCCTGAACGAGGAAATGACGTTTCCTCGGCGAGAATTGCAGATGATCTCTTTCTTTTAGACATGGCAAGTGTTGGTATGATGGATAGAAATCAAGACAATCAAGGAAAAAACTAAAAATGAGTTTCACTCTTATAATATGAAATTTTTTATCTCCCAACGATGAACAACTCCCAAATAATTTCATGGGTTATAAAACCTATGACTTAGACATTAATACAACATGATTTTTTAACTGATGAGGGATTTATTCAAGATAAAATTTGATAGTTTTGTTTTGAAGTTCATTGCTATTCAAGGAAATATCGACCTAGTAGATCAATTTTCCTGGCCCGTATTTATTATCATGATTGTCCCTGTAAATGTTGATTTAATATATCACTTTGTCATTTTTTTTTAGTATCTTCAGGAACCTGAATTTACTAATAGTCTGCTAATCTCATATAACTGGCGAATTCAATGACTCTTTCAATTGTAGTGTGTAAATAGTCATTAATTTCAGAAAAATAAAACTAGCAGTTATCATGTAAAGTTATATACCATATACCAGAACTTTAAGGTATAACAGATGTAAAAAACAATTATTGAATTCTATACAACTAATGGTTCTTGTTACACGGTTTTACATTGATTTAACGATAATCCACTGATATTACCATATATATATATATTTATATCACCATTTTTTTTTAGTATAAAACATTTAAGCAGAAGCACCAGAAATAAAGAACCACTTGTCAATGGACTTATCAATAGGAGCTGGAGCATACTCTCCTCCTTCAGGAACAGACACTTCTGAAGCAGTAGACAAAGTAGCATTGGTAAGATTAACACCGTTGGGATCAGCCTTACCTGCAATCAACTTCTCCCATGCTTCGTTACATTCACGAATGACTTCTTCGGCGTACTTCTTGTTCTTGCACTCTCCAGAGAAAGCAAATTGGTTCTCTTCCTTTCCATCAGGGATCTTGTAAATTCTGAACCACTCATTTGTAGCTCTAAGGAGGCCAGGAAGCTTCTTTTCAACATCCTCAATATCATTCAGTTGAGAAGCCAAAGGATCAGTGACATCGATGACAATAACCTTCCAATCAGTCTCACCTTCATCCAAAAGAGCCATAACACCAAGAACCTTGACTTGCTTAACTTGTCCGGTGTAGCCAACAGTCTCACCAATCTCACAAACATCCAATGGATCGTTGTCACCCTTTGCCTTGGTTTCAGGGTGGACTGAGTTAGGGTCTTCCCAAGTTTGAGGGAAAGCACCATAGTTGTGAATGTATCCGTGGTGGGGGAAACAGTTTCTGACAAATCTGAGCTTACCCTTCTTGGTGTCTTGTAAGATGGGGTTCAATGGCTCCTCCTTAGAGATCTCTAATTTGGCATTAGTCCAACGTGGAACTTCGACCACCATGTTGAGAATGGTTTTCTCAGGGTTGGCGTAAAGAGGAATATCATGGAAAGGAGAAATAACCTTTCCGGTGGAATCCTCGATGAAGACACGGTGCTCAAGAGTGTTTGCTGGAGCAATTTTACGAACAGAGTAAGGAGCAGACATTTTAGATTGTTGAAGAAGGGCTAAGAACTTCTGGTGGAGAAGGGGGGAGAAAAGTAAAAGGAAAGAAGAGTTTTGGGGATGACAGGTTTTTATATTGATTCACAGCTCATGCTGGAAAAATTTAGATTTCAACGTGTGGACTAGGCCTTGTCAATTCAAACTCGCAAGCGTAGCCTTTTTTTATTGCCTGTGTCGCCTACTTTTAAACAGCCTTTTGACCGTGATACACGTGACATGACATAAAACTAGCAACAGTTAGAGACACCTTTTCTGGCCAATCATCATTATCTATTTATCCTACGATGCTAATTCCAAGATGGTATATATTGTCAAAATTTCAAGCACGACTTGCACAAACAGATTTTTGTAACTAAATTATAACGCTTTAAATTCCAAAATGAGGAAAGGTTGATATAGATATCTTTTTTGTTCTGTAAACAATCTTGTTTGTTATGATAACTAACTAAATTTTTTTTGTCAACAGTATTACAAAAGCACTTAAAAAGTTATTTTCTAAGAGCCCGATTACTTGCCTACGGCAAAACCTTTTGATAAGCACCTGATGGCTCCGTTGGGATATAGCATATCTTGACTATTGAAAAGCTATTGATTATTAGAATATTCAGAATTGGTTCTATTTTATATATGTATATATATAAGTTTATCAATTAGGGTCATATTCAAAATATATTAGAAACTTAATAAGATTCACAAATGCAAGTTTTAAGGCAGATAGTCTATTTTTTTTTTTTTTTTTTTTTTCACCTTAAATATCAGTTAAGATATATATATATATATATATATATATATATTATTCGTTCATACCAATTAACAATTAACATCAAAGATTTTTAAAATACCTTTAGTTAAAATATAAGCTTGAAATTGTAAAAAAAAAGAGCAAAAATAAATAAATAGTTAAATAAAAAAAGAGGACAGTGAATTTAGACGGTTGGTACCTATCTATCGGAACATCTTACCATCTCCTTCAAAGCCACCCTGACGTCGCCATTGGGCATTTGGAATGTTGAAATTTACAAACTTATTTTCTTGTCTTAATATTCGTATCGCGTTTCTCAATTCATCTGGACGAAGTGGTGATTCTTGTTGTTCTGTCTGGGAGTTGCTCGAAGTACTTTCCTCTTTTTTAGTGGCGTTTTGAATCGTTCTTAACTCTCTTGCCTTTTCAATTACCTCTCCGACAAATATTTTCGATAATCCACTTAGCGCAACAGCTACATTTCCAGTAATAGATTGGTTTAATACAGAATTTGCAAGTTTTTTGATTCCATTTTTGTTCAAATTCGCCCGCCTAAATGTTTCGTAGCGTGTCATTTGTGTGGTTGAAAAAGAGCTTAATAGTAGTTTGAGAAGGGCCTTATCGTCCGTTTTGGATGCAGTAGTAGCAGTAGAAATGTCGTTACTGTCGTCATCCTCATCTTCTTCTGCTTCCTCCACTTCCTCATCTGATTCAGCTGTTGCCGCTGGATTTGATGGAGGAATAGAGAGTTCATCATCACTGCGGGACTGAGTTATCTTGCGAGTTGTAGCGACATCATCGTCTTCCGTATTCTTAGACCTCTTGCTACCTGAGTCATTTTGCTTTGTATATTTTCGTTTAGTCATGAGTTCAAAGACTGTATGAGTTGAATGAAAGAAACCTGAAATTAGTCCAAAGAGAAAGTGGTTACTGCAGCTGCCACTCTTGCTTAATCGCTGGGTATTTAAAGGTGATGTCCATAACCTAACCCCTCTTATTTTAATACACTTTTGCTCATACAATCATCTAGTTCATTTAATTGTTATGTTATTGATATACTATTGCCAATTTTGAGAAATAATTATTAATATTGCTAGTGCTTGAGGAGTGCAAATAAAGAATTTAATATTAGTGTCAATTCAAAGACGTGTAATTTTAATACAAGTCTAAACTTTTATTTATTTTATTTTATTTTATTTTATTTTATTTTATTTTTTTAAATTGAAGCCATAAACAGATATCGACAACTAGTAGTAGCAAGAAAAGATACTGGGCTTATTTGCATTGCTAAAAGAAGATCATTCTATGTAGCTAAAGATTCAATGTTTAGTACTTCAAATATATGTTACAAGTTACCATTGAATTTCAAGTTTTTATTAGATTAATTACCCTTATATATTTTGTTTCCAGTGGCGTTCCTAGACTAAGCTTTTGGGTATTAAATTCTTTATTCAACTCACCTATATTTATAAAATCAACCCTGGGCCTATTTAGTTTTACCATTATTTCAAACTGTAATCCAGTTCAATTTTCTTTTATTTCTTTCTTTCGGAATGTCATCTCTTGCTATCTCAAAGTATTATTGTTATTTTGCATTCAATGTTATTGAATCTCGTCTAAATCTATCTCAGAAATTACAACCATTGAATCATTTTTTAGCCAAAGAGTCTGATGGTACCCTACTTTTAAACCCAGATATCAAATACCCACTCTTCGTGACATTCGAATATACAGACACTCACGATTTACGAGGATGCATAGGAACTTTTTCACCTCGAAAAACTTTGGAGCATGAATTATCAGATTATACTAAGATAGCTGCCTTTAATGATTCACGCTTTTCGCCTATACAGATAGATGAATTGAAAACTCTATCGTGTTCTGTTACTATTCTTTCCAATTTTGAAGATCGTGGTGCTGATATTTGGGATTTTGAAATTGGTAAGCATGGTGTCATCCTGAAAGAGGTAAAAACTGGTAAAAATGCTACTTTTCTTCCTCAGGTAATGACTGAAAACAATTGGGGCAAAGTTGAGACTCTTAAGCAGCTAAGCAGGAAAGCAGGAATCAGAAACTATGAAACTGGATGTATTTTGACAGTATACGAAGGTCGTAAGAATTCAGTAGATTTTTCTGAATACTCAAAATTTATCTAAAAGAATTAATTGATTTGAAGTAAAACTGCTGGAACTGAAATTATTTCTTTTATCATTAGTATAATTGCAATACTCAAATAAATACTTCTTTCTATTGTTTCTATTCTTATTTTGGGATTTTCAACAGAGAAACATCTCCATCGCATGGTGTAAAAAATGAAAAGACTACATTCGTAGAAAAGCTTTTTACAATAAAATCAGAACTTTGAATGATATCAACTAAATGTTACTTAATTACATAGGAGCGAACATGTGTATGGGGTTGACTCGATTTTGTGTCAAATAATAATAAATCTATCCTTGATCCACGGTAACATACCTATATAATGATATAGTGGGTACTGCTGCATTATATGAAACATGTTCAGACTCTCCAAATTCGAGCTACTGTTAACAGTTACAATACTGAAAGTAGTCACCCACATGGCGTCTTTTATTAAACACATTTGCAGACAAACATACAAAGAATATTCCTTCTACAGGTAGTAGTTATGAGAGATCGAATTAGCAATATCTTCATCTTTTACTGAAAACGTCAATTACAAGGATTTTAAAATATTCAACACAGTGTACTTCAGATTAGCAGTAGGTAGCTTTTATATGTAAGCTTGAGTGGGTAGGTACCTACATACTAAGATAATTGTATCATTTTATCAATACTTCTTAAAACTCCTGATCGCCCCTGAGAGAATTTATTACACACAAATACAGTCCTTTCCAAGTCGATAAAAGTTGAACAAATATAAATTTTCAAATGAAATACTCTTGGCTTACTAAAGAATCATTTCGCTATGTCTCCAGAAGAAAAGAGAAGAAGTTTGATCATAGACAATTTTAACAGTCAACATGCTTCTATAATAGCATCACCTATAGAAACATTATCCTTAAATCAAGAAAAGGAAGGCAGGAAACGTTATAGCTTTCCTTTTGCAACAAAAATTACACACTCTCGGAATATATCGACCTCGAATATGGAGTCTCAATATAGGTCAGTAACTCCACAGTTTAGGCCTACAACACCACAGTTTAGGTCTGCAACACCTCAATATAGGCCACAAACACCGCAAGAAAGACCTGTTACACCTCAGCATATACAGCCGACACTTGCGTCAAAATCCAAATCTTCCCGAATCCCAAAACATTTTCGAGCAATTCATTTAAACCAAAAGAAAAACTCAGTGGAAGCTCAACCGTTGAATCCATTAACAACAAAACACAATCATATTTTGCATCATGATAAAAACACAAGTAACAAAAATACAAAAGAAGCTACGGAGTATAAATCTAAAAGTACAAAAAACTTCTTAAGCTGGCTACAAAACAAAAAAGATAGCACAGAACCAGTGATACATCGAAAAAGCTCTGCATTAAGCATTCTAGGCAAACTTTCCAAAAAGAAAACCGAAGAAAAGCTGAATAGTACGTCGGAAGAGGAAAATGAATTTAGCAAAAAGGAATTTAATAACAAAATCTTTGGTGATGCCATAATCGATGTCGATAATACGATTCCAGAGTCTTTAAAATATCTAGAATATGAGAATCCGTCAAATGAAAATTCAAAATTAATGGAGCTGAAAACAAAAATGTCTTTATTGGAGAAAAGCTTTGGTGATACTAGCTTTCAACAATCTCAAATGAAAGATTTACCTACTCCACCGGATGAACAAGAAAATTCTTATAAAATGCATGAAATGAATACACATTTCGACTATCAACAAGAACTGACTTATTTGAAGCTACAGAATCAGTCTCTCAAGTCTTCATTATCCACCTCTAATCATCTTCTTCAACATGCCCAGTTGTCACTGAAAAATTCACAGAAACATGCACAATCTTTACAGCTTCAGGTATCTGAGCTACACCCTATGGTCGCTATCCAGTCAGAAAAAGTAACGCTTCAGCAAGATACGATAATGAAACAGTCAAAGGTTTTACAAGAACAAACTAAAAAAATTGATAGATATAAATCTAGGGAGCTTGATCAGGCCAAGGTAAAAGCTTCTATGGAAAGAGATTTAAGAAGACAAGGTAAAGCTATCCAACACTTGGAAAAGATTATAGGTGATCTGAGACTAAGGTTAGAGGTTAAAGGATTAGAGAATGATGAATTAGAGAGAACTGTACAGAAATTACTAGAAATGTGTGAAACCAAAATGGAAACTTCAGCGCGTATGATAGTCAACCAAATATAGTCTATATTGTACGTGGTATATTAATCAATAAAACTTTAATGATAAAACACAATGAATATTGTTGAGAGCTTCTTAAGTGTGAGACTCTTTTTAGTAATGAAAATCACAAATGTATATGCGCAGGTGCTACCACAACCACCGCCAATTTTTAAAGCTAAAATTCTGTAATTTGTATCGAAAAGGCACATTGAATAAAAAAAAAGTAAAAATTGCAGATTCATATATTAATAGTTTAATTTACTAATTGAAATTACATCGTCTCGTAATCCATTTCCAAGTCCTTTTTTAAAAGTTCCAGTGAAGTTCTCATTTCATCAACTGAATCTCCTGAAACTATTATCATCTCTAAATACCTTGGATGTCCAAATAGATAGTTTATGGAAGCTCGCACTTGATCAAATGCCTTATTCCAAAAGTTTTCAGCTGGTTGGATCAATTTTAGCAACATAACTACCTGGCTAGTTTGTTGAGCATGCAATACCGAAATTACAGACGGATCCTGCCAGGATTCCAAAATTGATTTGAAATACTCGTTAAAATAATCCTGAATTTCTACTGCAACCCTAGTTGAACGATTTGATTGCACAAATAACTCTATCAAAATAACAATAAGATTTTCAGATGAAAGAAGATTAGGGGATGGCATAGAGTTGAAAATGTAAAGAGATCTTATTAAGCCATGATCCAAAAGATAGTTTGCTATTACTCCATTTGCACGATCAAACCCAAGCCATTTCAGCATGAAATTAAGATTTAGTGGTTCAGTGAGCAAAGCCCCCGAGCTGATAACCTTATTCACAGGAAGTGTTACTGTTGGAATCAGAGAAGCTTTTTGTAACAGTACAATAGAAAAAATGGAAGAGCTTGAAGAAATCTTTTCTAAAAGAACTTTAATGCTTTGTTCTAACTTAAAAGAAAGGGTGGCTGTATGTGGTGGGAAATAGGAAATTAAAGCCCTGTATAATGTATTTTCAAATGGCATGTAATCCCAGACTTGGACAAGATTCACAAAAATTTCTTCAAGGTATGGTGATCCAAAAGTTTTTGGATCAGTTGAGTCTTTATGTGTCTTTTTCATTTGAGATACAAGTTCAATTCTTGAAATTAAAGCCGATTTTAAAGATTTTAGTTTTGGATCTTCTTTAACAACATTGATCAAAGAGGAATGAGCTAGCAATAATCTAGAATTATTGTCCAGTTCAGTATTATGATGTGATTCTAAAACAAGAGAAATCAAAAAAAGGCACCAGGCCTTTAACAATCCTAATTGCGAATCCATCCAGGAGCATTTTCTATTAGCAGCTATCACATCATTCCTAAGCCCAGGCCAAGAATCCAAGTATTGTAAAACATGGTCTATTAACTTCACATCATACAAATAATTCAAAGGCCCGAACTCCACATTTTTAACTTTTGCAAATTTTCTCAAGCCTTTTATTTCATGTTGGCCATCACTAGTAATGAGTGAATCAAGAGCTCCCCAGTGTAACTGGAACGTTTTTACTACCTGCTGAGCATCCCAGTCAGCAATATCAATTACCTGCAATTTAGTAAAAACATTGTTAAATTCCGTTAATTGTTTAACAGAGAACCCCAAATCATTTAATTTCAACTTATTGCGTCTCTTCCAATCTGTAAGAAGTATTAAGGATTTTTCACTAAATGAATTTCTCAAACAATATTCATCTATTGAGTCGTAACTCTCGGCGGAAAAGTTGGAATTTGCTTCAAAAGTTTCTTCTAAGTTTTTTGTCAAAGTCTTGATAAGTTCAGGGTCAATTTTAAAATTACCGGCACTCCAGTTTCTGTATGCAACTTGAAGAGTAGATAATAACTGTGAGGCAACTGAAAAAGTAGAAAGATCAGGTTTATCACTTAATAATGAAACCAGTCTCTTTTGCATCAAGTGTAGTATAGACTTTTCACTTGTCGCCAAGTCTTTCACATCTAACTTTTGATTAATATTTGTAGTGATTTCTCCTGTCATTAAATAAATGGCAAACCCATCTTGTCCTTTTCCGGTTTTTCCAATGACAGATTCTACAAATTTAGCCACTGCCTTCACTGTCGAGGAGCTCTCTAAACTGTCATTAAAAACTCTCTTAATAGCCAAATCAACTACTTTAGCATCTTTACCGAGGTGAGTTAATAACGAAAAAGGTGAATCCCAATCGGCTGATATTAGCTCCGATAATACGCGAAAAACAGCTGGTCGTAGAAAACTGGATTTTAGGGAAATTTGTGCTAGTTGAGGAATGACTTTGTAAAGATGCTTTTCTAAAAGAGAAACTGTTTTTATTTTTAACTGTGACCGGGCTCGCACCGTAATAGTCAAAAAATCTAGAACATCTTCAATAAGACCAATTATTTCATGTGAACTTCCTTTCAATTGTACTGAAGCGAATTCAAGTAAATCAAATGCAGGTTGAAGTACTCGTAAAGAAATTGCCGAATCAGAAAGAACTTTCTCGTTCATATAAGACATCACATCACATAAAACAGGAAATTTTGCTTCAGTCTCTAAATTAAAAGAGTATATTAAAGTAAAAATTTTTAGACACAGGGATGCAATCTTGTATTTTTCATCCTCAGACTTAAACGTCCAATAACGGAAGTACTCAAATATACTAACCGTATGAGAAACCAATTTGAATAAAACCTCTTTTTGAACTTTTATTGAAATAGTAGTGTCAAGAGTATGAGAAATAGCCGCACTTATCAAACTTTTTGTTAGTTGAAGTAAAGAGATAGTGAATTCGTATCTTCCATCTATAGATTCAGTAGTACCAAGTACAGAAGACATCAAAGGAATATCAGCATTGCGACCAAGAAGCTGAGAGATTGCAAGAAAAGACCAAACTCTTTCGGGATGAAGCAAAGTTAAAGCATCAGCAAAATTTAAGCACTCAGAGGCCAATTCTGTTTTTCTAGAGCTAGCAGTAGTATCTATTAAATCAAGAATGAGTTGGATAAAATCTGTATCACTTAGTTCCACTGAGCAATTATAGAATAACTCATTCAAATCTTCACCGTTCAGTGTGCGTGTAAGTCGAGTAAACATTTTTACAATTTCAATAGAATCATCGTAGTCTATCTGATTCCAAATTTTCAACATTTTTGAAAAACAAACCCATCCGTTATAATTCAAGTTCCAGACGACAACACCAGACACTAAACAATTGCCGCTTGTACCTTTAGGAATAACTAGAAGCCCATTGTTTATTTCACTGATGGATTCAATTTTTACACTATTTTTGGCGTCATATCGCATCATGAAGGTGTCCATACTCTTAATGTACTTGTAAACAACATCTGAATCAATAGTTCCTATTATATTGAGGAAAGGAGAGACGCGCAAAGGAACCCTTGCTTTAGCTGATGCCAACAATTCCTCACCAAAGCGATCTAAACCAACAAAATCTTCAGGTGCCACTTCAGCAATCCACTTTCCTACTGCTTCGTTGGTATATAAGAAGGGCATAGATGCTAAAAGAAGTGAGCGATTGATATCTCTAGATTCTAAACTAATATATGCACTTGACTTCCAAAGGGTCAAAACCCTTGTAATGAATGGGGCAGAGTTTGGATCAGGAAATTGAAATGGCTGTAGTTCATCATTATCTATTATTTCAAGAATTTTAGCCATTTCTCTGATTAGACTCCAACCAAGCAATAATATTGGCTCCGAAATACTGTCTTGAACTATATGATCGATTTCAACAAGTTGTTGTTTGTTTAAAATATAAGCACCATCTGGTATATTCTCCCAATCCTGAGATAAATCTAAAAACCCAAGGGTAGATATTATCAATAAAGATGCGGTTCTTTCCATTGAAATCGATGAACTAACAGGAGCACGAAACACCTGGGTTTTCTTGATAATATTAAACCACTTTATCACCAAATCTGTAGAGCTTGGAATGGCTCTGTATAGACTGACAATTAACAGCTCTAGTGCATCACCTAGCCAGTCAAATTCAGATTCGGTGATTGAATTTTCAATAGAGTCGAGTAAAGTCGTGAAAAATTCAGGTTCTGATATTATTTTATTAGCTAAATTGAGTGAAACCAAGCTAGTAACAAATTTCATTTTCCAATTGGTCTCATTAGTGCTGAATTCATCTTTTTTGAAAACCACACATGATCTTAAGTCACTTAAATGATCTTCGATGAAGTTAGTGATTGAAAGAACATCAACTTTTCCATCATATTTTGCTAATATAGCAAGATATGCCGTTTCGTAAGACCTGATAGATGTATTAGTTTTGGAACAGAATAAAAACAGCATTGATTTAAAATTACTAACCAACTATCATCATTCAAAGCCATCTCTGTCATAGAAGTGAATTAGCTGATATCCAACAATCGAAATATTTTTTTACTTTGAATTGGAATCAGGCAAAGATGTACCAGAAACAATGATTATTTTTATGGGTTCAGCATATAAGTAGAAAAGTTTCTCCCAGAGACGATGCATACAAACCAAATTTTGAAAATAAACATTATTGTCAGGGTTGGGGTTTAATGAACCAATACTAGATTATCAGCGATTGGTATGTTATGGTGAGCATGTCAACCTCTATTAAATACGAATAAAATACATTTATATCTGATGATGATGCTTTGCATTAATTATATAAAAACATTTGTTGAAATTTCATACATACCTATTGAATATCGAAATCATAAAATTCAAAACTTTTGAATTTTCATCTAGTTTTGATATTACAACTATCTACACCTATATTACCCTATTTGGAAATTAGAACAAGCCGATTTAAAAATACACAAGGGCTATTCTTGTAGTAAGATTATTAAAAAAAAAACAAAAAAAAACAAATAAAATGTATATTATTATTATTATCATACTATATGTATTTTAAACATTAGAGTAGCAACTAGATATCCATTATCGATTGCAGTTGAACACATGAGAACGTTCGCTATTAAGAAATTAAAATAAACCAACTTTGAAAAAATAAGAACAAATTTAACAAACAAATATCAAAAGTGACCCGAACACGAAAGAAAAACAAAAATTAATAAGATGGAGGTGCCTTCCAAATAGGAACCTCTTCGATTGCACCATATTTGATACTGATCTTGTTTTTATTATTAATTTCAAACCAAGTACCTGAAGTTTCGGCATTGAGATTTGCTTCATTCAGTTTAGAAGCTTCTTCTTCAGCCCATCCATAAGGATCTTTAGGGATCCAAATTACAGGGTTTTGTGATCTTTCAGCTGGATTAGAATATGCTAGTTCTTCTTCTGATTTACTCAATTCTTGAGGATACTGATGAAACTTGTTGGACAAGAAATCATGCTGAACAATACTAGGCTCCAAATACACGTGAGGTTTGAAATATTGTGTAGCTAAAGTAACTTGATGAACGGGCTTCTTAAGAAGTGCAGCACTTTTTGATACATCTACGCTTTGACGTTGCGGACTACCCGAAGAGAGCGAGTTACTATGCTTGTGACCTTTTTCAAGATCTTGCATTTCAAATGCTTCATTTTCAGTAGGAGAAAATACCTCATTCTCGAGTAAAGGCGATATTTCTTCAAGTTTATCAGACTCTTCTTCTCTATTGTTCTTCAATAAATCCAAAGGCAAACTTAATAATAGAGGTGAAAACGCGATACTTAAATTGTAATGAACAAATATTGTAACTCCTATTAAGATAGCTTGAAGAATTAGAGGACCCCAAGATTTAACAACGACAAAAAGACCAAGCAAACAAATTTCTCCAATATAAAGACCTGTAAATGTTTGGTAAATAGCTCTTGGGTAATAGACTCCTCTGCCATCTGATGGACTCAAGACAAATAGTAAGTTGTGAAGGTATGCAATGTACACAACTCCAAAACAGAGAGCGGAAAAACACAAAAGCATAGGCGATATAATAGCGTAAGTAATTGTAATCACAGCTAAATTGGTATAAATAGGAAAGACAGTTCCCCATCCAATTGAGCCAAGAATATTCCATCTATTCCAAATTTTTCTTGGAGTATTATCTAAAAGAATTGAAAAAACGTGGAAAAGAATCAATGCTACAATCTGCAAAAGAGCACCACCAGCAATAGTAAAACCTTGAAGCAAAAAGTAGGAAATATAGAAATTAGAAGCTTTAGGAATACTAGCCGCTAACAGATTCATTGCCGAAGAAGGTTCTTTGATAATTTCTTGAACAACAGCTGCTGCTCCTGAAGAAAGAGTTGTGACCAAAAATACCTGTACAACTAAAAATGCAAAATAAGCACTTTGAACATAATGTTCTACACGTGTACTAGTAGGACAACCTGCAATACGAGCCATCAATCTTAAAAATATGGGAAGGACAGCCATCAAAATAGCAAGCAAAACTGTAGGCAAAAGACCAGAAACAACACCAGATATCCAACTAGGCAATCTATTAAGGAAGTCAAGGAACTTCAACTTTTGAGTCAACGCTTGAATATTTGAGATGGAACCAACAAAAGCAACAGGGATAGACCAAAAAATAATTACAGCCGTAATAGCTGCAGCTGAAGCTGTTGATCTGACGAGTCTTTCCCACCAGAATAATCTCAAGTTCATCCAAATAATATCGTCAGGCCTTATTCCAATATGTCTAGGAGCCATGTGTAGTGCTTGATGATGTGCAAGTGTTTGAAGTGCTGTTTCTGCTTGTTCTTGAGTGTGAAAAGAGACAAAAACTGAATTTAAAGGGTTACTTTCACTAACATGAGACTTGAGTTCCGCAATTTCATCATTGAGTTTAGCAAGTTCCTCTCTACCATATTCAATGGTGTCTACCTTCTTTCCAATCAAAAATTTCAATCTATGTGTAGGACGTTTATTTCTAGGAACAAATTCATCAATATTAGTAGAATCAGATTTGTTTTTAAGCTTGAGTTTAATAGCTTTTTTCAATAGACTAGTCTCAGCACCTTCAACTTTCAAAGACAAATTATCTCTTTCTTTAACTTTGTCCATTAGCTTGTTTTGTGAGCGGTTAATCCAAACATTTTTAACACCAACAAACAGTTCTCTGAGAGAGGCTTCAGAAAGATATTCTTTTGGCACTGTAGAAACCAGGATTGTTCTTGAGGATATATTTTTTGAATAAGCGGGAGAAGTCAAAACCGCCTGTCTAACACTAACGTAGTAAACCAACTCTCTGTATAGAGTGAAGATAACAAAACCATAAAACACCCATCCAGTAAATACATGTGCGTAGTATCGTTTTTTCATGTTTACGGTGTTGGTAAATGAAAGCTTATTAAAACCGGTTTGTCCACCATTGGCCGTTGCATTGACAGGCAAAATAATGGGATAAAGAAATATGATTCCTACAACAGAAATGAGAAACAACATTCGTAAATAACGAAGAAAAAAATATCCATCTAATCCAGCATCTTTAAGAATATCTGACTCTTTTCTAGTTACTAGATCTCGAAGCCAGTCAAGAAACAAGCCATTTTTTAGAGGTTTTGGTCTTTTTTCCGGAGGAACAGTGTCAATGAGAGACCTGGGTTGATAAATACGTTTTTGTAGCGGTCTTAAAATCAAGAAACCTGTAATGAAAGCGACCAAGATCGCAAAGTTGATGACAAAAGTGACACCAAACTGGGACACACTGTTGGTTCCTGTTGATGAATCTGACATTGGTACACTGAAGTGTGTTTATGGAGTGTGAGTTAATCACGAAGAAGACAGACAGAGTGGGAAAAAAAAAAAAAAATTCAAGAGTAAGTTTAGAGTATAAGTGAGATGTGAAGATTAAATTTTTCTGGTGTTTCAGTTTGATTTCTTTTTTTATTTTTTATTTTTTTTATTATTTTTTTAATTATTTTTTCTAAATTATTATTATTGTTTTATTTTTGCTATTATTATTATCAATGATTCACATTTATTTTAAGTTTTAATTGTTCAAAAAACTATTGACCAAGGCCCAAGTTCCCTACTTCCAAGTTGAGATTCAAGGGGGCCAAGTTGCAACATAGATGGGGGCACGCCTACACGCCTCAACTGGGCAAATGATAGTTTTTCTTAAGCTGAACCCGCAGCTTCGGTGCATTCCAAGACCCGCCATAGATATATATATATATATAATATCAGCACGATGCCTTAAAAAATACATAATTTTTTTTTGGAGGGGACCCGAGGCTTGACTTATCTTTATACCATGGTTGAAGGCATCACATACGGCTCATCTACGGAACTCGGGTACCTAGAAAAGTAGGTATTTCCTTTTTGTTGACACAGCCGCTCAATCTACATAGCATTAAGAAAATTTAATTAACTATTCCTCTTACGCACCTGTTTAGGTAACCATATTGTCTAGAAACAAACAAACAAAAAGTATCAGGTACTAGTTTTTGTCCAAAACAGGGAAACTTTACAACCATATACTTACACTATGATACAACGATCGGCTTTGATCACATTTCTCATTGAAAGGACCTTTTTTTTTTTTTTTGAAAAAAAAATGTAAATGTCTGAAATTGGTATGAGATCTACTTTTTTTGGTTACAGGTATAACTGGCTAGTGAAATGTCCTGTGGTCTCTACTGGGTGTATGAAATACATGTGGTACGTGTACACTTTACATAGTCTCACGTAAACATAACTGCACAAAAGAATGAGAAGATTCCTCAATTGGGTATAGAGAAGTTGCATACTGACTGTGTGTCTCTTTACTATCTAGTAACATCTCTAGTATGTGTGAAAAAATCAACCATTGAGAAATCTATGAAGAAATCTTGACTACAGATTTGCTTTAGAAACACGCTTAACCGAGACTATAATTGCAAAGTTCACCTAGGCCAATGTTCATAACAAAGCTTGAACATTTGGTTAAAACTAAACTTTCCTCCTTTAATAAATAATTCTGTTACAAATAATTTTGTAACTTTGTAACTTTGGAACTTTGGAACTTTGTAGCTTTGTAGCTTTGTAGCTTTGTAACTTTGATATAGTGAATTAAGTGTTAAGGTATATATTATGTTACTGTTTGCTTTCCTCCCTTCTAAAAAAAAATGACAGTGAAAAACTCGATTATCACTTTTATTTTTCTTTCTGGCATTTACATTTAGAATCTAATCTAGACTTATCGCAATGTAAATTTTGTTATGAGTATGTATAAAAAAAAGGCTCCAGTACGGTTTATACCTACAAAGCAAGTAAAATCTTGAGAACGAGTGGGTTAATGAGTAAGCAGAGACAGCATTCACCGTGCATACTGCTGTTACCTCTGCTAGATTCAAACATGTGAATTTTTGCGTACAATAATGTAGATACAGTTTGACGCATATATGATAACCAACCACCCAATTCATTAGTTTACATGTATATATATATATATATATATTTTAACGTTTTGCTGAGCACATGAAGGTATAAATCAGTCTTGGAAAATAATATTGGAGGCATCCAGAGTACAACATGAAATAATAAAATATCGCCAAAAGTTTAAAAAAAAAAAAATCCAAGGTAGTCCCATACCAACAAAAGCGTATGAACGAAATGAAAATAATAAAAAGTTCAGGCTGCCATGCGGATTTCTGCAAAGTAAGGTGCTCACCCGTACAAGTTTATCATACTTTACACATACGCTTGAATTATTTAATACAAAGTTATAATGAAAACTATTTGAGTTTGTAATTGGAATCGGGTGTCATTCTGTAACAAATAATTGGATATTGGCACTGAAATTCTATTAGTAGCAACATTCGTACAAGTAAATGAGGATAGTTATTTATTTTTGTGCAAACAATTTAATTGAAAAAAAAGGTATTATAATCGATTAATCCTACAATAAAAAACCTGATACCCAACTAAAAACAAACAGATATATAAATTGATCCAATATTCTATTAGACGACTCTAAATGTGAAAATAATTTTGAATAAAAAAACAACAACTAGGATAGTCATGTACGTTTAAAAAGTACGATATCTCTTTACATGTCTCAATTTAACAGCACAGTTGATATTCAATGGTCCCCATTTGTAAAAAGATTTTTTTATCGTTTTGCTCGATTGATCATTAGAAACAACCCTGTGTATACTTTAAGATTTCACTTTTTTTTTTTTTTTTTTTTAATTTTGTTGAACCTGAACCCAATAAACCTTATCCGTTAATTTGGCATGAGCTTGAACTGCCCTGAGAAAATACATCTGATTCCATATATCTTGAAATTTAAACCTAATAAACATGACCATGCTGCTCAGAAACAATACGGAAATTCTAAGAATAGACGCATTTTACTAAGTTAATAAATTGATCCATATATCCCAGGTTTTGAAGATTCTTTTGTAAGATTGAATATGTTACTATTAATTTGACTCTTTCAACTATCATATAGACATTTGAAAATTATTTTATTATATTGCCATGATTTCAATAATTCTGCTGTGCATATTATTTAATTATTTCGCTACAGCAAGTCTTGCAGAAAGCATGAAGGGAACTCTGAATTTGAACTTTCAACTACAAAAAAGACATGCACTAAATACTATCCAAACACAACATTTAGCTGAACGAAGTGAAACAAATGGTACTGAAGCAGCTAAGGGGCAGTTACAGGCTGATTTGACCAACATGCTGTCCTTTTACAATTTAGAAGTTGAAATTGGCACCCCTCCACAGAAGTTTAATGTTCAATTGGATACTGGAAGTAGTGATTTTTGGGTGATTGGAAGTAGTAATCCTTATTGCAGATCAAACAAGCAAATGCTTGATCTTGATGATTCTTCTACATACAACTGTTCTTTTTCAGGGTTGTACAAATCAAATGAAAGTTCGACATATCATTATAACAATTCGAACTTTCATATGGAATATGCAGATCAAGGTATTGCAAAAGGAGACTGGGTCACTGACGATGTAAAAATCAAGAATGTATCCATATCAAATTTTTCATTTGGTGTCGGTAACTATGCAAACAGCTCAATAGGAGTTATGGGTGTTAGTTATGATCGAGCGGAGGTAAGTTTAGTACAAGAAACTCCAGTCATGTATGATAATCTTCCATTAAAGCTGGTCCGTGAGGGAATAATTAATATACCTGCTTTTTCAGTTTGGTTGAATGATATTAAGACATTGAAGGGAAACGTTCTATTTGGCGGTGTTGACCATTCAAGATATTCTGGCAATTTAGTCAAGATGCCAATTTTACCAGAAGCTCCAGGAGCTAATCTTGCAACATCTTTTATTGTCAACCTTACCTCTGTAAAAACTGACAGAGATTTGGCAATATACTCAGAGCCCATCAAAGCATTACTTGACACAGGGAGCTCTTTGACACATCTTCCGGCTAAAGCAGTTGAATCAATTTATAGTCAATTTTCGGGGGAATACGACTCAACCTATGAAACAAAAGTAACTGATTGCTATTATGGAGGATACTTAAACTTTACTTTTGCTGCTGGTATTACTATTCAGGTTCCATACTCAAGTCTTTTGGTTCCACTACAAGATCGACAAGGTAAGTGTGCTATTGGCGTTCAGAAATCTGACGAGTGGGAATTTTATGCTACACTAGGAGATACGTTTCTTCGAAACGCTTATGTAGTTTTTGACTTGCAAAATAATGAGGTCGCTATGGCTCAAGCCAACTTTGCTACTGGGGAGAGTCAGATAGAGATCATGACTACAGGTATTCCAGATACACCTTCTGACAGGATTCAAACAAATTTTGATACCATAGGATTAAACCTTAATCAAAGTTCTAATTCAACGGAAATGCCAAAGCTAATCGAGTTCAACTCCGTTGATATTCAAACCGAGCATTTATCAGCTAGAAGCTTTGAAATGCTTAGTGTCAATTTCAACGAGTCTAAAAAGTATGTTACTCATAGCTGCTATGGTATGATTGGTATCTATTTGGCATGTACTATTTTAATCATGTGTATATCAAGGAAAATCCGACATATCTTGACATCCAAGTCTGATATACCCGTTAAAGGCAATGAAAACAATCGTTTAGTTTAATATTTTAACCTTTGACTATGTGTATTACATCTATATAATTTTTAATAAAATCCATATGTCCAAGTAGTCAAATCTTAATAAAACAATTTATTTATTTATTTATTTATTCATTTAATTTTTTTTGTGTGTTGTAACGAGAGGTCCAAATTAACAAGCTTGACGCGTAACACGTTTTGGAAACTGTATTACCTAATTTTAGAATTTTTTACAATCTGACGCGTAAAATCCCAATTTTTATTTCTATAGACACTTTTTTTTTTTTTTTTTTTTTTTTTCCATCTATGCTCAATTAATAGATCTAAAGTCAGATTAATGTGGAGATATAGAAACTGGCTACCTATTAGACAACATATTCATCAACATTTGAATCATTTTGCAATGGCTAAGCAGCAGCAGAAAAGTTTGAACGCATTTTTTAGTGTCAAGTCAAAAACTGGAAGTAAAGATTTATCCAAATCGTCACATAATGACATTAAAATACAAGCACGAACCTTGAAAAAGAGACAAGAGATTCCACTTTCTGATTTAGGAGAGAATTCTGAACCTAAGCGGCAAAGAAGAAAAATTTTGGATGATGAAGACGATGAAAATATCACAGTAGAAGAATCTAGCAAAGAGAATAGTTTATCATCGATTGAAGAAAATAAAGCAAACTTAAAACAGCTTGATGTTGAACCCCAATTATCTCCTAGGAAAAGATCTAAATCACCTGCAAGATCTAAATCCCCGGAAATAGCTTTACTTAACGAATCGGATAAAGTCAAGGATGAAGAGGAAGGGAGCGATTCTGAAACTCCGTTAAAAGATATTCCACCAGTGTCTACTATTCAAAAGGAAACACCTTCGAGTGTTACTTTACTTGATGGTAAATATTTGCCGTATTCTTTACTTACCAACGCATTTGACAAAATTGGCTCCACAACCAAACGACTTCAAATTATTGCTTACACGTCTGAGCTTTTTTTGGAGGTTTTACGAACAAAACCCGAAGACCTTAGCACTGTAACATACTTATGTATCAATAGGCTTGGTCCTGACTATGAAGGACTTGAATTAGGATTAGGAGAGTCTCTAATTATCAAGGCTTTGGCAGAAGCTACAGGACGCACAGTTGCTTTGATCAAAACTGATTACAGAGACGAAGGTGATTTAGGAGAGGTAGCATTCAAATCTCGAAGTAAGCAGCCAACCATGTTTAAGCCAAAGGCGTTGAGTGTGAATGTTGTGTTTAAAAATTTGGAAGATATAGCTAAATCAACTGGAAATTCTAGTCAAAATAAAAAAATTGGAATCATCAAACGTATGTTGACTGCATGTGAAGGGAGTGAAACCAAATTTTTAGTACGAAGTTTAGAAGGAAAACTGAGAATAGGACTTGCAGAAAAGTCAGTTTTGACAGCATTAGCACAATCGTTTGTTATATGGGAAAGCGAAAAGGCTGGTAACAAAGCCACAGAGGTGGACGTTAGTAATGCAGAAGCGATTATTCGTGATGTTCACTCCCAGATTCCCAATTATGGGTTGATTATCGATGCCGCATTGAAGCATGGGATTTTAAATGTACAAGAATGCTGTAAACTTACTGCAGGTATTCCACTGAAGCCTATGTTGGCAAAACCTACAAAGTCAATAACAGAAATTCTAGACAGATTTGGAGGCGAACATTTTACTTGTGAATACAAATATGATGGTGAGCGTGCACAGGTTCACCTGCTACCTGATGGTTCTTTAAAAGTGTATTCACGGAACATGGAGGACATGACACAAAGATATCCTGACCTTTTATCAGGATCAGTTCAGTTTTCTAATGAATCTGTTAAAAGTTATATTCTGGACTGTGAAGCTGTTGCTTGGGATCGTCAACAAAAAAAGATTTTACCGTTTCAAGTGTTATCGACTAGAAAGCGTAAAGACGTTGAGGCTGGGGAAGTCAAGGTACAAATATGTCTTTTTGCATTTGATATCCTCTATCTTAACGGCCAATCTTTGCTGAAAGAGAGTTTAGTGTCTAGAAGAAAGTCATTACAAGATAATTTTATTGTTACAGAGGGGCATTTTGATTTTGCACAATCGATGGATTCTTCTAATGTTGATGAAATTCAAACATTTTTAGATCAAAGTGTGAAAGATAGCTGTGAAGGCTTGATGATCAAGGTTCTAAATGGAGAAGAGAGTGGTTACGAACCAAGTAAGCGTAGTCGAAACTGGCTTAAGCTGAAAAAGGATTATCTTGCTGGGGTTGGTGATTCTCTTGATCTTGTAGTATTGGGAGCATACTATGGTCGCGGAAAGCGTACCAACACGTATGGTGCATTTCTATTAGGTTCCTATAACTCAGAGACCGAAGAGTATGAAACTATATGCAAGATTGGTACTGGATTTACAGATGAGATGTTGGAAACACTTTTTACTACTTTAAAACCGACAGTTATTGGTGCACCAAAAAGCTATTTTTCTTATGATAAGGGTTCTAATACGCAACCCGATGTGTGGTTTGAACCTTCTATGGTATGGGAAGTTTTGACAGCTGATCTTTCTTTGTCTCCTGTTTATAAGGCTGGGATTGATCAGTTAGGGAAGGGTGTATCGTTGAGATTTCCACGGTTTATTAGGATTAGAGACGATAAAGGGATTGAAGATGCAACAACTTCAGAACAGGTTGTACAATTTTATGAGCGCCAGGCTTCTGTTCAAAATAACCCATTATAGATTATTATTTTATTTTATTTAGTATTTTTTTTACCAATATATCTGAAAATATTCCAGAATGTTTCAAAATATTTCAGAATATTTTTTTGTGGATTTGTATTTTAATTGATGTTATTGAAATACAAATATCTCATATATATATATATATATATATTCTGTAGATGTTGATAGGGAGATTATTTTTATGTTGGAAATTTATGATTACTTTTCTCCCAATTTTATTAATCAACACCACCACATTATGTCACAACCGGTTGTTCGCTATCCATATCTAATTTCCAAGTAAGTGTTGAATAAGGGGGAATACGATAACTTTGAATAGTGGTATTTTGAACATTATTAACATCTGAGCAGATACGCTGATCCTTTGTTTGGTATTGCCGTAGGCATTTTATCTTTCAATGCATATGAAGCTCGCCAAGGTCGTGAAGATGGACATAGCTTGAAAGAGTTGGTGTATGCTAAATACTTTAGTAAAACTGATGCTGAGGAGTCAATCCCAACAAGCAAAAGCTAAGATTATTATTATTTCATTATTTCGTTTATGAATGAACAAATATCTCAAGTATATATAATGAAATACAGTTGACGATTAGTATTTTTGGTTTTCTCAAGCAATTAAAGATGATGATAGCACACTGAATTGCTCTGCAATGATTTGTCAGAAATTCAGTTTAATACTGAAAAAAAAAAAAAAAAAAAAAAAAAAAAAAAAAAAAAAAAAATAATAATAATAGAGTACAAGAAGATTTTGATCTATTTCAGATGGCATTTAAGCACGTTTTACATGCCAATGTTGATTTATTTTAAAGTATGCCTAATTTTGAATCAACTTTAGCAAAAGTTTGAATAGATTAGATTAATATAGGCTACCATGAGTTTTTCAATGTATATAAAAAACGATCCAAAATTAGCCTTGGTTATTAAATCTAACCTTTAAAAGTTCAAATCTCTCGAAAATAAGTAGATGTATACATTTCTATATATATAATGCGATATACATAAAACCCCTCGTGTTCTTTTGTTTACTTGATCAAGTAACCAAAAGAAATAAAAAAAAGGGAGAAAAAAATTCACATCTTTGTAATGCACTGTATAAAATAACAAATAAACAACCTTTTATCAATCAAGTCAGAGTAAATGAGCTTGAGATTATTTGATTTACTTCATTTTATTTTATAAAAGTATCTAATTTGATTGGAATTTATAGTAAAAAAAAAAAAAAAAAAAAAAAAAAAAAAAAAACTATGATGGACGACGGGCCGCTGTAGATTCTAGCAAGCCACAGTTGATAGATATCGAAATCCATCCTTTCAGGCACGTAATTTTGTGGCAACGCCTAAATTTTCAGATCCAACAAAGAGTGGCAGTTTATGATATATAATGAGTATTACGTGCGATATCAGGTATCATTTGAGGAAACGGCACGTAGCATTTTGCGTGGCGTATGAAAACCTTGAAAGAAGAAGAAGAAGAAAAAAAAAAAGCATCAGAGTATTAAGCAAACACCGAAGAGAATACTAGATAAACATTGAGCAAACCTCAAACAAGCGTCAGTGCATGTGCAAATTGATATATGTATACGACAATCAGTATCAATCTGATTCAAAATTAATAATAATTACGATTAGACGAAAAGATGAATTCCGTCTTCCGTTCCCAGTTTCTCGTTCCGTCATCATCGGAAATATCTTGATATATTTTTATTTTCTAAAGGCTGATGGTAAAAGATAATGGAGTAAACCTCAGTGAAAGTAGCAATAATAAAGATATTAAAAGCGTGCTGATATTACGTCATTTAAAAACATGCTTCGACGGTTACGGTACCGACCTTTTATAGCAAGCACCGGCGGTGATAAAAAAAAAATTTATAGTAATAATAATAGTACTCATAAAAAAACAAGCCTGGTAGTTTTTACCTTTTTCATCCATCAAACATCGTTAAAAAAAATAATAATAATAATAATAATAATAAAAACCCCAGCAATAACTTAAAATCTAATTAGTAACTTTTTGGAATTCCATTTCTTTTCTTCTACCATTTAAATCCCCTTGGGTTTCTCTCTTTCTTATTCTTTTATTTTCTCTTAAATATACACTTTATTTGATTTTCTATCTTTTTCTTTTTCTTTCATTTTTTCTTTCATTTTTGGTTTTTTTTTTTTTTTTTTTTGGTTTTTTTGGTTTTTATCTTATTCCAATCATCATAGACACTTCTTTAAGCTACTGATAGCTTTATATATACATATACATCATTTGTTTTGTGTTTCAAACATGTCTACTACTAATCTTATCACTCCTCCAGCAGAAAACTCTTTAGAAATTCTTTCAACAGCTCGAACAGTTTTAAAAGCACAAGCACAATGTCTTCTTTACATATCCGAATTATTTGAGTCCGACTTATCGGTCCAGATGGAATTTTTTCAGTCTCTTGAAATAATGCAAAATTCCATCTTGTCCAATGGCAAAATCATTCTTTCAGGCATTGGCAAATCTCATAAAATTGCAGATAAACTTGCGGCAACACTCAACTCGCTGGGCATTCACTCATGCACACTTCATCCTGCTGAAGCTCTTCACGGCGACTTGGGCATAATTCGACCTACAGATGTTCTTGTTTTTATTACATCTTCGGGGAACACTCCTGAGCTTCTCACCATTCTTCCTCACATTCAAAAGACAAATATTCCGTTACTGTGTCTTACTAATACCCTGGACTCTCCTCTAGCCAAAGCATCAAATCATTTACTACCAGCAGTTTTGCCCAAGAGTCTTACTGAAAAGCAAATTTATGGGTTACCTGCTCCAACAACTTCTACAACAGCATGCTTGGCAGTGGGAGACGCTATGTGTATTACACTTGCTGAAATGTTGGATTCAGATCTTTCACAGCGACAGAGGAATTTCGGGCGATGCCATCCTGGAGGTGCTATCGGGAATGCATTTATCAACGAGCAGAAGCAACGCCGCAACCAGCTCGATTAACTCTGCAGTTATACGGTGTTTGGCACTAGTGTCAAACCTTTGAACCAACATGTGTATGATAATAAAAAAAAAACCCTTCCTTCTAACAAAGTCCAGACCTAAGATACTTTCGTATTCGGACTTATTATTATCATTATTATTATTATTATTTTATTTTTTTATTTTTTTTTCATTTTCTCTTTTTTTCATTCTTTGGATCTTTTTTTTTTAAAATTTTTTTTTTTGGTCTTGTTTTATTTTTTTTTTAATTTTTTTTTAGACATCTAACTATGTTTTGCTCTTATTGTAAAGTACAAACATTGTTTATACATGCAAGATTTTGTATTGTATTTGTGTGTAAATATTTTTTTTTGGCTCTTTTCAACCAATTTTGCTATACAAATCGATAGATCAGATTACTCACTTTGTGTTTATATTTGTTCTTTAATATGGAGAACTAAAATGGAACTTTCTAAAACACTTGTAGTGTATACTTTTACAACGCTTGTAAGAAAAACAAACACAAGCTGTTTCTGGGTACGGTACTTTTAATATGGCTAGCTTTTAAGCCCAACTGACGCGAGACGCTATAACTCCGAGGTTAAATTCAGATTTAAAATATACGGAAAAACTATTTGCAACGTTTAAAGCTCTTTGTTAGAATGTTATTTTAAAAAGAGTGGGAAAAAAAAAAGTTACTTGCTAATGATGTAAAATTTTTTAGTATCTTTATAATCGGTATCGATCTAAGGATGATGATGATGATGATGACAATAAATTGATCATCTTGGTGCTAAAGCTAAATTGAAGCAAGATTGTTTAGACACGATGCTGCTATACCGACCGAAAATTACCCGGAGGGATTAAGCTTCCGAACTTTCGAAAAATATTTAATTATTATTCAAGATTATTAATTCCAACTAGAAAAAAAAATAACTACTGGAAAGCCGTAGATATTAAAACTTCAAAGAATTATTCTACTGAATTAATAATAATGATGAATCAAGTTTTAACAACAATGAAAAATGTATATATCGAAAAAAGCTTGAATCTCTTTTAAAATCATTGAAAAGGGCGTTTATTGTATAGGTTATTGGAGTTTTTTTAAGTTTTTTTTTTTTTTAATATGATACTTGTAGACCTTATTGCAAATTGTGATCTTTAATGACATTTTTAGCATTTGTATATAAAATATTAAGATTCTTTTGTAATTGTAACTAATCTATTTGAATCATAGTATAATATTAATAGTTGTTTAAATGTCAAAACTAAGCTTGTCTTTATACAAGTTCAATTTTGCTGTCATAATCTAAAGGCACAACGCTTCAAAAATAATGGGACAAAACTAATTCTTTGCGTGAGTACTAGGTAAATATATAAATTCAAAAAATAAAAAACCGTTTTTTTTTGTTTTTCTCAAACTTATATAAGGAATAATATCGTGAACTACATTTCTATTGATTTAATGAAAATTACTTTCAGAATATTTATAGAGTTTATTTTCAAATCTTGGAGTCTTTATCAACTAACAAGTTTGATTTGAGTTACTATGTTTTAAAAATTTAAACAATTTCCAACAAAACTACAAAAATGAAAATAAATAACAATTGCTACCAATATCATGTACCTAATACAAATTATAACAAATTGAATTTTGTTGACATTACATGATTTTTTTTATAAAGTAAATTTCAAAATACGTGATATAAATATATACAAATCAAGTAATATATAACAAATATAAAATATATTTATAAATTTTTTTTCAAAATATAATAATTTATTGTCTAGTTTGAATAACAAACTTAAAGTTTATGACAATATATATATATATTCAGAATAATACTATATTAATAAATATCTTGATCCATAATGCTAATTAATAAAACCAATAAATTTAGCAAAAGTTACAGCATTTTTATATAGATGAAATATCAGTTTATCGTCTCTATATTTATATAACCATTATAAATATAAAACATCAAAAGCTTTAAATTTTCATCATTAATAGGAAAAATAAATCTGATTCTAAATCTTGACCCTGTGATAGACAAAAGATCAATGTATCAAGGAAAAAATTATTAAAGTAGAGAATTTTTTTTTTCTCATTTGATAATTCGAAAGAAAGTTGCATTTTAGAATATATAAAACCTATATAATTAATTCTTTTATCTTAAATGAACTTTGACCATCATAGAGTCAAAGCTTTAACTAAACTAAAGAAAACTACACATAAAATATACAAAAAAAAAAAGGGCTGTTTGAAGACTATTTCTTGGCTCCTAGCATGATGTTTCTTTATGACGATATCGTAAATTATCCCAAAAAAAAAAGCCTACTTTTTGAAAGAGAAATATGAGTATAACAGCTAGAAATTTTTTTTTTGAAACAGATCAAAATATTCTTGGTTAAAATTATTTATGTATTTATTTATTTTTTTTTTTAAAACAATTCTTAAATTGTCACTGCTTATTGAAAGATTTTGATTTGATTTCCATAGCCTCTAGGCATGAAACTTTTCTATTTTCTATCAATACCTTTTTTCTATTCCAAAATATGATATATAAATGAAATAATTTTTAGTAGCATAAATGAACAGCTCTGGTATAAATTAGTTCTTTTCTAGATTACGTTTTACATATATATATATATATTTCAGTAAATAATAGCTATTTCTAGCATTATTTTCACATGTATTCAGTTGTAGTAATAGTAATAGACCTTCATACGATGGCACTTAGAACAAAGAAATAATACTTGATACCTATTACCTGTGTCCTGTGATCAATTTGACAACCATAAAATGGTCACCCACTGCGCATTACCCTGTCTTGGCACGAAACTTGGCTTTTTCTGGAGCTCAGCGCACGTTGCAACTTCAGCTTATTTTGCCCATCGGTTTGCGTTCAAGCCTAGTTGAGCTGTGTGGAGTAGTAGATTAAAGAACTATTTTGATTTATTTCAAGCCTAAGTTGAATAAAAAATTTAAATGAAAATTTGCGGTTACATGTTATATAAATTTAGTATCATGATGTTTATAGGTAGGCAAACGTAGGTTTCCCGAATTCCGCCGTTGAGTTTATGTCCATTTTTTTTCATGTAGCTTTTATTATTATTATTATTATTTTTTAATTTTTTAATTTTTTTTTTCTCTCTCTCAGTCGCAAGCCCTTTTATTTTTCTATTCATTTTTTTTTTTTTTATAATTTTTAATATTCTCTTTGTCTCAACAACAGGTTTTGTTCTCAATCCCTTCCATTCATACTTCACTCATTCGCCCACGATCAGGCCTTAGTTCGACCTGCTTTGTCTTATTCTATTCACTTTTCGCTTTCATGACTTGGGGATTTCCAGCAGCCCCTGCCTCACGCTTCTCAACTTATAAAGTCCTCAACATAAGAAGGCACTTCGCTCGTCAAAGACATACTACTATTGTTTGCTAGCACGCCGCTTACTAAAATACTCGATAAAGGGGGCCTTTCACCCCGTTTACAGAGTCCCAAGATGAATTTGGCAACGCTGTTGCTCACTTACATCTTAGGCACCTTCATAATATGTGCACTCACTTCATCGCAGTCCTCTACGCCTACAGCATTACACACAGTTCCACCAACTATCACACCTCCATCCTCACAGCCCCCTGACCTCTACGCTCGAAACAGAGACTGGAGAGATTCGTCACTAATATGGTCCACAGCAAACTGTTCAACAATAACAATCTCCTCCGGCTTCATAATCCTTGACCACAATCAGCGGATCTATTTAAACGTTACCGACTTCGACGCCGACAAGCTTTCAAACGGGTCAAAGGTGCATTTTGCGCAAAATATCACCTTCACCCCGAACTGCCCTGACACGCAAATCGAGAATTCTAAATCAAATGAGCACAAAAATGTTATGGAATTCGTTGAAGGAAACAACAATATGAGTTCATACATTCCCCCTTTCTCAACAAGTGTTATACCGACGTGTATCTGTGTATCAATAGCACTTGCTATATGCGTGTGTGCAATGCTTGTCATGTTGTTACAATATGACACACGACCAAAATATCAAATTTTTACAGTTGTGTTGTCTACTGCTACTATCACAGTCGTGTTTGTAAAAGTCACAAAGTTTCTTACACACCAGGCAAACTCTGGATATTTTGATGGGCAGAAACTGTCTGAATACATAGAGTCAAACCAATGGATTAACGTTATGTTGCCTATTAACTCATTTTTTCTCATCATGGCACAGGTTCAAGTACTGTTCAGAGTTTTTGAGCGCAAGCGTGAAAAAACAGTTGTTTTTTGGTTTGGACTAGTTCTTGCCCTCTCGTTAGCTATTCTATGGGCTATCTCTATTGTATACGATGCTGACTTGGATATATCTGCTGCTCAGGATGCAGTAACTGTTCTTGCGTATCTTTTCAAAATTGCAACATCAATACTGTTTTCTTCATGTCTCACCTACTACTCTATTATAAACTACAAAATTGCATTTCTACCTGAGGTATTTGTCCTCGCTTTGCTGGCACACACCAGCGCTATTAGTCCCATCATACTTTTCATTCAAGACATTCTCACTATATATATTGACCAATGGGCGGAGTTTGCTGATATAGTTACTTTAATGATCTCTACGATAGTTGCTTGGGAGTGGATTTATCGTACGAGAGAAATTGAACGACGAAACCAACTGGAAAGTGTTTTGGGCAAGCAATACTTTGAGGAGGATATCACACCCACTCCAACAAACAACAACGGAAATTTGTCGCATGATTCTACTATGATTCCTACCACTAACCACATGGATCGCTCCCGAATCAACTCTGAATCCACCACCTTAGTGCAAACTCCACCAGCTACATCACCCAGCCCTGTGTATTTAGGATTTAAGTTTGTGAAGGAGTGGCTAAAATATCCTATTGGACGACCTGACACTAGTGTAAGCAACCAAACTATATATGAATATTCTCAAGCTCCTATACCGCCAGCATCAGGAATAACATCAGAACCTCAGGAAGGAGTCGCATTGAAAACAAGCCTCGATGGAGGTGAAGATTCTAATAACTACACAAAGTTGCCAAAGTTTTACCATGAATTTACAAAAAGGCCAAACTAGATGCTGCGGCCATCATCATTTATTTTTACTACCAGCATATTATCATCATTTAATGTCATATTTATTCTTACTGTTTTATATAGCTACTTTCCCTACTTTGATTTAGATTTATTTTTTTTTTTTTTTTTGGTATAAATACTTGATTTATCTTTCAATTAATATACATTGCATCATATTATTTTATTACTATTTTTTTTTTAAATATATATATATTTGATTGTTAATTTTGTATCAATAGTGAAACTTGAGTACAAAAGTGATTTCCAGGGTCCAAATTAAAAAAAAAAAAAAAAAAAGCATGGCATATACTTGGCTATGAAAAAAAAGCTTCATCTAGTAGAAACTAGGAAATGGCTTGGCGTTGATCATAAACACATGAATTCATTATCAAAAACAAAAGATTATATATATATATCATGTTAATCATGTTAATATATAAAGCTACAATAAAGATCAAAACAAAACAAAAAAAAACAAATAGTTTTTTTTTGAATAAAATCATTTATAAATCATTTTCATTTGCCTGATTAATTATATGATTTCTACTCAACTGAAAAAAAAAAAAAAAAAAAAAAAAAGTTTGTTAATTGTTTAAATGAATTACCCTAATGTCGGATTACAAACTTAGAAATCCGTACCTGACTGATTAAGGCTTAAAAACCCATAGCAAAATTCTTGAACGTTTAAATTTATATACTCCGAAAATTGTATTTTACTTAATAACAACTACTACAGATAAATACCATTTAATAGTATATAATATATTGAAAAAAAAATCATTAAGGTTCTAAAATTTGCAGTTATAACTGCTTTGTGTTTACAAAATTTAAGTACAGATAAAAGTTATTAAAGAGAAAGAAAATCTCCTTCACAAGTATCACCATCTCTAAGAAGCTCAACAATTAAATCTTTAAGCTTTTCAAATCGGACAGGCTTTGACATATATCTAGAAAATCCTGCATCTTTACACTTATCAACCATTTCTGACATAACATAAGCACTCAGAGCCACAATAGGAAGACGTGATTTTTTTTTACCAACCGCCAACGACTGGCTAGATTCAGTACTACTCTGTGATGATGCTTTGGTCATATCATGTCCTGTACCATTTGATATACAAGACTCCCATTCTCTTATCTCACGACACGTTTCAAACCCATTTTTTCTCGGCATATCCAGGTCGCAAAGTACAAGATCATAGTACCCCCAACCTTTAGTATACATCTTACTTACACAGTCTTCTCCATCAGCAGCTATTTCACAGAGCAGACCTGCCTTGGCAAAAAATCGAGACATTACCTTTTGATTAACAAGATTATCCTCGGCCAGTAAAACTCTGGGCTGTGATGGTGTTGATGATGTAAACTGACCGATTGACTTAAAAAGTGTCTGGTGAGATTGAAGTACCTCTTGCGCAATCACCATTTTAAGATCATGGGAAGCTTCACGCTGTTTGGCAGGATCAAAAACAAGACTGTATCTAGAAGGCTTCAATGGCTTGTAGAGAAATGTGATTTTCGCACCATGAGGGTTTTTTATTTGCGCTAATATATCAGGACGCTGAAGAGGTGTAGTTAACAGTACAATCTCAACAGGAGCTTTAGAAATAAGCTGATTCACAGTTTGCACAGACTCTGGAATTTCAATGACATTTATAATTACATGCGTCCATGGTAGTTTTTCAAGTTTTTCAGATGATAATTTCAAAATTGATTTTGCAACTGTACACCTGCATTTTTCTGGATCTGCAACGGTTTTTCTAATGTGATGCACGATTGACATTGCAGCATACTTATATGGGCAAATAATTAAAATATCAAGGTCAGTACCAACCGTACTCAATTCAGGTGCTGGGCTAACTTTTGATATATCTTGTGGTGAAGGCCCATCAGACTCAGAGGGAACTTGTACCTGAAAGGTAAATACAAATGTGCTACCCTTGTCTTTTTCACCTTTGCATGTCAACGTACCTCCATGCAGTTGAATTAACTGTCTTGAAATGACCAATCCAAGCCCAGTACCGGATGTTTGATGTTGGGGTGTTCCAATAGATTTTAGCTGAGAAAAAGGTTTGAACATTCGATGCTCATCTTCTTGAGTAAACCCGCGGCCAGTATCGATAACTTCCACTTGCAAAAAGATTTTATCACTGCCTGAATCTTCGTCTTTTTCAGAAAACGTTGAACATCTTGTAAAAACTTCGCCTTGGTCCGTAAATTTTATCGCGTTACCAATGACGTTAAGTAAAACTTGCCGAAGTCTTATTCTATCACCTTTAACCCAAATCGGAACATCACTCTCAACAATATAATTTAATTCCAAAGATTTTGATATCGCCATCGAGCTTAAAAACTCGTTAGCTTCTTCAACTAATCTCCGTACGTGAAACCAGCTGTTTGTAAGTGTCATTTTGCCTGATTCAACTTTAGAAAGATCCAAAATGTCATTTATAACCATCAAAAGCGCATCTGAAGAACTTGATATTGTATGGCAATAATCCAATTGTTCTTCGGATAACTTCGTGTCCAAAAGAAAACTGACCATACCAGATATTCCAATTAATGGCGTACGAATTTCGTGAGACATATTTGACAAAAAACGTGTTTTCGAATCAATCGTCCGCTGGGCTGCATCTTTGGCTTCTTGAAGCTTTTCTTGAATTTGTTTCTGGGTGTTAATGTTTGTACAGGTTCCAAACCACAAGCTAGTACTGTCCTTACTTCCATCAATTTTGGTATAGGTGACAAGGTGCCAGTTATATTCACTATTTTTGTCTAGCAGTCTCGCTTCTGTTGTCTGTGGAGGTGGTCCTTGAGATTCGCTTTTCAATACTGATACAAATGATTCGCGATCTTCTGGATGAATTCTATTAATATATTCGAAACCGTATGTTTCCTTTTCTGAACAGCCTGAATAGTTAAACCAAGTATGATTAGCATATACTACACCTTTCTGAGGGTGGACTGTAAACACTATGATTGGTGTAGCATCAGCTAAGATTTTGTATTTATGATCACTTGCTGTCTCTCTTGCTCGTCTCAGAGCCTCCAGTTCAGCCTTGCGTTGTTTATGAACATCCATCATTGAACATAACCAATGTGTTATTACCCCTTTATCATCTTTTAATGGCACTACTCTGCTTAACGTGGCTCTATATCTTCCATCAAATCTTCTAACATTCACAACAACACCCAGAGATTCACCTTTCCTTAAGCACTCTGCCCACGATTCTATATAATCTTCACGTTCGTCGGGGTGAATAGAGTCAAACGGGTTTTGAAAAAATTCTTCAGCAGACTGACCTCGATAAGCTAATGTTCGGTTACTTACCCAAGTAACTTCTCCACTAATTGGCTCCATTGTATACACTTGAACAGGTATGGCGTCGATAATAGTACGAAGTAGCCTGCTTGAAGGTACAGCACGCTCAAAACCATGACTTGTACGTCGCCAATGATAGTAATTTGACATTGCAGGTCCTGTTGGGAACTCTTGATCATCGAAAGGATCCCCTCCTAATAAAAAAGAAGCGCCGTGAGACTGAAGCTTAGGATACGATCTTGCTCTTCCATGACGTCGAGATATTGTTTGTTTTTGTTTAGCACTGTTTGTAGAAGAAGGTGATAATCCTCCATCACCTGAACGCTCAGTTTCTCCGCTCAATCTCTTTTCAGGGGTTGAAGGAACGGTTCGTAATCGACTACCTCTTGACAAAACTCTTGAGCCTAACGATACATTTTGTATACTGTAAGTTTTAGTGACGGAAGTAAGCTGGGCTGAAAGGCCTGCGTGAATTGAAGCTTTCATATAAAGGGTAGCTAAATGTGGGCTAAGCTCTACCAATCGTTCTAGAAGTGCAGTAGAATAAGGAAATTCTTGAGACATGAAAGATAAAATGGCGATAGGTGCTGTAGCAGCTGGCCGAGTTTCGAAAACAATACCTGAATCTTCATCACTTGTATTACTAGTGTCAGATCCTATTGTACGAGTTGGAACAACTAATGGAATATGCACAATCGAAGTTGATGCAGCGTCTTTAGGAAACGGCTCAGGAGCCTTTGACTCTTCTGATTCAAGCTGTTGTTCAAATTTTCTAGTCAGTTCAGTTACAGACATATCAGTATCTTCATCCTCATCATCCTCATCATCATCAACATCGTCAAAATCGTTATCAGTAAATGCAGCTTGCATTTCCTCTGTGCTAGATCTACCCATCCTAGTTTCATTTAAACTCGGTTGTTGTGGAACCAACGGTGGAGAATACAAGCAGTGTTCCAGATCCATATATCCCTCTCCAAATTTGTAATGTTTTCTTTCTAATAACACAGGCTTTCTAGTCTCTACAACATTTCCAACACCTTGAACATCTATTAAAGGTTCATTTTCAAAAGATAACGAGCCATATTTCTCAAAGACTAATATATCTTTGCTAGGTGGTTTCGACGAGTATAGAGATGTTGGTCGAGAACCTAGGTTGGAATAGGCATCATTTATACCTGGCAGCGAGTTATGTTGCATATGAAAATCTGAAGATGACATGGACACTCGTTTACCATCAGTTGACGATATAGAATATCGTTTAGAGTCTGACATCCGCTTAGCTGTAATATCAAGTCTCGTAGAAGAGACCAGTGTTGGCATCGAAACTCTGGACAAATTTCTATTTGCGGGAAAATCCTTAGGTGGCAGTGGCGGTGGTGGTTCATCGTCTTTTAGTTGATTATCAGACTCGCCGTTTTTTTTGCTTCGTGAAAACGAAGATATTCGTGTTAATCCAGATTTCGAAAGCTTGCGTGTTAAAGAGAACTTTCTTCGAAACGAAGGGGTTGTAGGTGAAACAGGTTTTTCCCTTTCTTCCGGCCTTAGTCCTGGCGATAGTGCTGCGGATGTTCCATTACTAGATGTGCGAAGACTGGAAGGCTCGTCAGCATCAGTATACCATTCATCGTTTCCACTGGCAGAATAGCGAGAAAATCTAGAGACTGAATCGCGAGATACTGTTTTCTCCAGCCCTGGATTAGGTGTATGTTCGTTCAGACCTGATTTATTCCACACCGCTTTTATAGCCCATGGGACACCACCAATATCTGTAGAGTCCATAGGAATGGCCATAGATATCCGTGTAGCACCAAAGTAGGTATCTAAAATTGCCGTTAAAGTCGAAAAAAAAGATTCTAAATCAACATCGAGTGACAAGGCCAGTATTAAATCTGGCAGTGGAGGAACCGAAGGAGGCGACCTAAATAAACGTAGATACTGGTCAGTATAATGAATAAAATCTACCCAAAATGAAATAACTCTTACATTTCACGGGGTTCCTGTCTTGTCCTGCCCCCTATTCTTCAGTTGCCTATATATATCCTTAGTAAGGAGCTATGCAAATATGTGTAAAAGGATGTGTAAGTAACAATGCTGGAATAGATTGCGATCAGTGATTTAAGAGCAGTCCCAATGTGAGAAAAAAAATATAAATATAAATATAAAAACTTCAAGAAGATTCCAAAGAAAAATAGTAAGCAAACAAATAGATGCAACCGCTATTTCTTGGATCGCCAAAATGTAGAAAACAAAGGTTAAATGAGTAAAGGGAGGTGAAGAAATCAAGCGAGTAGTAGCCAGACTGCAGAAAGGCTTTTTGCAAAACAGTAAGAAAACACAAAGGCGTAAGCTCAGATGCCTAGAGTTCCCAGAGTAAGCAGGTACACACCGCGCAATTTCCCTATCCGTATGCGTGCAGATTTAATCACATGATAATAAATTTGATCACATGATCGGATTTTAACCCAGAATGCCACGCATCGACTTTTTCACCTTCTTTTTCCCTTTGACGGTCACCTCAATAACCTATTCCACGAAACAAAATCACCGTCAAAATGGTAAGTTGTAGTTTATAGTGCGCTTATCAACTGTTGTGGTATCATAGAATTGTCAGTTGCTAATTCTTTTAATGCCAGTCTCTCGACACGTTAATTGGTTTGTCCATGCTCCTTGTTGCCAACGCTGTCTTCTTATACTACACCACATGGACCTTCGTTTTACCCTTCCTTGATGAATCCAATCCTTTACAAGCCTTTTTCCTCCCTAGAGAATGGGCGATTCGCATTCCAGTGCTACTTGTTCTCGCTGCATTTGCAGGTGTCGGTACCTTTGTAGGCAAGGTTTTAAAAAAGGCCGCCGAGAAAGAACGATTGAAGAAAGCTGCCAACAAAGCTAAATAATTGAAATGTTTTTTTCTTTCCTCAGAAATATTTAATACAAGCTTGGATATGCTGGATTGAGTGACGAAGTTATCAAAATTTCGAATGTGTACGTGTGTCTTTATAAAATACTGTAAATTGACTTTATAACTACCGTCGAGATATAATTGAAGGTTAACATACAGTTCTGATCTTTTGTAGTGTGCTTTTGGAAGTCTTTTTTTGTGTTGATATATCAAGTATCTTTGACCTAGATATTTGTGTGCAACAGCAGTTAAAGAATCTTAACGTTGAAAATGTATTGAAATATTTGTCAATAGTGATTTACTTTTATTTATTTTATTAGTATTATTATTATTATTATTATTATTATTATTATTATTATTATTATTATTATTATTATTATTATTATTATTATTATTATTAGTGATTTTCTTGATTTTGTAGTTTGCAATTCAAATCGTATGAAGGTGTATAATATGAAATTCAGGGACAGGGGTGAAATTCTTTTTGAGAAACACAACAACTGTTGTCTGCATATGGAAAGTATCTATTCCCATTTCATTCTCCCAGGTAGGTAAAATACCTTACAAACACAAAATATAGGAGCCAATAAAATCTGATGTTTGAATCAATTCATTATAAAACTTGGATCATTACGTTTCTATTATAAATTAACTCTTGGTCATTTAAAACTACTAGTACCTGCGTATCTGGCTTCAGCTTCCTTCCAATTGATAACATTCCAAATAGCCTTGAAGTAGTCTGCCTTGACATTCTTGTATTGCAAGTAGTAAGCATGTTCCCAAGCATCAATACCAACGATGGGGATATAATTTGGTTCCAGGATATCTTGATTCATAGTTGTAACAACGTCTAATACTCCAGTATCCTTATGTTTAACAATCCAGGCCCATCCTGATCCTTGAACACTAGCCAATTTTGTATTTGTAGCGGCAATAAGGGTATCTAGATTACCATAATACTTTGAGATCGCACGTCCCAGTTCTGATTCAATATTAGGTGGCTCACCACCTCCCTGAGACTTAGGTGCGAGATTCTTCCAGAAAAGAGAGTGGTTGACATGGCCTCCACCATGAAATTTAATAGTAGATGCAAGTTCAATTTGTTTTCTGAAATCACCAGCTGCTTGAGCTTGCGCAACTTGCTCAATAGCTGTATTATATGAGTTAACATAAGTTTGATGATGTTTATTATAATGGAGGTCGTTAATTTCACGGGAAATATATGGCTCGAGAGCCCATAAATCCCAGTTTAATTGGGGAAGAGTGATGTTTCCCGCAGTAGCTAATTGTGTCAATGATTCTGGAACGACAGGCGACATTTTTTTTTTTTTTTTTGGTGAAGACTTTCTATTATGCCGATATTTATTTTAAAGATGAAATTCTATAAAACTCCGTAGATATCTTATTATTTATATTCTAATATTTAAAAGAACCATGACTAAAAAAAACTTGAATTTTGCTCAAATCGACTCAGCTGGAGTACCGCTCTGGTAATTTATTGCTGCATGAAACAATAAAAATCAAACATAACCTACCAAGTACATATTTTGAACTGTATTAATGAATTTATAATTTTATACCATTATTGTACATTGTTTCTCCAATACAAGTCTTTACTTGTATTGTTGTTAAGTACAAATCATTGAAACAATAAAATTCATCGAAAACACTTTATACAGGTTGCACTTTTTCTCCTTTGATTTTAAAAATGGAACTATAAGAGACATTCTATCCAAAATCACCATTTCAAAATGGATAATCGGAGTCTATTTTGCATAAATTATGATTTGAAATTAGAAAAAAAGTTCTTTTGGAAAAAAAATCAAGAATAAACTACATCAATATGTTCTTTTTCTTAATAGTAATAATGATGATAATAATGGGTTTAATAGGAATTAAGAAATTTAAATATGGCATAAAATTAATTAATCACTTCCGTCATTTTGTTTTAGAAAACAATCTACTATTATTCCAGTAGCATCAAAATCTTTTATAAATGTTGAATTTATATATTTTTTTTTACAAAATGTGTAAATATATACATTATTTAATATATCAACTTTTGTTCAAATAAATAATTATTCTGTTTTTAATATCTTTTTGTAACTTGTAACTTCCAAGGTTACTATTGGTATCAATTATCTTATCCTTTGAAAAGTAAACAGATTAGATTATATTGTTAACGACTGCCATTTTAAAAGCAGAGTGTTCAATTTGTGTCATCTTTAGAACACTTTTGATCCTTTTAAAATTCAACGGATTTTAACAAACTATTGTGACTTTGATATATTAAAGAGGCTTTGGTAATTCTTTATTTTCTTTCACTTCTATTGATAGTTACTGGGAAGATTCAAATGTTTGAAATTGTCTCGCTTTCAAGACTAATAGGATATCTTTTTATTTTTCCATCTCCAGCACAACTCATGTTTACTTGGTTCAATCACTACAACTTACAGTACATTTGGTTATTTTAAAAAAAAAAACTTGATTTAATGTACGCTTTGCCCAAAGCAAATCTCAGCCGTACAATAATTTTCCTATCCATATGCGTGGTAAGGCTGAGAAGCTTCTGTAAAATATCTCCATCAGTAACGACATGGATACCCGGGCCGGTTGTTTATCTAGGGCCGTTTTTATAATGGCATCTCTAGTATTGGCACAACAATACAATGCACTCAGGAATTATCTAAACTTTTGTAAGAAAAGTACACTTTAAAAACTCCTCGTGTCTCATTTTATCTTAGTTGAAGCATTCCTCATAGTGAAAACTATCTGTCAGTTACCCTGGGTCCAACCATCCGAAAACTGACCTTAGCTGACTAATAGAATAATCGAGACTGTTCAATTGAGTTCAAAGACCAGGCCCCCATACACTTCCTCCCAAAGCAGCTTCAAGATTATCTACATCCTCTTACTAGATATCATAAGCAAATAGAGAATACTTTCCGGTTGATATGTATATATATATATATATATTAACATTGATTCAATTTAAAAAAGATATCTTACATATACACTGTTATACATATTTAGGCAGTGAATCTCTTTTCGGCCTCCTTCCAGTTAATGACATTCCAAATAGCCTTGAAGTAGTCTGCCTTAACATTCTTGTATTGCAAGTAGTAAGCATGTTCCCAAGCATCAATACCAACAATGGGGATATGAGGACCATCAACAATGTCTTGGTTGGGTTTGGAGATAACCTCTAAAGCACCGTTATCCTTGTTCTTGACAATCCAGGCCCAACCGGATCCTTGAACACCAGCTAACTTTCCATTAACGTTGCTGATCAAGTTGTCCAAGTTGCCGTAGTATTGAGTAATGGCCTTTCCAAGTTCAGAGGACTCAGAAGGAGGTTCACCACCACCTTGAGACTTGGGGGCAAGGTTCTTCCAGAAAAGAGAGTGGTTAATGTGACCACCACCGTGGAACTTGATAATGTTGGTAAGTTCAACTTGAGACTTGATGTCATTGACAGCTTGAGCTTGAGCAACTTGCTCAACAGCAGCATTGTATGAGTTCACGTAAGTTTGGTGGTGCTTGGTGTAATGAACTTCGTTAATTTGACCAGAAATGTAAGGTTCAAGGGCTCCGAAGTCGTAATCCAGCTCAGGAAGAGTAGCCTTACCACGGACCGCAACAGTAGAAAGTGGGGCAGAGCGCAAAGAGCGCTTGAGAGCAGTTCTGGCGATAGAAAGAGACATTATGGCTTAATCAATTGATTTACAACAGTAGGGTATATGGGAAAAGAAGAAGAATTCTGTTTGAAAGCTGAAGTTTTGTATTTATATATTTGCCTGGGCTAAAATTTATAGTTTTGGGATTTCATTGGTTCAGCTATGGAGCTGGTAGCAACCATTTAAACTGCGCATACTACGCAGAGAAATGACATAGAAACATGTGGTATATAGGTAATACGCTACGCTTTATTGCTAATTGATATAAACCATCATGTTTCTATGTGCGAGAGCTGATTATGGGTGTGGCTTGACAGAAACCTAAGTATCAGTGCTTGCAAGTTGAAACATAATATATATGACTTGAATTTTAATACCCAGCTATTTCAAAGCATTTGGAGATTTTTTTTTTGAAATAAGTGTGAAGTCATTAATATTATAAAGCTTCTTATTGAATACAAATTTGATACCTATGCTATAGTAATCAGATCCACTAAATAGTTGATTGTAGTAGTTTTAATGGCTGTAATGAGTAAATTTCTTTAGTATTCTTTCAAATCATTTACTTTTTTATGTTATTTATATTCTTATTGAGAGACTCGCTATCGTATATACTTATATACTTATATATATATGTATATATATACCACAATTAGTAATGAGGCTCTAAATATGACTAATACAAATTATCATCTAAATTTCCTACTCTATTCAAGGTGTGATGTATACACAAAAAAGTTTTCCCCAAAATCTACCCTCCTTTTTTTTTCCAGATAATCAAAATTATTCACTTTATCAACAATGTCTGCTGAATTGAACGCTAAAGTTGATGAACAACTTAAAATCTCTGAAGCCCCAGCAAAGGCTGAACAAAAAGTGACGCCTTGGGATGTTGAAGGAGCCGTTGTTGACGGTAAGGCTGTTGAAATTGATTATGACAGACTGATCAAAGATTTCGGCACTAAGCCCATCACTCCTGAAATTCTCGAGCGCTTTGAGAAAATCACAGGTGTGCAACCTCATAGACTTTTGAGAAGAGGAATGTTTTTCTCCGAGAGAGACCTGGGAAGTATTTTAGATAAGAAAGAAAAAGGTGAAGAGTTCTTTTTGTACACAGGAAGAGGTCCCAGTTCAGGAAGTATGCACTTAGGTCATGCTATTCCTTTCGAATTTACAAAGTGGCTGCAAGATGTATTAGATGTACCTTTGGTTATTATGCTTAGTGATGATGAAAAGTTTTTGTTCAAACAGGGTTTGACTGTGGACGAAGTCAAGGGTTACTCTTGGGAAAACGCTAAAGATATTATCGCAGTCGGCTTTGATCTTGAAAAGACATTTGTTTTCAGTGATCTGAAATTCATGGGAGGTGCTTTTTACGAAAACGTTCTTAAAACTGCCAGACAGATCACCACTAGTGTTGCAAAGTCGGTTTTTGGTTTCGTTGACTCCGACAACATTGGCAGAATCCACTATCCTGCTATCCAGATTGCTACTAGTTTTTCATCAAGTTTCCCGCATATTTTTGGTGAGGGCTCTAAAGATATTCCCAGTTTGATTCCTTGTGCTATTGATCAAGATCCTTATTTCAGACTTTGCAGAGATGTTGCTTCAAAGTTGAAGTATCCCAAACCTTCTCTCATCCACTCTAAATTCATTCCTGCTTTACAAGGTGCTACTTCAAAAATGTCTGCTAGTATTTCTACAAGCACCATTTACCTTAATGATACACCAAAGCAAATCGAAAAGAAAATTAAAAAGCATGCTTTCTCTGGTGGACGTGCAACATTGGAGGAACAACGCCAGTTTGGTGCTAATCCTGATGTCGATGTTGCCTACCAATACATTTCTTTCTTCCTTGAAGACGATGATGAATTAAAACGTATTCACGACCAGTACAAAAAGGGCGAACTGTTGACAGGAGAGGTTAAAGCTATTTGCTCTAAAGTCGTTGGAGATTTTGTTGCTAATCATCAAGCAAATAGAGCTAAGGTTACTGATGAAGTTGTTAATCAGTACATGAACTGCAACCGTGAGTTTGTCTGGGGTAACAAAAAATAAGCTTGGAAAGAATACTCAAGCTTAAAATCTAGAATAAATTAACAACATTAAAGATAATTTTGTTCCTTGCCATATATTACACCCATTTTTATACTGGATCATGTTTTAAATATCAACGTTTAATAATATAAATCAAATTTAATTTGCAGTTAAGTCTTGTACCTATTTTATATTGGGTAGTTACAAATGAAGATACCAAAAAAAACAAAAAAAAAAAGCGTATACAGAGCTCATTTAACAAGCATTAATTTCATAATTTATTTAATTAGGAAATCCGTTAGTATTAATATATTCAACCAAATCATCAATGGTAATTGCCTTTAAATTATGCTCCTTAGCAAATTTCAAGCAATCATCACGTCTAGACATGAGTCCGTCTTCTTCTCTGACCAATTCACAAATAATTGAAGCAGGCTGCAAACCAGCCAACCTACTCAAGTCAACACCAGCTTCAGTGTGACCTCTACGCTTCAGAACACCACCATCAACGGCTCTTAAAGGAACCAAATGTCCTGGCTTAAGGAACTGTTCACCCTTGGACATAGGATCAGCCAACTTTCTAGCTGTCAATGCACGATCGTGAGCACTGATTCCTGTAGTAGTTCCTTCAACGAAATCAACAGTAATAGTATAAGCTGTTCCATGTCTATCGCCGGCCGAAGAAAGCTTAGAAAAGGAAGAAGAAAGCAAAGGAAGATCAAGACGATCCGCAATTTCGTTTGTGATGGGAGCACAAACATAACCAGAAGAATGACGAACCAGGAAAGCCATTTTTTCTGTGTCGGCAAGTTCTGCAGCCATAATCAAGTCACCTTCGTTTTCACGGGACTCATCGTCCAAAACTACCAGAAATTCACCCCTCTCTACGTGATTTACAGTTAGTTTCCATGGTGTAGACATTATCAAATCATTAAATCATGAAAAAGTAGATGGGTCACTTGACAGGAAATTTTTGGCGGAGAAAAAAACCGGATCAAGAAATTTGCTTAAATAATGTGTAAAAACTTACTGTAGGCTTCAACGGCGTCTGAAATACTGTCAAAAAGATGCTCAACGGTCATAATGTATGTATGTGTGTGTGTATGTGATTATTCGAGAATTACCTTATGAAACAGATGCAAGCAAAACAAGAAAGAAAAAGTGATCTTAAAACAGGACTAAAAATAATAAAAATGTAAAGAAAGAAAAAAAAATAAGGGAATTCCAGAAAATAGGTGGAGTTCTTATAGGATTTGGAAGGGGAGCAGTAAAATTAACTGTCGGTCATGAAGACGAGAAGAAACCAGTCAAATTTTAAATCTCAAATGACAGTAGACCAAGGATTACTAAGGCTTATTTCGTTAAACATCCCACATAGCCGCACAGTTAATTTTTTGAGTAAAAAATAACTTATGATTATAATTACTAACAAATGACTGGAATTAAAATCCATTTAGATGTAAATTTAGTTGATGCTTAAATACTATTTTATTCTTAATTTTGTCATAGCGAACGGGTTTATTTAAATAATGAATATTTGGATACTTGAACTATTAAGAAGAAGCAACTTGGAGTTTATCGACGCCCACGTTTCTTTGTAGTTACGTCAACTACCTGAATCTCTTCTATGTCTTCCTCATCCTCATCAACATCTGCTTTTTCATTCGAAAAGGCGTTAAATAACTTTTCAGTAGCATTGATATCATTATTCATGTTACTGTCAATTTCCGCATCAACAACATTTACAACCGCGTTAACACTAGCTCCAAAACTAGCTTGATATTTGTTATTACTTTCTGCTTCTAGTTTGGCTTTTAACAACTCTTCCTTCAGAGTTTCGCGCTTTTTTGCTATAACAGCGGGTTTCAATAACCGTGATAACTCACTGTCATTGCTAGTTAACACACTACTAACTATTGCCTGAGGTTCCTTCAAAAACATTTCCACGTAATGGATTAAATAGACACCGCAGTCACACAAATTATCCTGCTGAGGGACATTCACCTGTTTAAAAAAAATGCGGTCCTTATTGATATTTCGCTTAGCAGCTTTATTAATAAATAAAATCAAATTTCTTCTTAATGCAAGGTAAGAAACTGACTTGTAACTATCCAAAATAAAGATTACACAGTCATCTTCTTTTGGGAGTCTTTTCTTCGATTTTGGCTTTGACCTTGATGATTTATAGGCATGCCTCCCATTTCTTGTAACTCTAGTTTCGAACTCGATACTATCTTTGTGAGAACCGTCTTCACTAGCTTCGGTTTTCGGTAGTTCTTGAAGCAGGGCCGGTAAATTGTATATAATTGCAAAATACCAGTGTACGTTATGATTGATAGGTATAATAACGTACATTTTAGAAAATAAATCTGCTTTTAAACTCCAGCGGAGTATCTCTGATTTATCTTTTGAGCTTGCAAGAGAACTGTAAAAAAATGTATTGAAAATGTGGAACTTTTTCCATAAATCCTCCTGAAAGTTCTTTAAATTTTGAAGTAGAAATTTCAAATAAAAGTTAATGAGAGTATCATTCAAAAATTCCCCATCATTAAGTCTGTAAAAATCGTCTTCTGTTATGTCCATAACTTTATTATCATCAAATCTAAATTTAAAAGTATTTTGAAAATTTTCGTGATATACTTTGATTTTTTCTGATTCTAATTCAATATTACTTTCCCCATCTGTAACTTTTTCAGTATAGTCGACAGGAGCTTTTGATCGAAGAATTCTTCCGGATGTTTTGTTTGAAGTGCCATTTTTTTCACCGAAATCTTTATTTTTATGGGTATTCTCGGCTACTACTACTTTAGATATTTCTATTTTCGTGGTATAAGGTATAGTCTCGGAGGTTGTCCCAAGTGTGGCCTTAACTTGTGAGGCTGAATTTTTCGGATCGCTCGTTCCTATAGATTGTAGCGCAACAGTCTTGTGGGATTCAATCTCTTTACTATCTGGATGAAAAAGATCCAGTTTTTGTTTTGATGCTGCCGACATATCGATGCTCTCTACGGCAGCCAAACTATGAGATTCATTTTGATGATCCCCAGCCTCAGCAAAAGCTGTGCTATTAAAACTGATATTATTGTTACTATCGATGCTATTATCTTTCACTCGGGAAGGACTAGTTTCATGAATGCTTGAATGTTGAATGCTTGAATGTTGAATGCTTGATGAGTTAGGTTGGCTCAAAGCTAGGGTATTGTTAGTTATAATCAAATAACAATCAAAGAAATGTAAACGTACAGGATTGTGGTTGTAAATTAACGGATAGAAAATTATGTTCGGGTTCTTCATCCACAACCAATGCTAAGTTTCGATAAGAATCATCTTCTATAGTATGAGATGGTTTTATTCCCAAAATGTCTTCTTTTGAGTTATTGGTTAATGTTTCAGGCTCACCATTTGAAATTAAGATGGCAGAAGGTGTTTCTATTGAATTTTTTTGGTTATCTAATTCCGCTTTGCCTAAGCGGTGATCCATGCTTCCATTGCTACTAGCAATAAACTCACTTGTTTTTCGCGACAGTGAGTTAAATTCGATACTATTTTGTAAACCTTTCTCTTTATTTTTCTCAGAATCATCATTGCGAGATAACTCATTAAATATAGTTTTGTGCTCATCTTGTATAATCTGGGGTTTTTTTGCAATTAAATTGGAGGATTTTAGACACTGAGGTACAGTAGAATGTTTGTTAACAGGCTGAGTTTGATCTGCACATAATGAATTATTGGATTCTGTTGACAACTCTAGCTTCTGAGTTTCTATAGGGCTCAGTCTAGTTTTTTTGCATGAACTGTCACTATTTTCATCCTTGTGTAATGAGTGCTTAAGCCGAGTTTGAAATGATAATTCATAAGGGTCGTCGTCATTTAATAATTTTTTGGAGTTTTTCAAACTGGGTTTCTGTTTCAACTGTTGAACTCCAACAGATTTGGAATTAAACGAATTTTTGGCTTGAATAGATTCGATTATATGTGACTTGGGAATATTTGGAAACACATCAAAGCTTGCCGGAAAAATAATGTCATCAAAAGTTGAGCTGTGTGATGGCAACATAAACGGGGGTTTCGCCTCACTTTTATTATTATTAATGTTATTAGTCTCAAGACTATTGTCAATATTTTGTATACAGTTGAAATTCTTAGGCCCATCAGCTATTTCTGATTTAATAAAAGCAGCCGTTTCTGATTTTTTACCTTGTAAGAATGACGAAGTATCGATTTCAGTAGAAGATGACCTTAACACATTTATTATTGGATTAGACTGTGCTAGGACTGAAGATATAGCAGCTTGCTCTTTGCTTACTTTGTCATCATAAAGCAATTTATCATGCTCAGTAATTGAATCTTTTAGAAAATTTGACGAACCACATTGCGCCAGCTGAACTGGATTTTTATTGATTCTAACTGGATAAAGCTTTTCAGATTCCATTTCTTGTTTTATAGATGGAAAAAATGATTCATTGAGGTTTTTGTGACTTCTTTCGGAATTAATACTTTGTGGGGTTTCAGTATAAAATTGTGAATCTGCTGTTCCTGTTGATTCAAAATTTGTTGTACGGCTTTTCAAAATATCTTGTTGATTATTATATAACAGAGCGATTTTTTCAGATTCTTCTGTTTTAAGGGTTTGATATGTTGGGTCAAAAATATGATGATGCTTTAAAGAATTGCTTTCTGTACTTTTGTTTATCCGATTTTGAGAACCGTGTTCAGGTAGAATTAAATCAAAAGAATTTTGCACAATCACAGGTTCCATGTGTATCTGACTACTACTTCTCTCAAAAAATGGCACCATTCTATTTGCAGTTTGATTTGAAGATAAATTGGATCCAAATTTCTCAACATTAGGTAATCTCGAGTGAGAGGTGTTTGAGTAAACTAGATTATTAATATGGGAATTTGGATCAGGAATTCTTTGGACAATCTCGGCGGCCTCTGCAAGTGCTTCTAGTGTAGCAGGTTGAGTTCTATAATTATTGACAAAGGGAATATTGGATCTCAATAATTCTGCTGGCGTAGATTTAAACTGGTCTATTTGTAAGTTCCCTTGGTTATTGTAATTCCAAATCTTTGGTGTTGAGCATGATATCGAATCACTTTTAGCAACGTTCTGATTGTTTACACATGTTTTCAGCCCGAGATGTGCTTTCTTCGAAATAGGGCCTATCAAGTCGTTCGATGGCTCAAAAATTTTACGATCAAAAAAGTTTCTATTACTATTGTAGCTTGTGTCATTCAAATCAGAGAATCCCGATTCGAAGTATTGAGAATTAACATTAGTCTCTGGCTGAGCAAGTGATAAGTTCTTATCATGATTTAGACTGCTTAAATTCTGGTGTGCTGTAAAATTGAAATTATCTCTTGCAAATTTGTTGGTTACTTCTTTATGCTCGAATCCATTGATGTTTACAAATGAGTCAATTCCTTGAAAGTTTCTAGTATTCGATGAAGTAGAAGCCGATGGCAGGTTCGAAGGTTGCTTTGACAAAATAACTTGTTCATCATTCATAGTTTTGAATCTTTTAGAAATGTAAGAGCCATATCGCTCATCAGATTGATAAAATTGTATTGAATCTTGACAGATGGAAGCATTCCGCTTCATACTAAATGGATGCTGCGGAAATTTTAATGAGTTTTCAAAAAGATCTTGTTGTGAGTACAAGTTTGATCGCGATCTTGTAAAATTGAATGAAGAGATATGATTATAATCATTATTTAAGTTGTGACTCTCATTTCGAATCAAATCATTTGTAGTTAGTGTATTTGATGGACAAGGTAAATAAGTAGTAGATGGATCTGAAACGGTTGCTATGTTTTTTGTCAATATTGGGTTGAATACACTCTGATCAGAAGTATTGACCATGCTGGATACTGGAATATTGTTGTTGATGTTTCTATCACCTCTATAATCGGGCAAATAGGTTATAGGCTGAACCAAATTACATTGCGCTCGATCTAATGGATTCAATGAATCAGAAAACACAGGTACTCTTGAGAAAGTTAGTAAATAGGGATTTACAATTATCCAGATAATAAGAATATACATACTTCGGCGAAGACTCTATTTCTAATCCAGATAAACACCTTGTACTTCTAAGCTAAAAATCTGTTAGAAACTTAGAAGTGTTGATAGTAAATAAATTAAACGTACCTGTGACTGTGCGTCATTGTTCATTGCACCTCGTAGATATTTGAGTTGGTATTAAGTAGCTAAAAGGGGACGAAATGAATCGGTACCAAAAGATCATAACGCGTATATTCTCGTCAAAGCCATAAGAGTATTCTAAATAAAAAACAATTTCGCAATCTATATTTGTCAAACACTAAAAAAGATCAGGACGCTGCATACAAAGCGAAAATTGATGATTAAGAAAGTTGAATATATGGATGTTTTTAGAATTGAAGGATATAAATTTGATGTGCGAACTAGCTCCGAACTTATATCTCAATAAGGTAACAGCTTACTCATACAAAACCTAACCCTAATAATTTTAGTAAATTTCAAATTTTTCAGATCCGCCAAATCGGATCTTCTCTCTCCTCTAATCAAAATTACTTCTACCGGCTTTATTTTGTAGAAATCAAGTTATTATAGTCGCTTTTGCCATGCTGCGATTACAAAAAACTCAGTCAAGAGTTCTGGTTCAGGCTGCCATTAGGCGCGCTGGCCGTCCAGTCTTTTTTCATACATCCAGAACTATTTTAAACGAGAAAAAGCAAGAAGAAAACAAGCAAGAAAATAAGCAACAACAGAATAGCCCTGATCCCGACAAGTCACCGTTTCAAGTCTTTGTTGATACTTTCAGAACTGAATGGAAAAAAAATGACGAGCTGCAAAACAACATCAAGGCTCTTGCAGATGAGACTGGCAAGATGGCTGAGAGCGGAGCATACAAAAGAGCCAAGGAAGCCTATGACAAGGCAAAAGAAGGAACCAGTGCCGCTACGTCCGTTACCGGCAAAACTTTACATAAGGCTGGAGAAGTTGTAGGTAACGTCGCTGCTGCAACCTGGGATTCCAAGGTAATGAAAACAACTAGAAATGTTGCCTCGAACACTGCAGACACTCTCGACAAAGCTACGGAGCCAATTAGAAAAACTGAAATCTACAAGTCTGTCAAGGAAGTCATTGACGATGGAAGTAGCATGAGATATGGCGGTTTTGAAGATAAGGCTAAGCGAAGAAAAAGACGTGAGGAAGAAGAGAAAAGAAGAATTGAAGAAGAGCTTCGAACTGGTATCAAAAGAAGACCAGTCAAGGAAAATATGGAGGCTGGTCAAAATGTGATTTTGCATGAAAACCCCGAAGTAAAGGAAAGCTGGAGAGAATCATGGGATAAATTCAAAGCCAATTCAGCTGCCGGACGTAAGTTAAGCGATATTCAGGAAGCATACGAGGAGTCTGAAAATGGTTTTATTTCAGCTATTAGAAATATTTCTGAGAAAATTGGTAGTATCTTTGAAGAAACTGAGGCTGCTCGTGTGGTAAAGATGTTCAAGGAGCTCGATCCTTCATTCAAACAGGATGAATTTCTCCAAGACGTCCGAAGCTACATTTTGCCTGAAGTTCTTGATGCCTATGTTAAAGGTGATGAAGAAACATTGAAAATGTGGTTGTCTGAGGCACCATTCAATATTTATGCTGCCAATGCTAAGCAGTTCAAAGAAGCTAACTTGTACTCAGCTGGAAGAGTTCTTGATATTCGTGGGGTTGATATTCTTTCCGCTAAGCTTCTTGCTCCATCTGATGTTCCAGTATATGTTATTGGCTGTCGTGCTCAAGAAATTCACCTATACAAAAACATCAAGACTGATGAAGTTGCAGCTGGAACCGAGGACCACATTCAGTTAAGTACCTATGCAATGGTTCTTACAAGAATTCCTGAAAATATTGAAGATCCGGAGACTAAGGGATGGCAAGTTCTTGAACTTGTTAGAGCCGGTACTAGAGACTGGACGTAAAAATATTACTTGTAAATAGAAATCATGTCTTTTGTATATATAACATATTTGTTTTTTTCAAAAAAAAAAAAAACCTCTGCTAACATAAGTTAGATCTTATTAACTCTTGCTCACTTTACCTCTTTTCTTAAATAATGATTTTTTTGGTTTTTCAATATCGTTGGAACTAACTCTAGCATCGTCTTTAAGAACTTCTATACCCGAAAGCTCTTTGTGATTATTTGAATGGTCAATAGTTGATGGGCTCCATGTTGATAAATCATGATCAATTTTCTTTTCTCGCTCTTTCTTTGTGAATAATGGGACGACACGTTCGGTTGATTTGCCACTATCGATTTCTTTCTTTAGATTCAATGAATTTTTAGAATCTTTAATATTTCCCACAATTTTTCCTGAAGATTTAGATGCTGAAGTTGTTGAGAATGATTTTCCTGATTTTGCAACATCTTTTTCCAAATCTGCTATTGCTTGTTTAGCACGAATCTCTTCTAATTTTGCTTCACGATTTGTATTATGAAGTCCATTTATGTATCTTTGAATTGCGGCTTTATGTCGACTTGTAGATTCATGTTGCTTGCGATCTATTTTTGTATCCGCCACAAACTAGAAAGATTGACTTAGTTAGAAATAATGAAAAATTGTTCTTTCAAAGTATTATTTATTCATACTATCTTACAGGTTTTGCACCAATATTTTGCCATTTTTTTTTCTGTTTTTTCCAGAATGAATGAAAGTTTTGTATATTTGATCTTGTGTAAGTGAATTTGTGAAATTTCTGTATATTATGAGTTTTTGTAAAATTGGGAGAAACCCCAAAAGATCAAAAGAAAAAAAAAAACAGAAAATTAAATAAATAAATAAATAAATAAAGCTTTCTCTTTTTAATTCAATTTAGTTGAAAAATAATTACCAATGAGCTCAAGAAATAGATCAAAAAGTCCTAGTAATAGTAGTTCTAGACGCCACCATCATAGAGACCGTGACCATCGATATGAACGACACGATTCTTCACATGAAGGAGAGTCTCGAAGACATAGTCATAGAAGTCACAGAAGCCATAGAAGTTCACATCGCCATGAATCATCACACCACAGACGACGGGATGAAGGGTTGAAAAATTCCACTTTACACGATAAAGGGAAAGCCGTTACAAGTAATAAAGATTATGAAGAATTAAAAAATGCAGTGAAATCTGATTCATCTGACGATGAAGAAGAAGAATGGGTGATTAAAGAAGACAGTGGTCCTTTAGATTATTCATTCTCAAAAACTTCAAACAATACTACTTCAACGATCGAGACCCAAAAAGAATCTGATCTAAGGTTGAAAGATCAATCACCTGTTCCAAACAATTCGATACCAAATTCAACTTCACAGACTACTCAGCTTAATCAACTAAAGTCTCAAATTTTACGTGCAAAACTTTTAGGACAGGATGAAAAAGCTACCGAACTTCAGTCAAATTATGATAAACTTTCGGCAGAGGCCAGTAGAGATGATGATTCTGGTGGTTTGAAAGTTTTGGACAGTGTCGAGATCCGGAAATATCATCTTTCTGAAAATATTCCTAAAAACGTAAATGACATGACGATTGCAGATATGGTAAAAGAGGAGAAATTAAGCTCGAATCATTTAAAAGACGCTTTGGACGTTGCTCGTCAAATTGGAAAAGATGCTAGCTATGATAACGATGACAAGGACTACCTTTATGACAATGCAGAGAAATTTGCCAAAGAACATGTTTCCGATCCTACTGTAAATCGGAATCAAATAATAGAGAAAACAAGAAGGTTGAATACAATTGCAGACAGTTGTCCTTTATGTATAAACAGCACAGAAGATCCTTCGAAATTTAAGGTGAAGCCAATTTCAATAGGAACAAGGGTATATTTGGCAAATGCTCCGGAACCATCTCTTACATCCGGTGTTTCAGCTATAATTCCAATTGATCATCATATTAATACACAATACTGTGATGACGATGAATGGGAAGAGATTAGAAATTTTATGAAATGCTTGACCATCTTGTACAATGGTAAAATTATCTTTTATGAAAATGCAGTTCGTAGAAATGACCATGCCCATGCATGTATATTTGCAGTTCCGATAAAATCACAAAACGCGTTTGATACAGCTCCTGCTGTATTCCGTGAAGCATTTGAAACTGGTGATGAAGAATGGAGCTCACACAAAAAAGTTATCAATACTATGAACGTTCCTAATATTGAGCCTAGATTAAGCTTTAGAAGAAGTATCGCCAAGGAAGCTCCCTATTTCCATGCCTGGTTTAATATAAACGGTGGATATGGACATATTGTGGAGGATGAACATAGATGGCCAAAGGGTGACTTATTTGCAAGAGAAATTATTGGGCAGATGTTACGTACAGACATCACAGTAATAAGGAAAAGAACTAGATGGAGTAGTAATACTTCATTTAATCCAAAATGGCAAAATTTAGATTGGACTAAACAATTGTATTAATGAGTTGATTTTTTATTTTTTTTTTATTTTTATTTTTCAATTTTTTATATATTTTTCTTTGATAAATTTCACCTTTTTTGAGTAAAGAGTATTTCTCATGATTAATTAATAATTGGCATTAAATATAAAAAAAAAGTACACTATTGTTATGTACCAAAATCAGGCTAGAGACAAATAAATAATAATAATATATCGTAAAAAATAAAGCTCAGTCTTTCTTTCTTAATAGACTGTCTGAATAAACAGGATCCATCTGTACCAAAAATCCAGAAGCGTCCATCAAATCTTTTCCGGTTGAATTTGGCCAGCCTTCAGGGCTAACACTACGAGTTGTCTCATCTGGCTTTGTAGGAGTCGTGTTATTCATCAAATTCATGATCTTATCAAACCGAACAATACTGTCAGAAGTTTCGAGTTTCATAGTTAGACCTTTAATGAACGGTTCCGATGAGAGATTAAAAGTATTTGCATAGTCTTGACCACTTGCTTTTCTTTGTTCTCTTTGCTCATTCAACACAGCACGATCCTTTACAGAAAGTTTAGATATTTGTTCGATTTGACCAATTATCATAGCAATCATTTGAGATACTGCCTTGTAATGAATAGTGTGTTTTCCAACTTCTTGGAAAATGCCCTGAGAAATCTCCACTAAACGAGCTTGTTCCAAACGCTGTTCAACAGAAAATGTATCAAAGTGGTTTAATAAAGCAAGACATAGATAAATTGTAGAATGTAAAAAGTGTGCAGTATAAATGTGGAGAGCGATCCATTGAAATCTTTTCTTGACTTCTACTGCCTCTGGAGATCGATACCACCACTCAGCAAGCTGAAGAAGTCTTATAGTGGCAGACAAACTTTCTTCACGGCTACGACGATACTTCAGATTTTCCATTCCTAGAGCTCCATGGAATCGATGCAAAGAAAGAATAGTTTTAAGGTAGTCAATCTCAAACCAAACTTTTTGAAGTAGAACTTGAGGAGGGGTCCCTTGATTTGATCCTTTCAAAACTGAAATAGAAATGTAGTCTGGTGCCTCAATATAGGTGCTGCGAACAATAGAATGAAGTTCAAGAACTCTTTCATAGGACATTTTGACTGAATGAGGACCCACTGCCGAACTCAAATCCAAAATTAAAGACGACCATTTCATCATTTTCATTCGACAAATAGTGAAAGATGTATCGGTTCTTACTGTTAATGGTAAATCCACGGGGGAATGCTCATATTCGGGCATAATGTCCTTATCTTCAACATTTAAAGGAACATCGACATCTGTACCAGTAGGACTAATCAGAGTTGGCAGACCTTGAACGATAGACATGAACATATCAAGATATCTAACAACTGACCATATGCGTTTTCTTGATTCTGCCTCAAAGGTAGAAATGGTAAACCATTTTGGATCCCTGTGTAATCCCATTGCTTGACACATTCTAACTAGAATACTTAGGGATATAGTAACAGCGTCAGTCCATTCCCAGCATACCACAACATTAGACTGTGCTAAGATCCATGTCAAAACAGCTCGAACATTGACCAAGCCAGGTTTCAAACCAATTTTACCTTGATATGCACAAACTTCAGCACCTTCAATCCATAGTTTCCATGTCTTTCTTTGCTTCCCCCGGAAATACTCGGGTGTTTCCTCGTCTGGATAAGATTGCAGTGCTACAGACAACATTCCTAAAAATGCAGATACCCATAAAAGCTCGCTAGATATAGGGTTGGTCCAAAATTCGTCGTATTCTCTTTGAAACGTAGGTCTGTGAAAAATTTGAAAGCATGGTTGCATGTACTCAAAATATCTGTCCACAAGGGTGTCACAAATTGTTTTTGAAGGGATAGTGGCCAGAACGTCCAGAGGAGTCATTGTTGAACGAGCAGGATTCATGAATGGAAATTCGAGTGGAGTGCAGCTGTTGGAAGTTCCAGATGCCTCCATTTCTTTCAAAGACTGACTGTTGTTTAACTTTAGTCTATGGATAAGTTCTTCAAGCTGATCGATCTCACTAAATAGTGATCCCCAATGTGTATCGCCATGATAGACAGACTTTCCCTGGTTATCCAGTTTCAACATTCCCAAAACATCTCTTGCTTTATCAATGCTAGCTACGTTTTCATTTCCTGGTTTAATTTGTCGAACTACGGACTCAACAGGAGACGTGTCAGTCTCAGGCGAGCTTTGATTTGAGGTTTCATGATTTGATGCTGAAGAGATAGAAGGGGAGGTATTCGAGTGAATGGTTGTACTATTGCTATTCACAGTACTACTACCATTACTACTAGTAGCAGCACCACTTCCATTGGCGTTACTGCTAGATTGTCGATCTTGCAGCATACTCAAAACCAGCATTTCCATTTTGTCTAAACGCGTCCGCAGTTCAGAGGCTTGAGATGCGTTTTCCACAGGTTTTTCATTACTGAAATCAGAAAAAAGAACAGCAGGCGAAGTTGACTTTGCGCTAGGAGAGAAAATTTTTGGCTGCATCAAATCGCGAGCAGATAAAGAAGTCGTAGACTCGGTAATAGGTAAATCACCACACTCGCTGGCGTAAGAACAAGTGGAACCAATTTTTCTCTTTACACAATTAGAGCAAGGATGTTGTCTGTCGCATTTCAATTTCCTTCGACGACAAAACGTACAATTTTTTGGTTTTCTCCTTCTCTGACGAACTTTTGGTTTCGGGTTTGCTGAGTCGTCCTGATTATTTTCAGAGGTTTTGTTTGTTTCAGATTCTCTTGCTTGGTCGATTCCCATGTTATCATCAAGAATATCTGATGATTTTGGGGTTTGTTGCTTGTCGAGGTCGAATGCCGATGAGAAAAGTGAGTTGTTAAATGTTGCATCGTTCAACAAATAGCTTAAAGGAGATTTCATATCTTCTCCAGGGAAGATATCTTGATTGAAATCCATCGTTTTTAATTTTTACTCAGTCTGGGAAAAAAAAAAAAAATAATAAATAAAAAAAAAAGTTGCTGATACTATATAAAACGGTAATGTCGGACAGTAAATCGTATTCCAAGTGGCGAGAAATCTAGAAGGCTAGAAATGGAGATTTTCCAAAAAGCCAAAGAATCCACTATAGTAAATAAATATGAGAATTAGAAAAAAAAATATATATATAAATGAAATAAAATAAAGTAAAAAACCAAACAAGAGTGAAGCCAAACTAGATGGGATTCATTCTTGGTACTCAATTGCTGTGTTTAGTGAAATTAATATGGAATTTGGTAGGGGAAAAAAAAAGGTGGACTTAACAAACTAAGCTCAGATATATAACAAAATATGAATTATACAGTACCCCTACCCATTTTTAACTGTTGAGTGTTATCAAATCTTTATGTAATACTATGGTAATCATTTGAAATATTTTTTGGGTGATTTTTATTATTATTATTATTATTATTATTATTATTATCATTAGTAGTAGTAGTATTATCATTAATGAAAATTCTCTTGCTAATAAAACTACTAATACTGGATTCTTTCAAATTAACATTGTACCTAATAATTCTCATGATACTAATAGTTAAAGAGACCAAATATATATATATATATATATATATATATAAACTCCGTCTAAACAACCCTTTTCCGGACTAATTACTAACTAATTCCGCAGAAAGGTTCCAATTTGAGCACGTGATTGTGATAGAAATCACAAGGAACTATAGTCCACTATATGATTATATAATGTTAGGTCTCTATTAAAGATAATCTTTAATTAATAGATGATTCAAATGGATTTAATTTTGATGATGAAAATGATATTAGAATGATGAAGAAAATAGATGAAACATGAAGTAAATAAAAATGAAAATGAAAATAGTAAAAATAATAATAAAAGTAGAAATGTATAAATTTTACTTTAATATGATTGGTTTAAAATGTTTTATATAGATATATATTATTGAATAAAATATAAGTATAAACAAGATAATCAAAGAAAATATAAAAAGTTAAGCTTTTACTATCAATTGCTGGAATAATATGGTTTTGCTGATTTCATCTAAAGCTTTTTATTTATTTATTTCAATAAATGTTATTTTATATTTAAATTGGTTAATTTGAATAAAAATCAGAAACAATGATCAACAAAAGTTTTATTTTGACTGTCAAGTAAATGTATATATAATTGAAAAAAAAAAATGTCAAAATAAATTGTTTATATATATACGTGTAAAGTCTTGTACATTTTGATATAATACATGAAAATAAAAACAGAATTTATTTCAATAGTTTTTAATTTAAATCAATTTTTTAAATGATATTTTTTGAAATCATTGCTTGAAAATTGATATAATCACTAATGACATTCAAACAATCCGTAAACTTACCAGCATGAACATTTTCATAATAATTTTAATATTTTAACAACAATTTTTATTCGATATCAATAACTGCTAAGAATGTTGCTCTTTGTATTTTGTAAATATTTAGCAAGATTTTTTTTTAATCATCTGTTGGAATTATTTTTCATTTGTCCTCTAATTAAAATCTGCCTGCATTTTTGTTTTTTATTGAAATTTACCATTTTTTCTATACTCATTTTAAATTTATTTTCAAAAGTTCTTGAGAATAAAAAGATAATGAAACCAGAGTTTTGATTAAAGACTGAATGATTAAGAAATTTTAAACAAGTAGTTTTTAATTTTTGGTTATCTTTGTGAAAAGAGTTGGGGTTAGGATTTTAAAGTTTTTTTTTTTTTCTTTCTCCTATCAATTTTTAACTTTTGTGTTCAAATTGGCTTATAAAAATGTAAAAAGTGTATATTTACATCTTTTTCATGTATACAATATGTATCGTTTACATGTTAGGTCAATAGTCACTTATTGCTACAAACTTTGGAATGAATTTGAATGATGCAAGTAAGCAATTATCAAGAACATAGCGATATGAATACAATTATGTATGTTAAAATTGTTACCGTTGATAATAATTAGAATTTTTATTGTATCTTTTGAAACTCTCAATATAAATGATAGTAATGATAATAATATTAACGTATAAGATTAAGTTCAATTTGTTAAACGCAAATCATTTAAGCTAAAAACAAGAAACGAATATATTGAACAAAAGTATACTTGAAAAAGATGAAAGTTTTGTTGATTTATATATTAGGTGAATAAATGGGTCTTTTCAAGTCAAAAAATTTAACTACTATTTAGCCTTGCATGTAAAGTATATATATATATATTAAAAAAAAAGTTGAATCGTTTAACGGTTTTAATATACTTATTTTTCTTTTTATCATAGAAGGAAATCAATTTCTTTGATGCTATTAGAAGTAATACTTTCATGGTTTTGTATATTGGAAGTAATACTTTAATTCATATATTAAAAGTATTAATTCATATATTAATTGGAAGATGGAAAAAAAAAAAGAATGCAAAGCATAATGATTATCAATTGGAGCCCATTCTAAATAAAGCCTTTTAATGGTTGTTTTAGTAGTTGCCAATACTTGAATGATCGTTGAACCCCTTGATTATCACGAAATGAGTGATTTGGTAGGGGAAAAAAAACAAAAAAAAACAAGAAAGAATTTTAAACAAAGCTTTAAACACGATCAAAAACTAGATTTTTAATAGCATTATCGTCATCATCATCATCATCATCATTGGTAAAAAGTAGTGAATCTATATTGATGAGATTTCATCAATAGTTATACTTTACACCGAATTGTCAAGTAGCGATTATAATTTTATTTATTAGTTGGAATTTTAATACATGGAAAATGCTAAAACTTGCTTTCCATTCTAAAAATAAGACAATATACATGTATAATAAATTCTATTAAGGAATACTTTCATGTGTGTTGGTATATGCTATGAAGAAGATAAACTGATTCTTTTACTAATTTAATACTTATATTGGTTGAAAGGAATAAACTAGAAAATGTTTTTGATATATCTTTTTTTATTGGCTCTGTATGAAAAATTCTATTACAACGAAAAGAAAATAATATTAATAATTGATTAACAATCAATTAATAATTAATTTAGTAGCTCAATAAACAAATAACTAGATGATTAATATCTACTATATTTTATTTTTTCCGACGGCAGTGGTGGATTTGAGTTTCAGGTGTAAAAACTGGCGATGTTTAAACTTTTAAACGTTTGATCATCAAATAATGGTAATAATAATAGTTATAATGAAGATGATGACGATAATGACAATAGTAAAGATGATGATAATGATAATATTAAAGATGAAGATAATGACAATATTAATACCTTTAAATCTTCAATCCACTTCTACGAGAAATAATAGTCAATGTGGGTCAATGTGGAAGGAACAACAACAAAAGTTTCAAAATATAATATATATATATATATACATAATAATAAAAAGAAAATATAGATACCATCAAAATTGTAACTTATTGGGACTACAGCCTTCCCACAACTAGTCTAAAATATACGATAATCCTGCAGAAACCAATCCACAATTCGCTAAAAGGGAAATGATTAAATATATAAGAAAAGCCAGCTTAGCTGAAACTGACGCTAAAACCTCAAAACTAACGACAAGTTTGTGTACATTGGTGAGATTAAAAGGTTGTATTACAAGATGTATAAATTTATATCTAGTCTAACAAAAGTGCTTGTTCTGGTAATAGTAGTAGTAGTCAAGTATCCGTTATTCCAAAAAAAAAAAAAAAAAAAAAAAAGAGAGGAAAAAAAAGTACAATAGTAAAAGCGTTACTTTAGTCCCCACATGCCACATATGTAAGAATTTTTTTTCAAAAAACTTTTTGTTTGTATATATATAGAAAGATACCTAGAATGGTAAAGTTTAAGGAACAAAAGAAAATTCATGTTCATGTTCCTTATTGTGAATTTCGTCATAAAGATCAACAGTATATATCCAAAGTTGGAAGGGTAAAAGAAAAAAAAGCTGAATCGCTAAATCGATTGAATCCAAAGAGAAAACAATAAAAATCGAGAAATATAGAAAGAAAAACGTGTATTTTAATATATAATCGTTTGTATTAAATATATTTGAAAAATTTCAAATGAATAATTTATATCATATAATTTATATCATATAATTTACATCATATAATTTACATCATATAATTATATCATATAATTTATATCATATAATTTATATCATTTATATTGAAAAAATTCAAATAAAATTACCAAAGCAGGCAATAAATCTGGCAATGAAATATAATGAAAAAAAAAATAATAATAATAAAAGAAATTAGTATATAACTCAAGTTAAATAAAAACAGACAAAATAAAAGGAAATAAAAAAGAAATAAAAAACATCACAAAGAGAAAGAAGTGTAAGGAAAGAACAGCTGTTGAAACTATTTTTAAAACTGACATTTCTTCCTCCTTTTGATTTTTTTCTATTATTTTTTTTTATCTGGCTTCTGTTTAACATCGTCAAGATCAGATTGATTGGATTAAACTCTTACGATTCATTCAGACATGACCGAGATTATTGGAGGCTATAGTAGCCTGATCCCTACAACATCATTTAGACCAAGGACAAAAAGGGTAGTCGCTATCCTTGGAACTATGGCATTCTTTGCCTTGGGATATTTGTGTTTGCTAACATTTTCAGAAGCCTCAATACCATCAGTCTACCATTCGCCCTTCTCAAGCGACGGAAAAACTCAACAGCATGAAGGTACACCCAAAGTTAATGCCACAGCTGAAGAAAAACCTAAAGAAACTGACAAAACTACAAAAGAAGAAATAACAGTGATTGAAACTCCTATTACCAAGGAAGATACTGAAAAAGCAGCTGATGCAACCAAGGAAGATACTGAAGAAAACACTAATGATAAAAATACAAACAGCGATAGTAGTAGTGGCATTTCCAGTACAGCTAACATTGCCAGCACATCAAGTACCTTCAGTACCTTCAGTACCGTCAGTACCGTCAGTACCGTCAGTACCGTCAGTACCTCCATTACCGTCGCCAGTGCTACAGCAACAAGTGAAAAAGAGACCGAAAAAATTGAAAATGGACTTTCCGCAGACAGCTTCAAAGGCACAGAGCTTTTTTATCACAATAGTCTCGATGCCTTCAGATTCATCTCTAGCGACGCTTGGAGGTCACCAGAAACTTATGATCAAACTAACAGTGCCGACCATAGACCAAAAGCAGACGACATTTCTCAATACAAAAATCAAGCCGAGTATATGAAGCAGGCCGTAGTAGCAGACTATGTTAATGGTACTGATAAAGTCTATTTCATGATCAAGACTGGTGCAACAGTCTTGTGGGAACGTCTCCCTCTTCACTTGGTAACCTCTCTGACAAAGGTTCCTTACTACGGTATTTACGCTGACGTCGCTGCGTCAATTGCCGGAATTGAAGTAATTGATGTACTGCAAAACGTCACTGAAAAAACAAAGGCAAACAAACAATTTCAAATGTACAACAAACTAAAAGAACTTCGAAATATGCACGGTGTAGTCAATCCCAGCCAAACAAAATTGTCTGGAGGATGGGATCTTGATAAATTCAAAAATATCCCCATGCTGGCTCATGCTTGGGCAGTAAATCCCAACCTTGACTGGTACATCTTTATGGACGCTGATAGTTACTTTATGATGGACAATCTCATGGAATATTTAAATACTCTAAACCCTGAAGATCCCCTTTATCTTGGATCTAGAGCCTATCTGGGAGCTGTTGGATTTGCACACGGAGGTTCAGGTGTAGTATTGTCCCGTAAGGCCATGGAACTGTCAGTAGTGAAGCATCCGGAGTGGGTTTTTGAAGAGGAAGATCATACCTTAGAAAGCTGCTGCGGTGATTACATGGTAGCCCATATGCTGCGAAAGGCCAACATAGATATCTCTGCTGGTTATGAGTACCCTTATGTTGGCTATAAATTCCAAGGTAACAGTTTTTACAACCTTAACATCAACAAGGAAGTTTGGTGTCAAAAGGTTGTTTCATTTCACCATCTAGAACCAAATGAGATTGAAACTCTATGGGAGTACGAGCGTCTGATTGGCCCTGAGCGTCGAAAGGATATCAAGTACGGAGACATTTACAGAGACTTTGTTCAGCCTAATATCAAAGAACATATTGGCAATTGGGATAATCTGGCTCAAGGAGCAAGATTTTCCTACGAAAAAGATGCTGCAGCATTAAAGAAAGATCCCAAAACTAAACTTTCTGAGCCCCGACCATGGAAATCTGTATCTGCTTGTAAACAGTACTGTACCGAACAAAAGGGTTGTTTGATGTGGAGATTTCTTCCATATGAAGGGCCAGAAGATAATCCCGGTAATTGCTATGTTGAAGATAGTGTTCGTTTGGGTAAACCTCACTTTCCATGGCTCAAGTACAGCGGTGATGCCAACCGCAATGACATGACATCGGGATACATGATTGATAGAATTCGCAATATGCGTACGGAAATAAAATGTGATGCTTTATATCAGGCTTCAGAGGAAGATTTAGCGAAGGACAAGTGGAAAGAAGGTTGGTACTTGGAAAAGCAAAACATTGAAAAAGAGCAAAAGCAGAGTGAAAAGGTTGCCAATGATGAAGATAAGAAGGTAAAAGAAAAACAGGAGGAATCCGAGAAAATGAAAGAGCAGGAGGATAAGATGAAGCAGGAGCTTAAGGAGGAAGAAAAGAAGGCACAAGAAGATGCTGAGGCTGAGGCCAAAGAAAATGAAAAGGAAAAGGAATTAGACAACCAAAAGCAAACAACTCCACAGAAGGAGTCGGCGAAAACAAACTCTTAGACTTGAATAACAACTCTCTCTCTCTCTTTCTTTCTCTTTCTCTCATACACAAGCATCATATCGTAAATGTAATCACCAAGTATATTTTGAATACCCGCACAACTATTATTTATGAATTAATTTTTATTTATTTTATTTATTTATTGCAATGTTTATGTTTAAAGTTGACGATAACAATTTTGCGTCATTGTGATAAAGAAGAAATATAATTACGGATTGGCACAAAATTGAAATACAGTTGTTGTTGTTGTTGTGCCACGAGATTATCAAGAATTATGCCGTAGATTTTCATCTTTAATAAGATTAACCGTTACATGAATGGTTTTTTTTGTTTTTTTTTGTTTTATAAATTAACATTCATTGAGATGTATGAATATAATTCGTAATGAAATTCATGTTGATATGAATCCTATAAAGTTTAGATTTTAATTAATTATCAAGTTTAGATGTAAATTTGAAGGAAAAAAAAAAAAAAAAAAAAAAAAAAAGAGCTCATTATGATTCTTTCCGAAATAAAATAAACTTGAATAGTAAAGTTTCAAACATTTAAGGAGGTGGTGACCATATTCATTCTCGTAATAAATTCAGTCCGATATATATATATATATATATATATATATATATATAAATATTATGTATAGATATATACCTATCATGTTCCTTTTTTTTTTTTAAACCATCATCAGATTGAAATTCTCTCCATGAGTATATTTTTGAAAATTTTAATATAAGCATAAATGTTGAAGCATTATTATATATTTTATAAAATGCTTTTATTTTTTTTGAACATGAATATAATACATTGTAAAATAATGATTATATATATATTGTGAAATAAAATAAATCTATAAGAGTAGGGGTAAATGTATATATGAACTGATATATATATCAATATAATTAGTGTAATTAGTATAATTAGTGAAATAATGATCTCAAAAGTCAATAAGAGTGCTGGAAATGGAGTAATAAATAATAATGAAAACGAAATAAAAAATAATAAAAAAAAAATACTAATTCAATAATAATAAAAAAAAAAAAAATCAATAGAATGCAAAATAGTTGGCAGATTTTAAATATTATTAGCAAAGTCTAAGCCAACAACATTAGATCTCTCTGCATGGATCACAGATCCAAAAATATCATAGTTTTTAATCCTTTTAATTAAGAATTTTTTTTTTTTTTTTTTTTTCAAATCAAGATTCGTCAGTTTCACTATCGTCTCTCATATCTTCATCATCATCATCATCATCTTGTTCTTCTTCGTCTGAGCAGTAGCACATTTTCTCGTCAACCAAAACTTCTGAACTTTCATTAGAATGAAAGTATTTACAAGTACTGATATTTTCTTCCCATTTAACTTTGCTTGGTGTAGAAGGTGCAAATTTAGGGAAAAGAAGTCGAGGAGGCTTGAGGATGGACTGTGAACATTTACGTAAAGAAGGTGAAGCTGGTGGTGTAAGTTGATCTTCTAAAGATCTATATTGCATTGTTTTGCTAATGGTTATTCTTAATTCGGTTTCCATCATTCTCATGTATATTCGTATATGTTCAAAGTCCAAAGAACTCCTCTCAGTCGTTTAGAGATAATTGATGAAAGTAGTGATTAAACAAAATAAAATATTTAAAAAAAATTAAAAAATTAAAAAAAAAGCGTGTATAGACGGTGAGCAAAAATAAAAATAAAAATTAATTCTAGGGAGGAAGGTTGCCTTTATATATAAATATAAATATAAATATATACAAATATAATTGTAAATATCTCTTAATATAGATAAACATTAAGGATATCGGATTTTGGGTTTTGTGCTCGCTTTGTCTTTTCTAGTAAGCAACAAACAACAACAACAACAACAAAAAAAAAATAGAAAAAGAAACCAAAACTTTCAGCTCACTGAACTGAATGCATTGAACGATGGTTCCGAATAGGTGTCTCAGTAACTCTTACAATCAAACTTTTCACGGCGGCGAGGCGCCGACTCCCTCTCCCCTCCAGATACCGACGGTCAGTATTGGATGGTGATGGGTATTGTGCTATAGGTCCGGCCTTGTGTTGTAGACTAAATTATTGTATCGTCGTGGACCCAACTAATGTACTCTCTGAAAAAATAATTTAAAGTTAAAAACAACACCATTCCACTCTGAAATAAACTATTGGTATTTAACAAAATTTTTCATCAGTCCTTCATTTGTTTAAGAGTTGAATCATTTCATTAGTACTAAAATAATTATGTATATACTATATCTTATATATACACTTCTGTTTCCGCCTAAATTAAGCGGCAAGGTATGTTGTTGTTTTTCTAGATAATAATAATAAAAAATAATGATAAAAATGGTGTAGTCATAAAAATTTAAGGGGTCATAATGTTGAAATTAAATATAGCTTGATGGGTATGTCGGAATGCGGACAATTCCGGTAGCTCCACCTGCATTCCTTACTTTAGCCGTTACTCGACTCAAAGTCATTTTCAAGCTTTTAAGCAGAGTATGCTTGCTTGGGGTAAGGGAACGATGGTCCAAGTTCACGGAGTGAAAGAGATGCAAGCCATTGGCCTACATCAACACAGGTCTTGAGATCCTTACCTTGGACAAGAGCACCAACAAAACCACCAGCAAAAGCATCACCAGCACCGTTAGTGTCAACAATATCACTGGATGAAATAGGGCGAACAGGGAAACGTTGGACACTAGTCTCAGCGTCAGGCTTGAATGAATTGGCAGTTACGACAATGGTGTCTTCAAGACCTTGGGTAATGACAACAATACGAGGACGTTGCTCGTTAGCTTTAGGAAGAACAGCAATAGCCTTTGCAATCTCAACAATATCAGTGGTCTTGAGATCATGAGACTCAGCATAAGCAAGGGCCTCGGATTCGTTTCCAATAAGGTAATCCCAGTAATGAGAAGCAGCATCAAGAGGATCCTTGAAGAACAAAGGAAGGAATGGTGCTGACAAGTTCATGGAAAAGATCTTGTTGGTAGCAGCAGCGTGTTTACCGAGAGCAAGAATAGCCTCAGGACTGACAGTCAAGTGGAATCCACCAACATAAAAGACCTTAGCACCCTCGACAAAAGCCCAGTTTTCGGGTTGCTGTAAGTGCTCAACCTTGTAGTGGTTGGCAGCAGCCAAATCAGTGACCAAGGAACGGTTGTTACCGTTAATCAAAGCAGCACACTTTCCAGTGGGAATGTCTTCATGAACCATGTAGTTGGACTTAACGCCAGCAACTTCGTTGGCTTTAAGAAGTTGTTCAGAGTATTGATCCTTACCAACAGAGCCAAAGTAAACAACAGAGTTCTCGGGGAGAACATACTGGGCACCACGGGCAGCATTTTGAGCAGCACCGCCGGCAATAAAAGTTACATCGGGAAGAGCAGACACTTCATTGAAAATGGGCATATGCTTGTCTTCAACAAGAATAGCATCGTTCTCTTTAAGTTCGTACTTGGAAAGATATTCCTTGTCACTATAAAAAAAAAAATAAATAAAAAAAAGCATTAGATGTTTGACTCTCCAAAACCAAAACCAAAATCAAAAAAAAAAAAATCAAAAAACTTACACGTTAGCTTGAATATCAAGAAGAGGGTTTCCGAGAGCAACAAGTTCGTAAGGCATGGTGAATAGTGTATTTAGATGATAACTTGGTTCAATGAAAGAAGATTGAAAAGAAGAGAGTTAAGTAGAAAAATTTTTTCCACGTTGTCAAAAGGCTGATTTTCATATGCAAATGTAAAATTATGTAATTTGATACTTTTTCTTTACCTTTAAAGAAGCCATTTTTCCAACTTTTAGCTATAAGAATGTCAACCGTCAAGGTGAGCTTTAGAGAAATAACTGATACTGAGTTATTCAGAAGGGTTATCTGGTTTCAAAATGAACTGAATCAACTATTATTTAAGGTATCAATTAGAATGAAATAAATATTGTACTTCATAGAATAATATATGTCTGATATATAATATTATAGAACTACTACTGCTTGTTTTTAATTGGTATCTGTCTTTTTTTTTCTTACTAAACTATTGAGTTATCACAACTGTAAACTGTTTGAAAATTGACATACTCCAAGTATCTTCTATTATATATATACTGATCCTACACATGTCTGGTTGATGGTTTCTGTGTCAACAAATACACAAGTAATCTTTTTTTCTTCTAAAATTTTAAGCTTTAACGCAAATGGACAGATTTATGTGAAGATGCACAGCCGCACAACCCAACAGAAAGTGAACTTCGAGAAAGCTTCTCGCCAACAGTGGCCAAAATTTACACCCACCTCCAGATTCCTTGATCTCGAAACCTTCAACGCGCCAAAACCGCTTTTTATTTTTTTTTTTTTTTTAATCTGCATTCTGAAATCTTTTCAACAATGCCTTACGCTGATCCGCTTGCATTCATCAAGATCCCTGGTCTGGAGGAGGCCGTTACTCCTTTAATTGGAGACTACTTAGGCTATACAACAGTACCAAAGCACATTGAAACTGTCCTATTCTCAGCAGTGTTTTATCAGCTTTCATTCATTTTGTCGTCATGGATCAGTCCACTACTCCTGAAGAGCTATAAAACTTTGTCCAGACGAACCCAGGTCAACTTTGATATTCATATAGTATCGCATATTCAGGCTATCCTGATTCTCGCTCTTTCATTTCCCATGTTTGGTGACGAAGATTTGAACAAAGATAGAATCTATGCTTACACTCCATATGCCGGATTTGTAGCTGCAATGGCTGTAGGATACTTTGTATGGGATACGTATATTTGCCTCAAGTACTACAGTTTATTCGGATTCGGATTTTTGCTTCATGGTGTCAGTGCTTTGTTTGTCTTCTTGCAAAGCACAAGGCCTTTCATGATGCGATACATTCCTCATTTCCTTCTATTTGAGTTGTCAACACCTTTCCTGAATGTCAACTGGTTTGCATCTCATCTTCCTGAAGGTACTATCCCTTTCAGCGTTCAGAAAATCAATGGTGTTTTTTTGCTCTCAACCTTTTTCTTCTCGAGAATTGTTTGGGGATTTTATCAGGCTGGAAGTGTAGTTAACGATTTGTTTTTGGGTGGAGTTGAATATACAAGAGTATTTCCTCTATGGACTTCTGTTGGTGTCTGTGTGTCTAATCTTGCATTGGACTGCTTGAATGTTTTATGGTTTTACAAAATGCTTAAACTGGCTAAGCGTGCTCTTGCGTCTGGTAGTGGCTCTTCCAATACTGCCACAAAGAAAAAACAGTAAACAGATATATATAAAATTTTATAGATGGTATCCTTTAATAAGTGATAACCCATCATGTAGCTTGTGCATAGATTGGATATGGTTTATTTTTTTTCCTTTCGAAAGCCAGTCATTGACCATTCAATTTAATTCAATTCAATTATATTGATGTAACTACTGTTAATAGTTCAGAAAAAAAAAAATAAACTAGACTTCCTACACATATTGGAAAGGTGTAAGAAAAACCATTGGGTTAAGTAAGTATCTTATTTCAAGTATTATATTCCAAGTCCGATCATTTCCCGACCGAGGCTTGAGATCTTGTCAATTACTCCACCTTCAATTTTGTTACCATTGAGTTCGTTCAATTGTTCCTTTTGATCACAAATAGAAGACACACACACACACACACATAAAATGGCACTAAACTTTCAGATCATCCAAGGGCTCAAGCATATAAACGAAAATTTTCGAGGCCTTCAGCTCACCCATCCAACGGTTCCTCGACGATGCTCGGTATCTATTATAGTGAGGTTTCCAGGTCTTAAAGTACCTTCAGGTGTGACATCACTCTCAGATCTTCTGGAACTTGCAATGGAGAATCCCAGCTCGGATTCTGCAGAGATATTATTCATTAAACGGACATCTCGTAAAGGTGATAGGTGGAGTGGACATGTCGCTCTTCCAGGAGGTAAACGAGACCCTGAAGATGCTGACGATCTTTCGACTGCACAGCGAGAAACTCTTGAGGAAGTTGGATTAGATCTGACTCAAAATTCAATTTTAGTTGGGCCCTTAGACCAAAGATTTGTTAAAACCTCTTGGGGAAGAGTAACTCTTATGACTCTGTGTCCATTTGTATTTGTGCTGACAGGAAACCCAAAACTATCTCTTCAGCCTGCTGAAATTGATCGTGCCTTTTGGATTCCTATTGCTCAGCTGTTTTCTTCGCAATCAGGTACTAGTGGATATGAAAGTGTACCTTTGGGTGATAGACTGCGTTTACACGATAAACCTCTTATCCCGAGATTTTTGCATCCTTTCATTAAATCGTGGGTGATTGGTAGCATGAAGTTTGGGGCTATTGACCTTTTAAATCCTATTGATATGACTGTATCAGATCCAGAACCAGGAAATTATGATGCAGTTCCTAGCCCACCTTTAGAATCGCAGCTTCCTTATAAACTGTGGGGATTAACACTAGGAATTATAACAGATCTCTTAGAAGTTATCAGGCCAAAAACTGAGATTCTTTGTTTGAAATATCCAACTATGGAAGCGCCCGACTTGAGACTAATGTTGGCAATTGTGAGTTATAACTTTAGAAGAAACAAAAGGAAAGATTTCAAATCAAGAGTTATACCATACAGAGAAGGAACTATGGATTTAACTGGATACGCATTAGACGGATATTTTGAATATCTGGCTAACGCAATATTTTTTGGTTTAACTGCACGAGCAGTTGTATTACTTGTCATATTAGTAAAGCTAGTAAAAAGATATACAAAGAAATAAAGAAATTTCAGTTGGCAAGCATTCACCAAACAAAAAGTCTGAGATAACCAACACTACGGTAGCTATAACATGAGATGAAGGGATTGGTATAGTTTTAAAAATTTGTTAAACCATAAGATTCTACTCAAGTTAATACTTGACTTTGTTGCTGACTTATACCATTTACTTAAATCACAATTTTTTTAATGAGAATAAAATATTTGGGAAATATTTATTGAGCTAGGTCGCTGGCTTTATTGAAGATAAATATTGAAAAATTTGACCAATAATATGAAAAAAATATTTGTAATTTTTAAATATCAAAAATATTTTGTAATTAGTTATCAATCGTTTTTTTTTAAAAAAAAAAAATTGAATCATGAAATGAAATCTATTGCTTTCCTAAAATTGCTGATGTCTTTATTGCTGATATGAAATGTAAAGAATCACTAAAAATATTGTTTTCTGTTGGTAACACAAATTATCGAGTTGCTTATATGTGTGTCACTAATTTTTTATTTCTTATTTTTTTTGTTAATTATTTAAAAACTGAAAATTGTATTTCAAAGTATTTATTACAGAAAAATTTAAAAGGAATAGTTATAATGGGCTGATTAGTTTGAATTTACTAGAACTCAAGTATTTTCAGTATCAAAATGGAAATTTTTATAGAATTACCCTTGGAAATTATTTAGCCCAAACAAAACCTCTATTAGAATTTGTAGTTTTTACCTATAATGTCTGAATTATCAAAGTTTTTCAACAATAAAAAAGTCTATACAATTCAAGTTTATATAGGTGAAATGCTCTATATTGAATTGTGTTGTTTAGCCAATTGTTTTTGATATTATATATATATTATACACTGAAAATAAACAGGTTAAAACACTTGCAGTGCAATAGCTCAATATATATTTACAAAAAGTTCAAGATCATCAGCGTTATAAATAAAACACAAAAAAATAAATATATATAAGATAAATAGTTGGTCTTTTCACTATATCCCAATCTATACTCTCAATACCGTAATAGTTTTGCAGATAATATCTATTAAAGTGTCCAACAAAGCTGTGTATTAATATCAACTTAATGATGATGCTGTGTACAAATTAAGTAACCATAATACAGTCATTATTGATGCATGCAAGTAGCTTAAGCTTGATTTAGATAAACGAACAAAAAATGGTAGACTTATTCAAAATTTATCAAAACATATCAACAAACTTCACATAATGTTTGCGAAAAAGTCGTTGTACTAAAGTAAAAACATAACAATGTCATTTTTTTTTCTAGATGAAGGCTTAAATTTTGATTCTTATATCAACCATGCAAAAATACATTTATGTAACTATTTAATGGAAATTGAGATTATGATTGGTGTTTTTCTATTTCTCAAAAGCGTTTACAGACTGCAAATAGTCAACCAGCCTGATATAATCTTCATGTAACTCTTTAATTTCACTAACTTTAAGTTCATCCCATTTTTGATTCAAGACTTTCTCCAAAGGTTTTGCAAGAGTGACCTTCGAAGAAGATCTTGAACGAACTTGTTTTTCAACGGTTTGTCCAAAGGATTTAAGTTTTCCAATTTTATCAAAAATATGGGTATCGTTTTCAACTGATTTATCTTTTGATGATGCTGATGATGATGCTGATGATGACGCAGAAGGTACTGATGAGGCTCTTTGTTTGCTTTCAGAAAGTAATGAAACACTAGCTCCATCATGAGAGGAAGAAGATACTGATCTTTCTGAACTATTCGTTTTATTTAATAATGCTCGATAAGAATTTCCAAAAGTTACTCCAAGATTCTTAATAGCTTGATCTGCACTACTAACTAGCTCATTTGAATGATGAATTATAGAAGTTTTTCTTGCTGGATTGAGCTTGTAGATTACCCCTTTACTTGAAGTTCGCGTATAAGACTGGGAAGAAGGATGCGTTGCTTGAAGGTTTATTTCCAAAATAGAAGGTCGCGTACTATTTGGAAATGGATCATTAGATAAAATCCCATTATTGTCAGGTGGTGAAACAATTCCTAATGATTCGTAAGTTGCAGATTCTAAGAATCCCAATGCTGCCTGTAGATTTGTCAAAACATATGAAGGTTCTCCTTTTAGCATTAAAATATTTCTAAAACGACAAATGAATGCAAGGTTCAACCACAAGTTATCTACTTCAAAGAAAACTAATGTATATATCAGTCCTGGTAAAATCATATCGGCACTTGTATTACCGTCTGATTGGAAGAGTTCTGATACTGCCTGTACCACAAGTCTATGTCCATTGACCAAGTGATTGAGTTTTTTTGCTGGCGTCGTACTCTCTTCAGAGTTCATGAGCTGAAACTCCGCTCCAGCTGACGTTAATTTTTCTTGTACTTTTTGGTTTTGTGCGTCTTCGTCAAGATCCTTTAAGATAGGAGAACTTTTAGTGTCAAAATCGAAATTTTTAATTGTAATGGGTATGTTTTTCATTGCGTTAATGCGATCTTGAACTTTTTCAGAGCGTTCTACGTCATCGCCTACTCCTGGTTTGAATATTCGCTCGTAAACTAACGTACAAGCTTTTGCTTCAGCCAACTCTTCAAATTCCTTCAAGCGTACCGGTCGTAATGAGCGTTCGCGTCTTTTTTCCGCAATTTCTTCGTAAGTCTCCATTTGAATCTCTCGTTTTTTCTGTACCTGTTGATGAAGATGGCCACCATTCTGCAACCAAGTATCAGCTTTCGAGTGAAAAAAAATATAAAAATCTTGGTACAACAGTGATACAGCAGGAGGATCAAGAGGTGCTGAAAATTTTGGCATTCTTAATGATTTCACAAATTCTTCGACAATGGCAGAGAGTGCTTCAGGTAGTTCTTTAACAGCCATTGAGTTCAAACTTTCAGATGACTTATTTCTTTCCCCTGAAGACACAGTGCTTGAACTACTTGTTCTAGACGATTTCATTGGACCCATTGGTTTACCTCTAGAAGACTCCGTTACTGGATCCAAATCATCAGAGTCTATTTCGTAAGAGGCTTTCTCAGCAAGCCAGGACCTTGTATTTTCAACAGTTGGTGTGTGGAAAGATGGCAGTGAAGGGTTGGCTGACATTTTAACTAATACTTGAATATAAAAAGGATTTTTGAAGTGAAAAGTCGGCTGAACAAAAAGTATTCTTGCACAGATTCACACTTTCACTAACCAGTAAGCTTCAAACAGGATAGAAGCAATGGAATAGGTGTATATGTGCAAAATTATGTCAGAGAAGTTGAAAGACATGAAGAGACTGGGTATAAGTATATTTTTAGGTTCATGTTTAGGGTAAGGTTAGTGGAGAAACCTGTAATAGTTACTATATATGTTCCAATTTATGAATCAAACCCTTGAATGATTATGAACAGATATTGAGATTTAACTACGAAAGATAAAAGTTACTAAAGATTAAATTTCTGTAAGAAAGTCATATTAAATGACTAAATCAAAATTATAGTAGAAGTGACCCCAGAAAGATTTTAGTGTGAGGTTTCTGCTGTTTTCATAATAGGAAACATCAAATTTCAATGAGTGCTAAATTCAAGAAACAATGGTTTTTCTAGACTAATTTCACTAAAAAATTTCATCGTCCAACCCAAAAAAAATCCAGAACAGAAATCTAATCGTAGAAATGGTCAATACACTCAAAAAAAAATCCATTTTTTCTGCAAGAAAAAGATCTGGTATAACTGGAAATAGTGCTATTTCACTTGTAAAAGATGTGTCAGGTGGTGTATCGCAGCTTCAACTTGCTTCCAAGCACACTCGCCAAATCATTAGAACACACCACACACTACTAAAACAACAAACTCACCTCAAAAATGAACTGAAGAAAGAGAAAAAAGTAGAAAAAATACGAGAAATTCAAATGAAAATAGAGCAACTTAATAAAGATATTGCAGATAATGGTGGTATCGATGAATATCAAAAAGCTTCTATTGCCGGACAAAGCAGTTCAAGAGGAGGTGATACATCCAAGATCCTGACCAAGTGGTTAGAAGAAAGTTACAGCGATTTCATCAATTCAAAGCCTTATTCACTACTAGAAGTAGGCTGTTTATCTGCTCGTAATGAAGTATCGAAGTGCGGACTTTTTGAACCTATTGAGCGTATTGATCTCAATTCACAAAACCCCGAATATATCAAGCAACAGGATTTTATGAAACGTCCATTACCTGTATCTGAAAGTGAAAAATTTGACTTTATTTCACTTTCATTAGTTGTAAATTATGTACCAGATCATTTTGAACGAGGAGAAATGCTGAAAAGAACTGTCAAATTCTTGAAGGATCCATCAAAAGCTAACCAGATAAGTCCATTACCAGGTTTATTCTTTGTACTTCCAACTCCGTGTGTCAACAACTCTAGATACTTTAGTGAAGAGCGCCTCTTGAATATGATGAAAGACTTGGGCTATTGTTTGGAAAAAAAGAAAGAAACTGCAAAATTGGCTTACTGGCTATTTAGGTTGGTACGCAAGTCAAAGAATGCGTTTTCATACAAACGCGAAGAAATCAATCCTGGAGGGAAACGTAACAACTTCTCGATTTGTATTCGATAATATTAATTTGATTTGATGTCAACTTTATGGAATTTGCTGGAAACTATCAAGTTTCAAGTTATTTAGAAATGACATGACATGACTATGATCCCAAATGAAGTGCTTGGGAGTCAGACTTAACTCCCCAACATCTCTTCTTCCACCTGTTTCTTTCTTCTTCCCCACAACATTCAGCTAACTGGTGTTAAGACAAAATGATTGAACTTACAGAACAGCATTATACATATATCAACTATTTCTTAATCGCATTAATAATTTTGTCAATTGCCCGTCGTCTTTTTTTTTCGAAAGATGATCAAAAGTCTGAACTTCGGAAACAACTAGATGCTTCTAAAACTACAGTTTTTAGAGATTTCACACCTCGATCGCTTGCTAAATTCAACGGTGAAAACAATACACCAGTACTTCTTGCAATCAAGGGCGAAGTATTTGATGTTTCTGCTGGTAGGTCATTCTACGGCCCTGGTGGACCATACAGCAATTTTGCAGGACATGATGCCTCAAGAGGTTTGGCAAAGAGTAGCTTTGATGACATTATGATAACACCCCTTGATCAACCTATTGACACACTAGATGATTTGACTGAAGAGGAGAAGCAAACTCTTGATGATTGGTTTGACAAGCTTAGCGGCAAGTACTTACATGTTGGTAAACTTGTTCCAGAAACCGCAAAGACTAAGTAAATAACCATTATTGAGAAATATTTCATGTACCAGTGTTTTATCATATAATTGACTATGAACTTCGATTTATGTAAATTAGCATTGTATATTCTATTATCTTGTAGGGTTAAAAATTATTCACCAGTAATTCATTGCAATCTGAAATATGGTTACTCAATTTTTTGAGATGTGCTTTTAAATTGATAGCAAGAAAAAAAGGTAGTGTGTTGAAACAATCTCAATATCATATGATTTGGCACTTTTATGTAACACGCTTGTTTTCATTATTGTTTTCTTTTTAATATATATATATATATATATATATATATATATGTATTCAATTTAATCGGTGTCTATGCTTTTTGAAATGGTTGAAGCATGAAATTTTGCTGTTTATAAGCAGTTTTAAAGAGATTCTAATTTGTGTTAAAAAAATAGGTTCAACAACCACGTGAATACAACTCCCAAATTCTTCTTATTTTATTTTCATCCTATATAATCAATAATACAGGATAAACTTGAACAACATCTAAACAAGAGACCTTGATTCAAAATCAAAGTCATTAATACTCGAAGAAATAAATGAAAAAAACTGAAAATGTCACAGCAACAAAATCCTAAAAAAAGAACTATTGAAGGAACATTAAAGGGTGAAAGTCAAAAGCGTCGAAATGTTCAGAAGCATATTTTAGATGATCCATATACCAAAACAACTTGGTGAGTTTTCTTATATAAATCAACTTTAGCAGTGATTATATTTCATTTCAAGCTGTCATGCTAATCAAAAACCAAGGCCTACAATTGATCAAAGTGACTTGAAGTACATTTTAGATGTCTTGGTTTCTTTACTTGCTCCAATATCTGAACTAAAGACTGCGACAAAATCATCTAATATTGCTATTCCTAAGCCTGACATATCAAATTATGTTGTACTCGGGTTCAATGCCGTAAACGAGGCTCTCGAAGAACAGGCCCATCGAGCATTTAATATGGATGGTCCTGCTATACTAAGTGATGATGACATTGCATATTTATTTGTTTGCAAGTTTGATATGAAATCGTCATTATTATGGTCACATTTTCCAGCCTTAGTTGCTGCAACGAAAAACGTTCGTCTAATTCCATTACCAGCCGGAGCCAGTTCGTATATTTCAGATGCTGCTGGAGCAAAAAGGTTGTCTGTATTAGGACTGAGAAAGGGATATATAATTTCAAAAGATTTGGAAAAAAGGATAGAAGAAAAAGGATTAGGTGTAGTAGAAAAACCAGGTTGGATGAATCAGATCAAACTACTGCCTCCGGTTATTGCTACTTTACAAACCACTGCTCCAATTAAATCAAATAAAAATCAGAAAGTAGAAACTAAAGTCAAAAAAAGTAGTAACAAGAATACACAATCAATCGACAATTGATCCCACCCTAAATCGACAAACCGATGATCTAATGATGATACATTATATTTATAGAGATAATATAGAATTACATTCAAGAATTACTCCTCCATTTGATCCTCAGAGTTTCCAGAAGAAGTTTCTCTGATGGCAAACTGCTTGGCTTCTTCCAACACATCTTCAGGCACAAGCTGATGAAGACCTCCAGTGGCAGATTCACTAACCCAACTGACCTCCAGTTCAAACTCCTTATCCTTTGTATCCTCGTGAGCCATGTAGATGATTTTTGCAGCTTGTCTAACTCCTTCCTCAATTGTCAGATTACCTAAATCCAGCTTTTCCAACTCAGATTTAGCAGTCTGACGTCCCTTACCAGTAGCAGCACCTAGATATCCCCAGCAAGTTCCACTTGGTTCAATCATATAGAGATGAGCACCGTCTTCATCAACACCACCAACAATCGAAGTTACACCAAATGGGCGCACAGAATTATACAGAGTGTAGGCCTGAGCAAAACTACCTAATCTGGTAGCAACAGCAGGCACAGAGATAGGAGTTTTATAAATCGATCTCCAAGATCTTGCTTCAGAGCGGCCTCTATTGACAAAATGCCTTCCATCAGGTAATAATCCGGAGTAGGCCTAGAAAACAAAGTTAGCCATATCAATTCATGCAATATTCAAAGATAACACATACAACTCCGACATGTCTATCTATCGTCTGAAGACGCTTATTCGCGCCAGGAACAAGAAGTTTAGAATTAATGATTTTCTCGGTGGCTAAAACCACACCATCCTTACACTTGATTCCAATCGAGGTACCAGCATTTTCTACTGCTTTTAAAGCGTATTCTACCTGGAAGTTTCTACCATCTATTGATGAAGTTAACACTCAATACCAATCAAAAAAAGTCATCATAAGTTGGAAATACATACCAGGACTGAATGTACTGTTAGATAAATCATAACCGGTTCCAATTGATGTCTAATAGTTGTTAGCTTGGTTCAAATCGCAAACAAGGTGGCAACGTCCTTGTTTTTAGATTGGACTCTTCAAAATTGAATGAAAGAATCTTGCTGGGATCATACCATTATTGTATGTCTAAAATAGTAAGATGATTAGATGTATGACCTAATTGATAAAATCGAAAGTTGAATAGAATTAGATATATAAGGGTTTGAAAGAAAGAGATGTTGTGGGTTCTGCCTTTTTTTCTGTTTTTTCAGAAGGTGAGGTATAACACCTTTGTACACTCCATCATCATTTGATCCGGGTAACCTTACAAAAATATATATATGCAATTTACATTTTTCATCCCGCATAACTTATGACTTGAAAGACATTTTTGTTTATATAGAATTGTACGCAGACATTTGTCTAAAAACTCTTAAATTACAATGAAAAGTGATTTTTATATTGTCCAAATAATTATCTACTATGTTTGAGAAAGAATTCTATGTAGACGTTTGTCTTTTTATTGTAGACAATCTATGTGATTAATTCTATATACGTCTTTACTACACAAAATAAAAACAAACCCAAAATGCAATAAACCGAATAACAAAAACTATAACAAGTGCTTTTCAAAAGCATTTGAATCTACCATTTAGTTCCTAGGGCCAAAGGTGCTAAACTAGGATCTAGCGCAGCTGCTTCATCAGCATTTTCTACTGCATGGTATTCAACATTCAATAGTCTTTTGGTATCTCCTGTCCACAAAAAGTTAACCCATTGGTAGGCCAAATTTCCGAGCTCTGTAGCGTAATTTGTAGAAACATCTTTTTGCACAAGCTGCTTGGTAAAATCTTCTATTTCGTCATACAAAATCTCCAGCTCATCTTTCCACTGCTTAGGTGTCTGACTTTCAGGCATACCAATTTGGCCCCCACCATTCACACACCCTCCGGGACAGGCCATAACTTCAACATAATCATATTGCGTTGGGTCACTTAGAGTCTGCGCAGCTGTAGTCTTTCTGGTTGTAACACGTCCTCTGACCATTTTTAATCTGGTTTTCGTATCGTTTCCACCTTTGGTTTTCAATTTTCTGACTAGATTCTGAATATTTCTAAATCCATACATTCGTGCACCACGAAACAAGATCTGAGACGGGTCAGACTCAAGTACTACTCTATATTCAGTAATGTCTGAATTCTTGCCTGGTAATACCTGGATTTGGGTAGGGTTTGGTTGAAGTGCTTGAGTTTGCTGAATGATAAAATCTAAATAACCACCAGATGAAGATCCTTGATGTGATGTCCATTGAAATTTCGCAGGCCAGTCTTTTGGTGCTAGAGCATCTAGTTTGTTGGTAGATACGGCCTTCAAAGATTCAAAGGCCATGTTTTCAGATATCAAAAGTTGAACAATTTCTTTTGCAGTAATTACACAGTCCACGTCTCTATAAGGGTTTTCATCTTCTTCAGAGCCAAAATCAGGCCTAGCTGCCTCGAGTTTTTTGTCAAAGCAAGGCATGACAGACAAATGATATATTTTATCTTTAGAAATTCCAAGATCTCTAGATATTAATTCTTTAAGTATAGTTCCAGTAATCTGTTGTGGTGATTTGACTTTAGATAAATATGGTATAATGTGAGGGTGTGTTTTTTCCACATAACATGTCCATCCTGGACAACTACTACAAAGAACTGGACCTGCTCCAGCTCCACTAGGGCTCGAATCATTGCGAGAATTCTGTAGGTCTTTCATTTCATCGTAAGATGCTTGTAAAGAAATAGCTCTACCAATTTCCATACCTACCATGTATTTGAATTTCAAAGTATTGATAAATAGGTCTTGTAACTTGGCATCAACTTCGTCAATAGAAATCCCGTAGGCACCTGCCAGTGACACTCTTGACTGATGCGATATAGAAACAACATAAATTTTATCATGGCCCTCTTCACTTTGTATACTTTTAAGAAGTTCTTCATGGCTTTGAAGAGATACTAAAACACTTTCAGCTGAAGTGATACAGCCACTGCAGGCCAAACAATCCGAAAGTGAGATTTGAGCTTTTTCAAGATTTGATATCTGTCCATCATCTGTAATTTCAGTTGGAACACCATCCATGCTAATTTCAATCCTGGCTTTTCCCGTATCATTTGTCTTCTTGATTTCAACTGGCTTAATACATGCAACCCCTGGACTAATAAAGTCATTAAGATCGTCAACAGATAGAATCGCACTCATTTTTGAAGTTTGAAGTTCAAGATCAAAAAGTGTACAAGAGAGCAACAGATAGGAGATAGGCTGAAATAATAAAATAATTCAAGTTGATGACCAATTCGAATCTTCCCAAAGGCCAATTCTAAAAAGAGAGAAGAAAAAAAACTCCCAGCTATACTGCTCAAGATCTTTTTGCACTCAAATTGCCACCGCTGACTCATCATGTGGGGGATGAAGAATACAATATAAGAGATTTAACCACCTATCAACTCTTCACTATACACTGTATTTCTCTTGTAACTCGCAATGACTAAAGCTTTTGTTCCCCTTGAATCAAATCCTGAAGTATTTACACAATTAGCTCAGGCATATGGGCTGCCAAGTTCATATGAGTTTGTTGATGTTTACTCTATTGATGACCCTGATCTTCTCAGTTTTGTTCCTCGACCAGTTGAAGCTGTAATCTTAGTATTTCCCATCACAGAAGTCTACGAAAAGCATAGAATTGCAGAAGATGCTACTTTAGCATCCTCAAGTACTGACCCCAATAACAATGTAGTTTGGTTTAAGCAAACAATTAAAAATGGCTGCGGTACATACGCTATTCTCCATTCGCTTAGCAATGGCATATCCTTGTCTCCTGGATCTCTAGTTGAAAAGCTTGTCAAAGATACTAGAGACATATCTAAAGAAGAAGCAGCAAAGGTTTTGGAAAATAGCGATGAACTTGAAAAAGCACATCATAATTTTGCGTCACAAGGATCCACAGAAGCTCCAGATGCTGATGATGACAGCATTGATCTTCACTATGTTGCTTTTACTAGAAACGGGAATCAATTATGGGAGCTTGATGGTAGACGGGCTGGTCCTATTTTTAGAGGGAATCTAAGTAACGACGAGGACTTATTAGGTGAAACGACCTTAAATCAACTACGTCAGTTTTTTGAAAGAGAAAAGGCAAACCCATCCTTCTCTATTTTGGCATTGACCAATTCGCTTGCTTAGTATAACAGATTTCCAACTGCAATACTACCATATAATTTTTTATAATGAATCATCATGTCCTTTATTTATCTTTGTATTGAGTTCTATCGACTTTAAGAGGTAGTTCTCTTCCTATTACGTTACAAACCTTTTAGAAGAGTTGGGACAAACATGGTTTTGAAATATCAAAAATCCCATCTTCGTTTTTTTTTTTTCATCCTTATACTTGGGTAATATCTGTTGAAGATCTATTGCGAAAGCTTCTAATACTATAACACTAAACCATGCTCAAGTCTTTAGTATTTCGCAGATCGTTGACGTATATCCCTCGAGTGGTTCACAAGAATCAGAATAAAATAGTATCGACTGAATCTAGATTTGCAACACTTGAACACAAAGATAGCCCACTATATGACCTTGAAGGTGTTTTTGCGATCAACAAACCGCCTGGGCCTTCTTCAAATAAAATAGTCGAAAAACTTAAAGGTGCAATTAACAAAAGCTTTTTAGTTAAAAACTCAAATGCGAACTTCACAATACTGTCAGATCACGAAAAACGACATTCTAAAATTAGTCCTAGAAAAATGCTTAAGGTAGGGCATGGAGGAACTCTGGACCCGCTTGCTGAAGGAATTTTGGTAATTGGAGTTGGTCATGGAACCAAAATGCTAGGAAAGTACACAAATAGTTGCAGTAAATCCTATGAAGTCAAGGTTCTGTTTGGGCTTTCTACTACTTCATTTGACTCCACTGGCGAAATTATGGAAGTAGGAGATAATTCAAATATAACAGAAGAAAAGATTCGATCTGTTTTACAAGAAAAATTTTGCGGTGAGCTTATGCAAATTCCACCTATTTATAGTGCAATAAAAATGAATGGAAAGCCACTTTATGAATATGTTCGAAAGAATCTCCCTCTTCCAAGGGCTATCAAGCCTAGAAATATCAAAATTGACGCATATGAAGTTACAAGCCCATTGGTTATAAACGATCCTGAAGATATTAGCTTAGCAAAATCAATGCAATTTGCATCTGACGAAGAACGAGCTCTTCTAGCTGAATGCAATGAAAAGATTATGGAATACATTTCGGAATCGCCAGATCTTGATACTTCCAAGTTAACATCACTTTTGACTTCCATTGACTTTGAGAAAAAAACAATCGATAATGTTGCTTCAATTAAAATAAGATTTGATGTCTCTTCTGGTACTTATATTAGAAGTATTGTACATGACTTGGGTAAAGCTCTGGGCACTGCAGCAACTATGACCATGCTGAAACGAACTAAACAAGACACATTTGAACTTGGAAAAAATGTACTTTCATGTAGTGAAATATTTAGTGATTCTGATATCAACTGGGCTCCTAAAGTTAGTGCAATACTTGTTAAGTCCTAATGTATATATATAAGCTTAAATAAATATCTTAACTATTGCATATTGCTAGTGATTTTTTGAAGGCCAGTTCTAGGTTATAAGTTATGAGATAATGATAATAATAATAATAATAATAATAATAATAATAATAATAATAATAATAATAATAATAATAACATTTAGTAGTTTTATCGAGATAGAATTCCTGTATGTGCCAAACATCGCATTTTGTAAACGTTGTTAAGTGCCAGCTAAAAAAATTACATGCATCAATGCTCACCAAAAAAAAAAGTAAGATGCTACAATACTATTTTGTTGAAAATATACAAATACACAGAATAATTAGTAAGTGAGGCAGAATTTGAAAACTCTGTAAATATTCGACGCATCATATTTGTAATTAACATTTTGATATAAAATATGTTCATGCTTTCAAGTCTGTATGAACTTGTTTAATATGCAATGCTATGAAAAAGCGGCCATCACGTCTCATGTTAAACGATATTGAATCTGAATTTTAGCCGTTTAAATATGAATTTTTTATTATTAAAAAAACAGCCATTTGATCAAACTCCGCATCTTGAAACCAAGGTTTAGTCAAAGTAGAAATAGCTTAAAATATCAGCAAAACTTGATATATTTGCGTTCAAAATATTGTGTTGGATTTTGTTTTTTACATAGTTCAGAAGAGCGTTGAAGAAACAGGCTGTTTTGAAGAAATTTTCAATGTGTAAAGCCCACGATGGCATCATTAAGTTATAACACTGTTTAAGATAATAATAAAATGCTAAGGATACTTTATATAAATAAAGTGAATTACTATCAAAAGACAACTATGTTTAACTGCTAGTTTTTGACAAATTGAAGATTCATATTTTAGATTTATCTTGGACTACGCTTGCAAAATGGAAAAAGATGGACAGACACCATGTCGCCTCGAAGAAGGTACCAAAGAAAAATCAGATACCAACAAAGATGAAATAGTTGTACCTTCTTACAAGCGAAGAAACATCAACTTTGTAAAAGTTGTATTAATTATCCAGTTGATCTCAATGTCTTTGTTTCCCTTGATGATGATCAAGTCATTGAAGTATGTCAAAAAAGTAACTCAAATAGGAGATGATGGTACTCCAATTCCTGGAGTCGAGCCTATTTTCAACTTTACAAAACGAACTTATTCTTCAGAAATGAAACAAGTATTTGATCCTACACAATACTGGGGATCTCACTCTCCGTATTTTGAGGGTGGTCCAAACTTTCCAGGGATTAACCCTTCTTATCCAGATATTTGTTCAATTAAACAAGTACATGTTCTTCATCGTCATGGCGAGCGATTCCCAACCGCAGAGAATAGTTATTTTATGAAAATGGTAGCTGAAAAAATCAAGGCTGGCCCAGGTGCACCCTCACTTCCTTGGTTTAGTAAATGGAGCTATTTCTTAAAAGAAGACTTGATGGTGACGAAGGGCCTTGGTACTGAGTTTTCATCTGGATCTGATTTTTGGGCCTCACATGGACGCGATTTATATAATGCTACTGAAAAAGCATTTACATTTTATGACAATCATCTCAATCTAGATGAGAATGGAAATTTTAAAAGGCTTCCTGTCATAAGAGCTACAACACAGTCTCGAATCAAAGTTTCAGCACAAGCATGGGCTGCTGGGTTTTTTGGTATGTTTGCAGAAGACCCAAATCATCCGTATAGAGCCAGAGAGCCTGATAGACTTTATAACTTGATTTTGCAGAATGAAGGTGAAGGATATAATTCAACGCTTGCTTCTTATTATTCTTGCAAAAAAGGACTTTTCCCTGCCTTTTTGGCTGGAGCAACTCGCGTACAAAAATGGGTCAACATTTATCTTAAAGATGCTGCTTCTCGTTTAACAAATGTATTTGGAGTCGAATTAAATCCACTTGAGGTGCACCAGATTCAGCGATTTTGTGTTTACGAAACTGCTGCTACAAGTACTGTATCTCCATTCTGTGAGCTGTTTACTACTGACGAGTGGAGAGGTTACAGTTATTCAGAAGATCTTGACTTTGTGGGAAGTGCTGGTGGTGCTACACCATATGGTAAAGCTCAAGGGTCTGGGTGGTTGTATGAACTTCTTGGACGCTTAGAGCACAGGCTTTTACCTAGTTCTAAATTTGGAACAAATGCTAGTTTAACAAATCATGAAGATGTTTTTCCAATTGACCAGTTGTTTTATCTTGATTTATCTCACGATAGTGTCATTATTAGTGTTTTGAATGCTCTCGGGCTGGAATTCCTTGAAAACGATTTACCTGTAAATCATATTCCTTTTGCTCATAATTTCGAAGTTTCACGTCTCACACCCTTTGGTGCCCGTCTTTACGTTGAAGTTTTGGACTGTGGTGAACAAACGTTGTCTGTTAGGTTAAAGCTTAATAACCGTATTTTACCTCTCAGAGGTCTTAAAAACTGTCCTGCTAACAGTGAAGGACTATGCTCATTTCAAAATTTCACCGATTCTCTCAAAGCAGCGCTGGATTCAATCGACTTTGATAAAATTTGTTACTACGACCCTATCTACACTACCACCAACTTACAAACAATGTACAAAATGCCTAGTTCAAATGATTTTGAAAACAAAATTACTAATGATGAAATCGTGAAATAATTGTAAAACTGAATGTGAAAAACATATTTGTACTCAAGTGGGGGATTAATTGAAAAAAAAAAAAAAAAAAAAAAGAGGCAAAAACATTCTACAAAAAATTGATGTTAAATTAGTTATATATATATATATATATAAGTAAATCAGTTACCTGTTCGAATTAAATTATTTATATAAGTTAATCGGAGATAATTTTGAATAAATATAAATTTTACAATCAAATTTATTCTAAACATGAAATTTGCTGTTGCTAATAAACCTGACTAGGCATGTAGAAGTCTTATGTATCCCCAGGTTTTGAACCTTCTTAGCTAGGAATCTCTTAAACTCCCAACTTAGGAAAAATGTTTTCTCTCCCAGCTCTACACACAATATAACATAATTTCACATTCACTAGGCAACAATGCCACCTAAAGTGCATAAAAGGTTCATTGACGATGAATCAGGTAAAGATACTGAGGACTCTGCGGTTTATACATCACCAGTAGGCCTAGATAATGGTAATGCAAAGAAGAAGCAGAAGAAAAATAAAAAAAAAAAGAAGAATGGACTAAACAAAGTTGAAATTACCACAACAGATGACATCAACACTACCATAGAAAGCCATCTTTCCAACGAAAATAAAAATGGAGTGAAATCAGGGGACGAAGTTGAAATTTCGATATCGAATTCTTCCAAGTCGATGAAAAATCAAAGTGCTGAAAATGATATTGAAAAACCAATATCATCATCGAATGGTACTAATAAGCACAAGAATCGAAATATTAGAACCGAGAAGCTTGTTAAATTTATTGATTCTGATATTGAATCTGACTCTGAATTTAGTGCAGACGATTCATCTGATTCGTATCTTCATCGAATAAAGCTGCGAGATCAGTTGAGAAGTGTACGCGAGACTCTTCCTATGTATCTTGCAGGTGAAGAAGTGGTGAATAGAATAATGAAAAACAGAGTTACAATACTTCTTGGTGAAACGGGTTCGGGTAAATCAACACAACTTCCTCAGCTTCTATATAGAAGAATGGGCAAAGAAAAAAAAATAGCTATTACACAGCCTAGGCGAGTCGCTGCTATTAATTTAGCTGAACGTGTGAGCAAGGAAATGGGCGAAGTTCTAGGCGAAAAGGTTGGATATTCAGTAAGATTCATGAATAAATGGGATCGTAGAAGAACAAAAATCAAATTCTTAACGGATGGTATGCTTTTAAGAGAACTGATGAATGATAATGAATTGAAAGCATATGATATGATTATTTTAGATGAAGCCCATGAAAGAACTATCTTAACAGATTTACTGATGGGACTTGTCAAAGGAATTATGGTTAAAAGACCAGAGTTGAAAGTGATAGTAATGTCTGCAACTTTGGATGCAGACAGATTTAGTAAGTTTTTTGACAATGCAGACATACTGTTTGTTCAAGGTAAGATGTATCCAGTAGAACGATTCTACATTGATGAACCTGTGGAAGATATTATTGATGCTACTGTGGATACTTTGTGTCAATTGAATATCACAGAACCAACAGGTGATATTCTAGCCTTTTTACCTGGTCAAGATGAGATTGACAAGGTTGTTCGACGTCTAATTGATGTTGCACCATCATTTCCCAGCCAGGCTCCAAAAGTTCTTCCAATTCCTTTATATGCATCACTTTCAAACACCGCGCAACAAAAGGCATTTAGACCGACCCCAGCTCATCATCGAAAAATTATTTGTGCTACAAATATTGCTGAGACCTCATTGACTGTTCCTGGTGTTCGTTATGTTGTTGACTCAGGTTTGCGTAAAGTTAAGATGTTTAGGCCTGAGCTTGGGCTGGATACTCTGTTAACTACTGCAATTTCTCAAGCTGCTGCAAATCAACGGATGGGTCGTGCTGGCCGTGAAGCCCCAGGAAAATGCTTTCGTCTTTACACAGAAGACACTTATGTTACAGACTTACCAAGTCAAACTGAATCAGAAATTTTGAGAACTGATGTTGCAAGCGCTATCTTGATGCTTAAAAGAGTAGGTGTTAAAGATGTTTTAAATGGATTTGAATGGCTAGAATCTCCAGGTAGAAAGGCTTTGGAAACCGGTTTACTAAAATTATACGCTTTAAGAGCATTAAATGAGCAAGGTGATTTGACAGATCTAGGTCGGCAAATGGCCCAGCTACCTGTTCCTCCTCAGTTGGCAGCTGTGCTTTTGAAGGCACAATCGCTTGGAGTTCTTAGTGAGGTTACTGATGTGGTAGCGTTCATTTCTGTTGAAAATGTGATTGGAATCCCACCCGTTGAAATGAGAGAAGATGTAGAAAAACGACGCAAGGAGTGGTTTGGTGGTGGATCAGAATGGGGTGATCTTGTTATGATGAAAGAGGTTTATGATGGATTCTGTAGTTTGGAACAATCCAAAAATGACAGGTCTCGTAAACAGTGGTGTAAAGATGTTTTTGTTAGTTACAAAGGGATGAAGAATGTGCTTTTGACAAGGAATCAAATTATGGATTATATGAAAGGAATTCTTGGGCACTCAAAGAAACCAAAGGCTTACAAAAATCAAGATTCCAGTGATTTAGAAGATGATCAATATGACGATCCTTTTGAGTCGAATATTTCTGGTCAGTACGATGTTTCAAATCTTTTAAAAGCATTTCTTCATGGCTATATTTCCAATACGGCTATTCGTCAGCCGAATGGCCAATATCGCACTATACTTACAAGTCAGACACTATCGATTCACCCTAGCTCTTCATATTTCATTACATCTAGGAAACCTCCAACCAGTTCTTTAGGAGAGTGTATCTTTTATGTCGAGTTCGTATTCACTACAAAGGCATACGCACGAACTGTATCCCCAATCAAATTAGAATGGGTGCAAGAAATTGCACCTCATCTATTGAATTGAGTATGACGGACAACTTTTAATTGTAAAAATAGAAATTTTAGAATCAAAAAAATATATAGATAGAGTTTTTGATTATACCAAACTAGTTTTCCAGTGAGTAAAGCCATATTTTGTTCCTAAAGCTATGAGTAGCTTCTCAAGTCGTGTCTAGCATACAATACACTATTTGTACCGCGTAGATTTTTTGCCTGAATACCATGATGGTTGGTTAATGTTGCAGCAGTGGTAAATGCTTGAATGTTATATTTTTAACATGCACTATCGAAGTGGGTTAAAGTTAAATAAGAAATAGGGTTCAGGAACAATCTTAAAAGATACATACTACTGCATCTCGAGGTTTTGAAGTTTTTGAAGTTTGAATATTACAGGTGAAACTGTTAAAGCAAGAACAACATTTTACCAAACAATTCACAAAGAATAAAGGAAGTTTTTACAGAAAGGAATTTTGTTATTTAACATGTATACATAGTAAGCTTAGTCTGTATTTGCTGTTATTTGAAACAGCCAATGATAGAGGTGCATTTGGTAAAAAATATAATAAAATAAAATAAAATAAAAGAAAGGAGAAGAGAAGAGAAGAGAAGAGAAGAGAAGAGAAGAGAAGATATAAGAAAAAGTCTAGGAGTTAAACACACGACTGTTAATTATCAAGGATGGCAAGAGTTGAAATACAATCAAGTATTATAGTGTTATGTTTTAAATTATATATAAAGAAGCTGTCTCCAATAAGATATTTCAAGCTTAAAGTGCAAATCAGAATACAGGAAGGTTCTGAGTTTTCATTGCTCATTGTGTTTGCTTTGTTCGCTTTGTTAAGTCTACTAACTTTTGTTCCTGAAGAAGCCACTGTCAACGCTTAACTTACTTCTCATATATGAAATGACACACAGCGCTAAAATGCCAATACTGAAGGATCCACGCAAAATCTAAATAATCAAGCCAAAATATCATCCTTATTTCAAGCATACGTTATACGTTTCAAGACACGAGTACCGAGAGAAACTACTGGTCGGGTGCGCTGGTACGGCTTGACTACGAGAGGCTATGACGTGGTCATTCGTATGTTTCTTGTGAGACTGTAGCGCTTGTCTGGAAAATGAAAATAAAAATCAAAATCAAAATCAAAATGAAAACACTAGTAATCACACACATAAACGAAACACATCACTACAAACAAAATTTCACTTTTCTCTTTCCCTCTTTTCCTCTTTTCTTCTTCCTTTTCCCTTCTTTGTGATCGCACACCGCCTAAGATCATTTTCGAGTTTAGATTATAATTCTGCATACGTCCTTGCTTCAAGGAATCAATCTGGATCAAAATGCATTCCGCTTTGCCTGTGTCGCAGAATGAAAAGAAAAAGTATGGCGGACGAGCATACTACTCATCACAATGGCTCACCATATTTTCGAGAATCAAAGCTTCCCTTCTTTATAATTCAAAGCTTCAGATGCTAATATTTGGCATTGGCTTGTTTTTTTTCTTTGTTCATTTTCTTCTGTCTGGAAATGCAAATTCAGCAAAATATCAGGGTGTGTTTAATGATGCACACACCGTGTCAGTAGTCGCAGAGCCTTACATCTATCCTGATCTCACTAAACTTGATGAATATAAGCGATACAAAACCATAGAACTTCCAGACGGGCGAAAAGTTGCCTCATCCAAAAACTCGTTGATATACAAACCTAGCAAAGCTGCAGCAAAAAGCTTTAATGCTCAGAAATGGCTTGATAATCTCCTTAAACACGGGGGTGTCGCTCAAGAACTTCAAGATGCCAATCCACCATTAGTTCTTGTGTTAGGGCTTGATGCTGATAGATATTCAAAGGACTACTTGATAAGAGTTTTAAATGACCGTTTAGCTTACGCAAAGAAACATGGATACGGACTCTATGCCAGGTATTTGCAAGATTTCCAACCAGAAGAAGAAACTAACCCTGAAATTGAAACCAAGCTAGATCCTTTGGAATGGGCCAAAACAGCTTTGATGAGAGAAGCCATGTACGCTTTCTCTCATGCAGCATGGCTTTGGTGGCTTGAGCAAGATGCTGTCATAATGAATCATGAATTTGACATTGGCTCACAACTTGTTTTTGACAAACAAGCACTTTCTCAACAAATGATTCGTGATGCCCCAATTATTCCTCCAGAATCGATTATTCACACGTATAAGCATGTTCCTGCAGAGCAAATCAAATTTATTACTACACAGAATGATGCTGGTATCTCAATGAATTCATATTTAATTCGAAACGATCAGTTGTACGGGAGAATGCTACTGGATTATCTAAAGGATCCATTGCATCGAACATACCCTGGCTTTAGAGCGGCAGGTTCAGGTCGCGCTGTTGATGCTGCTGTTACACATTTAGTTCAATGGCATCCAGCGATCCTATCCCGCATGGCTTTGGTAGCACCTTCCGTACTTGGTGCACACCCCGATGAAGGCAAGCTTTTAAAGGGAATCTCATTTAAGAAGGGATCTTTTGTGTATTTGTTGAAGAGTTCATTGCTGTCACACAGAGGTGTTCAAGACAACGACTACATTGCAGACGAATGGAATTTGGCCAAGGCATCGGTCTCCAACTAGGTGTAATAGAATTTGAAGGATATGGTTTGTATTTCATTATTTTTATTATTTTTATTTTTATTATCACTATTATTATCATTATTTACATCTATATTTGTTTGTTTGTACCTCTTTTAATCTTGTTAACAAAACCATATTTATTAATAATTGTAAATATTGCTTGTATTAAAAACAAATACAAAAAATTTTACAAGGTATACGAAATTTCATTCAAGGTATACGTTTCAATAGTTTGTTATTACCAGACCTTGCAAAGAAAACAGATGTGATTATTATTTATAGTTCGATTTACATCAGAATTGAAGCATTTTTCATGTTTAATTAACTAACAACGCAAATGCCTAATAATAATAATAATAATAATAATAATAATAATAATAATAATAGATTTGAGTATGAATCTTCTAAAAATTTTAAGTTTAGGTAGGTCATTGAGAAAATTTTTATATTAATTTCAATCAATTTATACAAGAGAAACTGTTGTTAATAACGCGTTAACCCAATAATTTCTGAATTGCTTCATTAGCTGTACTTAGTTTTAATTCAAGCTTTGAAATTCTTCCCTTTTGTCTTCTTCCAGTGCCTTGTACTGGCGTAGTTGGCTCTTCCATTACCTTCTCGATACCCTTTTGTTTGCGGACCACTGGATCACACAGTACAAAGTACAAAATGAGATTAAGATAAGCATCATTACCAGCATTGTGCATCAAACCGTGAGGGATCTCAAAAAACTCGAGAACTTTGTCAAGTGAGCCAAACCCGTAAGGTCTAGTAATACGCCATATTTTTGAAGTATCAAGAATTTCAAGCTTCTGGGGTAAGCTAAAACCTTGTCGACGCAGTACGTTAATATCACCAGCGACACCGTGCCCGACAATTACAAGTCTTCCAGTTGCACTAAGCTCTGAAAAAACAGAGTTGACCACTTTACGACAGTCATTGAGAGACAAGAGAAGTGATTTCCCAAAGCTGAAATTATGCATATTATCAGGAACATATGTTCCGTTCACACGATGTTTGTTTTCTTCCACAATATAGTGACTGCATTTGATTAAAGGATAGAACGGTGATGGGGAGTCGGCTGGATATTGAGAAGAGTCGTAAATAGCAATCCCAATTTCGGTAAGACAGCGCATATTATGTTCCCATTGCTCCAAATCCAATGCTAAAAACACTTTGCGTCGCTCTTTAAAATACTTGACACCTAAATCCAACATATTTTGGGGTTTTTGGGTTTTTTTGGGCTTAACTGATTCCGGGTCGTCTATATGACCCTCTGGCGTTTCAACTGAATTCGACAGTTTCGATATGTCATTTTTATTTTCTAATGCGTGCTCTTCGTCTGTTAAACTCATTGTATTCTGTTGCTATTTGAAACCCAAAAAAATAAAAATAAAAATAAAAATAATAAAAAAGTCTCTTTTTTGATTATTGAATGATATGGAACTATGATTTTGGCTAGAAAATAATCCAATATATCAAGATATTGTAATAAATCAATAGAGGAACAAGTTCAAAAGTGCTTTAATTTCTAGCCACTTAATAGCCGTGTTAGAAACGATTCAAAAATTTTATCTTCATGAAGCAATTCTAGAAATACTAGCTTAAATCAACAGATATACTCGTCACATACAGAGAACACCTCAGCCAGCAAAGAAAACTTTTTTTTTAAAAAAAGAAATAAAATAAAATAAATAAAATAAAATATTAATAAAAAAAAAAAAAAGTCAAATTAAATTATCACCAAAAAAAAAAAAATTCAAAAATTAACAGTAAGAAAAAAAAAATAAAAGGGTAAGAATGTAAATGTAAATAAAAAATATAGGTGCTTGAATAATTAGTGGAAAACAAAATTTAGAGATCATTAATAGAATTTATTTTGGAGTTAAAATAATAATTATAATAATAATAATTATAATAAACAGTCATCACCAGTTTTTTGTTAGGATTTCTGCCTCCAACGCGTTGTTTTTATGACTATTTCCATTTACGGTATTTATTAACCCAAAAGAAAATTACGTGAGAAATCTTATAATAATAATACTTCTAGAATAACGTTCTTAAAACGCGTTTTTCAATTTTTCCAACATAGCTTGAATCAGTTTGATCTATACATAAAAACATGGCTGTTACGAAATCAACGAAAAGACTGAATACTGTGCTAGTTCCCAAGTCTAGCTCAAATACTTACACTATTCAGATTCATGCTCACCCACGTACAAATGCTCCAACTCCCTATTTACACTCCAATAACCAGATATTTGAACTGACATCAATATCATCTGAGCCTTCTACTCGCGGTGGACGCCCGCGACCACAACTTGAACAAGTCAGTACTGGGAAAGCACGATCTTTTTTTTTCCAAAGCGAATCGGAGTCTAACGATGACTTGGTAGTCAGTTCTGCTGTACTCACTGTTTGCACGCCCATGAATCCACTATTCTTTGCTTTACCAGCGTTACTTAGCTGCCAGGCCCATTTTCTCTCTGCAGATATGATTCATGATGCACTAGAATCGCCAAAATTCACACCATCTGAATGTGTTGCACCACTTGAGTACGCTGGATTTGAGTCACTGATTTCACTGATATGTGATCGTTCTGAACCTCCATTAGACACTCATCTTAAGCTTAGTGATTCTAAACTGTTTTCATTATTAGATAAACTTGTTGATAGAGTGTTAAATGGCAGCGGAATTCCAGAACAAATGAAACAGCAAATGGTTATTGAACCATTAACACCACCAAAATTAGGGGCAAGTGCGCCGGAAGATATGGTCAAAATAGCACTGGAGCGAGTTGCAATGTCTTTAGTATGTAGTTATGTGCCTGAAGAGTTGTGCTTCAGATATTTCAAAACAAGAAATTTTGAATTATTAGACAAATACATTACTAGTATAAAAACTGAAAGGGAAAATGCTCAAGAACAGCAAATGGCATTGTTAAATCCAGGAACAAATAGGAAACGTGGTGCTCTTGATGAGTTGCCAGGTGAGAATAAAAAGTCAAAAGCTACAAAGACTAGAGGTCAAAGAGTACTTGAAAAAATCGACAAAACAGGAATAAAAAGTCTTACTAGCTTTTTCAAACCTGCTGCCAAAAAGAAGACTGAAAATTCTTCTTAAAATCCATAATAAAATGTTATATTATAATAATTATTACTATCATGTTTTTACTTTAATATCAACTATTAGATATTTTTTATTTTTTATTTTTTTCAAAAAACTAGAACAAAAAAAAAATCAAATTTAATTACATACCGATATATTCATAAACAGTAATTAGCCATAAAATTATCAATTAATCAACGACCCCACAAACCATTCAAGAACCCCTTCTTTTTTGTAGAGGTTTCTGTAGAAGCCTGTGATTTTTCAGTAGATTCAACTTGCTGCTGCTCACTTGCATAATCAATATAATTATAAGCAATATCAAAAAAGACTGGCTTGGCCATGACAGGTTCTAATTTATAGTCAAATTTGACAAGATTGTGAACAATTTCATCAGAACTGAAATTTGTAGGATATTTGCTTAAATCATCAATTACTGATGTAGTAGCTGATTTCGATTGGGACTTGGCTTGCTCAGCAGTCAAAACAGCTTGGAATTTAAGCGTCAAAGATTCAAGAGATGCAGTCGTCTCAGAAAGATGCTGATTTGTAAGAATTCCTTGAGGGAACTCAAGCAACACAGAGTCTTTTGGCAATTCCTTCAAAGTCCTACTTGCCTCATTGAATAAGGCCAAAGCTTCTTTATTTTTAGCAGCCAAAAGGTATGTTTGACCCAAAAGTTCCAATCGTTTTGCCTTGTAAAACGCATCCAGCGACGTAAGAGAGTTAAGCAACTCACTGTCATTGTAAACACCAGGAAGTTCCAAAAGCTGCTTTGTACTTTGCAAAATGGTGTCATGAATTCTAAGTAATTCATTAGACTTTTCAAAACTTTTGTGACCAACTTTCCCAGAATCAGTGTTACGTTTGGAGAACTTTGAAGTCAGTTGCGTGAGCAGCATTACATCACGTTGAATACGGCGAAGCAAAAGACTGTATCCAACAAAAGTTAAAATAATATATTGATCTTGATTGTTTTGATCATGAGAGGTAGCAGCAGTAGATTCATTTCTCTTGATATTGGCTTTAATCAAGTCCTGGGCATCTTGCCATGATTCAAGAACAGTATCAAAATTTGAAAGAGACTGGGATGATTTCAACTTAGTTTCAAGTTGAGCGTCAAGTTGATTAGTTTCGTACAAAACAGCAGCAATATCGTCATCTTGTACTTTTGCAGTATAGTTTCTCCAGGTAACAATGTTCATTCTTTTACTCTGAGTCTCATCAAATGATTCAGTTTTTAAAACAGTAGGATCTAGCTTCTCAATCAATTCGACAACTGGGAATTCATTTTTAGCATCAAGTGCAATCTTCTTTGCTCTACCATCAACCCTTAAAGGTCTCTTCTTTTCTAATTTGAACAGAGCATACATGATATGTTCATCAACTACAGTTGACACCACATCTAACATGAGCTCTTTCAAACGGTTTCCACCAGCCAGAGCAATCAGTGCAGCTCTTGCAACGGAATATTCCTTCACACACTCCTTCCATCGATGAGCTACAAACGCATAATGACCAGCCAGTAAACCCTTATAAGTAGCAATTTCTAGTCTGACTCTCTCATTTTCTTGTTCTACTAGCGATTGTGCTTGTTTAGCGTACCCAAGTGCCTTAGCGAGCTTTGATTTGACATGGGACTTCATTCTAGGTCCAGTAGCTGAATTAGATTCCTGAACTGAGCTTGTTCTTAAAGCCTCAGCCCATGCTCTTTCTGCCAATCCAAGCAAAACTGCAATCACACCAGGTGCTTGACTACTACTTTCCCGTGCAGTACGTTGCGATTTCCCCTTGACAGGACGCTGCTGAATATTAAGTGACTTTCGCAGTCTAGCAACCTTACGTGCTGTTTTCACACGATATTGCTTATAATCTTCGGCCCATTGCAAAGGCAATTCATTTCGTGCAATAAGAATTTCTTCCAAAGGATGATCCATTATTGAATTTCCGTAGATCTTAAATGGTTGATAGTAACGGTTATTTAAATGGTGATGATAGTGATGATGATGTGTATTTTTTTTTATTTTTTTTCTTCTGTCAGTAGTCAACCCTCGCCCTGAAATATTTTGAATTTTTTTTTTTTTTTTTTTTAATATTTATATTTATATATACATTTAAAATATAAATGATAAAATGTGTAAGGCTGTTATGAAAAGAATCCTTATTATAATATAAACTATATAATTAAACATTTATATGAAAAAAAAATTATAATAATAATAATAAATAAAACCGATACTGAACTTTTTTCAAAATAATTAACTTATTTTTGCTCAACTTTCACAAGGAAATTGTATTGACAAGTCAAAACTATTTAAACATTTAAGGTCTTTTTGAAAAAAAAAAAATCAATAGATATTAACAGTCTTGATTATTTTCTCTTATAGACATTTTTGCTTATATTTATTACAAAACAATGCTAATAATTAAAACAAACATATGATTAACAACAAAAAAGAAATACTTGTATATACTTGATTGTAGAAAAAATTAAAACCAAGAATCAAAAGTCAACATGTATATAAATGACACAAATTATTTTTCTATTCGTTCCCACAATTCCATTCACCTTTTTTTACTTCATCTTATTATACATTGCCATGATTTTTTTGGATGCAACTCGTCTCGGCCAAAAGTACCCAGCAAATGACCAGAGATGTCTCCGCAACTTTTCTTTATCGTCAGAGGAATTTGTTTTGTCAACCTGCTCATCAATGAAATTGCCAACCGCAACAAGCTCACGTTTAAGCACAGTAAGATACTCTTCTCTAGACATACCCTTATTTCCTTTTTTCAATACTCGAAGACTATGTCGAACAGGATGCAGTTGTGATTTACAAGATTGTTCATCCATAGACTCATACTCAGGAGCATCATCATCTAAATTCTGTGCTGCTGTCGTATTAGACTCGTTTTTAAACGCAGATGATGAAGTTATACCAGAGTTGGCTGAAGTAGGGGTATGATGAGAATTTGGTGACTTGCGGTTACTAATCTTATTACGATGATGATTTGGTGGGCTTCCGGGGCTATCTTCATGTCTACTACTAGACTCTTTACGGCGTACTTGTCGCGGACGTGAATTGTGATCAGTAGAATTCTCATCCTCCTGTAGAACAGTTATCAGATAATCAACTCTTCTACCTAAATGTACCGAGCCTGGCATTTTGGCTGCGGTAGGAGCAGCAGAATCACCTGCTTGACGGGCTTGTTTCTTCTCAACTCTATGCTCTTCAAGGAACATTTTATCACCCATACCCAAAACAGGATCATCTCTAATATTTGTCCATGCACCATATCCATACTTTTTGACACCAACCAACAACATGGAGTCTTCTTTAGTATCCCATTCACAACTCCAGCCATTTACAGGCTTGACGTTTTGCGTAATTCTAAAGCTGAGAGGATTTTCCGAAGGAACAGTTTTGCGCACAACTTCCATATCAGTGGGACGTTGTACAAGCTGCTCAGCATTCATAGCCTTAACACCACCAAATTCAAACAAAATTGCCTTTTTCTCTTTTCTCTTTGGAAGAGCAGATGTGCCATTTTTAGACTCAGCATCTTCCCTTTCCTTAGCAGCAGCAGCTCTTCGCTGCATTTCAGCATCGATTTCTTCGTTACAGGTCTTCATTAAATCCATATAGGTCTTTTTCACCAATTCTCTATTTCTATTGGTCAAAGATCCATCTTGGAAAAGTTTATCCCATATCTTGGTTATGTCTCCGTACCGAAGAATTGCCTTGTATAACTGCCTAACTTCCTTCTCGCTCATTTGAGAAGAATTCAACCCATCATCACGTCTTCTTGGTTTGGGTCTTGATCGGCCTTTGGGTGTATTGTCTTCGGCTCCTGAATCATCATCTTCACTAATAGCTTGACCGCCAGATTTCAAAGCAGCCTTACGCTTTCCATACAAATGCAATTGTTCCTGTAAAAATTCTTCATCTCTCCTTTTTTGCTCTTCGGCCTTGATTTTTTCAAGCTCTTCTGGAGGAATAATGTCATCCCACTCAACATCAGCCTTGAAATCAGTTACTTCAAATTGTTTAACAAACTCTTCACCACCCATATGAGACTGAGCGAGAGTATCTTCAGCACTAACATGATCTTCTGCATGATTTAAGACATCATCCAAATTCATATCTTCCAATTTCTTTTGGTTGTCATTCTTTTTGAACATGTTTCCTGCGCCAAATTTCAAAATGGCACTTAATTCAGCAGAAGAAGCGTCTTTTTCAAGCTCTGTAGCCTTCTTTTTATTGGTAATACCCATTGAAATAATAGCATACTCAAGAACCATCTTTCTTTTTGCTCGTTCGAGAATTTCCTCCTCAACTGTATCTTTCGAAACAAAACGGTACACCATCACATGGTTCTTTTGACCAATACGATGTGCTCTGGCCATTGCTTGCAGATCAGCTTGAGGATTCCAATCGGAATCAAATAAAATAACAGTGTCAGCGGTCATCAGGTTGATACCCAAACCACCTGCACGAGTACTTAAAAGAAAAACAAAATCTTGACTTCCAGCAGCATTATAATGATCAATCAAAGTTTTTCTAGTGTATGATGCAACATTACCATCTAGTCGTTGGTATTGATATCCCTTGATTGCCATATAATCAGCAAGAATATCAAGCATTCTTACCATTTGACTAAAGATCAAAACTCTATGACCATCTCTTTTGAGTCGAGTAAGAAGTTTATCAAGCAAGACCATTTTACCACTGTTCATAATCATTCCTTTCAAGACTACATCTCTCGCCCGGCTATTACCATTACTTTCAATGTATCTATCTTCAGCCGTGGGAAACAGGTATGGGTGATTACTGACTTTTTTCAACTCCATCATGATATTCAATAAGCTCATTTGAGATGAGCCAGATGTACCTGCATTTAAAGCATCATAGTTTCTTGAAATAATGTTACGATAATACTCTGTTTGCATATCAGACATTTCAACACGGAGAATACGTTCAGTTTTCGAAGGCAGAGATTTTTCCACATCCTTTTTAAGCCGACGTAGAATAAATGGCTGAAGACTCTTGTGAAGATTTCTGATAAGTTCCTCTTGGCTTCCTGCATCAGTTTGATTATCCAAGTCAATTTCTTCAAAAGATTGTAGTGATGGATTTACTTGGCCACCTTTCAAAAATCTAATCAATGTAATCAGTTCCTTAATATTGTTTTGTAGAGGAGTACCAGTGATGAGAAGTCGATTGGCGATTTTAAATTCACCTAAAGAAACCGTAAGTGAAGATTCTGGATTTTTCAATCTATGTGCCTCGTCAACAGCTAAAAATTGCCATTTAATATTTCCAAGCTCTGATTTGTCACGAATTGCATATTCGTAAGTTGTCAGAAGTACATTGAATTTGGGTTTCTTTTGATTACCATTTGCAAAAAATTCAAACTGTTTGATAATTTTTCGAGACTCATCATTTCCACTGTAAACAATACAGTTAAGATCTGGAGCCCAAAGCTCAAGAGTTTCTTGCCAGGCAGAAATGGTAGATAATGGAACAACCACTAAAAATGGGCCATTTTGCTTCCTTGCATACACTAGCCATGACAAAAATGCGACTGTCTGAACGGTTTTTCCTAAACCCATTTCATCAGCAAGAATTCCGTTTTCATTTCTTGACCATAAGAAAGCCATCCAGTTGAGACCTGTAAGTTGGAAATCTCTCAACTCACCACCCTTAATGTAACTTGGCTGTTCTGTTAATTTCTCAAATTTGGGTCTATGTGATCCATAGTTGGTACTCTGATAAGGAGCAATTTGAGAGTTTAGTCGATTTTGAAAATGATCCACTTGCTCAGGGGCACGTCGGGCAATCAGTTCGGCGTCTTCCCAAGTACATAAGTGGTATGTCAAACCTTTCCATTTAACATAATATTCCATATGGGTGGAGCCATCATCGCCAGCAACACGCTTTTGTGCTATGATACGCTCAACAATAGTGTAGATTCTATATTCTTCACGTCTTTTATCGAGCTCAATGTTGAAAATTTCATTCTCTTCTTGAAACCTCACAGGATCACTAAGATATAGTGTCTCTGGATTCACAAAGTTACGAATATAGTTATCTACTTTCTTGATACCTTTGCGATATTTGATGTTTTCATATAACTCCCAGCTTTTGTGAAGGTGTGATGAAGATTGCCATTTGACCAAATATTCAATATCGTTCTTTGGGTCTCGACCAAGAAGACCTTCGATTTGTCTATGATCAACAACCAAATCAATCGAGTCTATAATAATATTGAAGTTAGAATTGAGAAAAAAAAATGATTAAAATTCCAGTATACGGGGGATTGAGAATCATACCAGATTGTTGTTCAGGTTCATAATCTTGATAAGTATTGAGAGCTTCTTCATCGGTTTCCATCAAATCTGCATCATCATCATGATTATCAATGTTGTAATTCACAACTTTACTATTTCTGGTTGAAAATCTCATGGGTGGTGTGTAAACTCCTGAAGACTCTTCTTCAGAGTTGGATGCAAGCTTTCTTTTTTTCTTCTTCTTTGCTAACTCCTGTAGTCTGGCCTTTTTCGAAGAAGCATAAACATCTTCGTCCTCTTCGTCTTCTTCATTTTGTTCCGGATCAGAAATTACCATTGAATCGTCATAAAAGTCATCTTCTTTTCGCTTTTTTTTTGTTTTCGTAGTGTTCGTTGAAGCTTTGGATTTTTTCCTGGTTCTTTTTGGAGTATCTGATTCAGAAGAGTACTCATCCATTATCCGCTCAGGTGGATTGTGTGCTCGGGTGCTTCGTCTCAATCCGTACAAAGCTGGATTCTCGTAGTAATCCGCTCTTGTCGACATGTTGTGCGGTTTTCAAAGCAAAAACTATTGACCTTTGGAGAGTGACGAAAGAATGTGGACGGTTAGTTTAATAAATGGTGAAGAGATTTTATTTCAAATCTGTCCATTGAGCAAGCAGTTTGGATTCAAATCTTTAAGACACCATCCAAGTTAGTATGATAAACTTTTGGGGTAAAAAAAAAAAATCAATGAAGGTCACGACAAATGAAGATTAAGTATGAGAAGAACATATGTTAAGATAAATGATGGATCAATATATTCTATTCAGTGATCATACGTTTGTCAAGTAAAAGTGAAAAATTTCAGTCTCTGGGGAGTGTGTTCGCGTTTCTACGTTAATGGTAGATAAAGTGACCAGTAAGGTATCAGAAACAAGAGGCAGTCCCAATAAACTGTTGTAAGATGTGTGTGATATAGTAATATACTTACAATATATATATATATTCCAGTACTAACTCCTTTGAAATATATAATATTAAAAAAATATATTGAATAAGAAAGGATAGACAATGAATATATTCAAAGAAATTGAAAGTGAAAAATATAAAAAAAAAAAAAAAAAAAAAAAAAAGGAATATATTGAAAAGTCGCGTTCCTAAATTTTGGATGTGCTTTTGTGGGTGTGAAGGAAGCAAAAATTGGTGGCCCGAAAAAATTTTAAAAAATCAAACACGAGGCAACGACAAAAGTTCCTTACCCGCAATGCAGCTCCGCTTAGAAAAATAAAAAGAGAAAAATGACAAGTGTGCTTTAGACTACGAAGCACCATTGATTACTTCTATGTTACAACAAACTTGCTTTGAATTGGACCAGCATCATCACACCTCAATGAGACTGTGGCAGGACCTCAAAGTATACTTATATCAAAGTGTAGACAGCAAGTAATTCAACATGTGAAACACTGTAATGCCGTACAAAATCGTCATATCATGAGGGCATTGCAAGATACATGTTAATGAGAAAACAAAACGTTCAAGACAGTAGGTGCATTTTAAATGAAAATATAGAAACAAGCAATCCTAACAGTCAATAGAAGGTCGATATTTTGGCAATAAAAATAATATGCACAACAAAAACAATGAAGCAAGACTAGACATCAAAATGATGAGTAAAAAAAAAAATATGAATATGAAAAGAATAAACACACATACATATATATATGTACATGAAGCAGCAATATAATGTATGGCGTTGTTCTGTAGTCAAGTCTCTGAGAGTATTCAAGAATCATGGCGGCGACGGAGCAATATTTGGCACTGGTAAATTTATTGAGAATTCCAACATTCAAGCTAAAATCCAAAGTCAGAATAAAGAATTACTATTTGGCTGGGATTTGGACAATTAAATTTCTGGCAAAACAAACAAAAAAATCAGTGCAAAGCGTATGATTTGAAATTAGCAACATTGGCAAACAAAGTATCAACATTATCGAGTCTAGAATAACGAAACATTCATCACATCTGTTTATTTAGCGATGTTTTCTTTGCTTCCTTGTAATACTATACTGTCATTCGATTTGTATTCAATAAATTCAAGCAAGATAAAAAATTGCATTTAGTGAATACTAGACACCTGTTCAATATTCATCTTTTAATTAACACTTCAACAAAACAAACTGATAAACGAAAAGCCTTCAATCCAATAGCTTTCAATCACATAATAAGCGTTCACAAACCGTAGATGACGAGAAACATGAATATGAAAGATTATCGTAGCATTCTGATGATAAATTCAATAAAGCTGGAAACAATATCACAAACCAAGAAGAAAAATTCTCATAGTATAAATCCAAGTAAGAAGAAAGAAGAAACAAAAAATTTTGAAATTATTTATATGAAACTAAATTTCACGTGACTTGTATATACCATACTATCAAGGTAATTTTCAGACTGGTGGAGGTTGGGTCTGAGAGAGGAGTTGAATAGTTCAGTTGGCCTAATTGGGACGATATGAAATCAAGAGCTTATTGGTCAATTTAAAGAAATAAAACTTAAGTACATTTTATAAAATACTAAGAAACAAAGAAGAATAATGAATGAATTGAAATTATTATAAAAAAATGAGGTTAAAAGTGAAATCAAAAATATATATGAAATTAATAAAAGTATTGAAATAAGTTTTTATTCAAGATGAAATGGAAAATTATAAAAAAAAATTGATTTATATTATGTATTTAAATTTAAAGAATCATTTAAATATTGAATTTCATCTTGATTGCTATATAAATATATATAACTATGATATGTTAATTTTTGGACTCGAAAATTTAAAATAAATAAGGAATTATATATAAAGTAATAATTTTTTTAAACATTTAATTATCAATTGGTATTGAGTTGTAGTTATCATTATTTAAAATACAATATTATAATTTATTGAATGTTTTTAATAAAAATTTAGATGAATGATTTTCTTTATTTTTGAAATACCTGATGATAATAAAATTTATAATTATTAACAAATAAGGGGATTAAGAAAATGAATATTGAAATATTATCAGCTGAGTTATAAATATTATATTGTTTGTTTTTTAATATGATTATTTCCTTTATTATTTTATATTTTCTTTATCATTTTTTATAAACTTTGCAAATTGTCAAAAAATGATATTTGAAAGGGTACTTTGAATTTTTATTTATAAAGATTTATGTTTTTTAAATATGTTTTACGTTGTTTAAATATGATTTATGTTGTTTATATATGTTTTACGTTGTTTAAATATGATTTATGTTGTTTATATATGTTTTACGTTGTTTAAATATGATTTCGTATTTTTTTTATTCTATAATCTTGTATTATTAGCGATTAGAAGTTGAACATGTAGAACATTAACGCAATGTTTGGATTATGCATTGAAATATCAATTATTATCTTTTTATCCAATGATTTTTTTATTTTATTTTTTTTTTTTTTTTTACATATATAAATGAGAATTCTACATTTAGCAATTATTATTGAAAGAATATAGATATACTTGATAATATATATGGAACTATAGAACAAAGCAGGCTTTGTTTTCGGAATCTCGCTTAAAAGAAAGCCTGTTACTAATCAATACTATGAGAGAAACGTGGTGATATATGAATGTATCAAAAGAATGAAATTTTGATTTAATATTTCATAGATGATGATTGCATATAAAGACGCGGTGGCTGAGCCTGCTCAAAGAACTAAAAATAAATTAAACTTGACTATAGTAGTAAACGTAGTATACATGACAGTCGTGGTAATATTATATACTCGGATATCAATATAAACATTGGACATGATCCGAAGATATATTTTATTCAATAGGACTTGAAAATGCTTATAATAATAAACATGGAAAACGGCTCCAAAAAAATAAAAAGATTGTATATAAAATTTTCAGAATAATACATGGTAGCACATGTCATGTACCAATATGTACTTTAGTAAATTAAGGTATTGTCATGTACCTGAGCCCTTAGAAAGAGTTGAGAAGTAACTTTTAATCATGGTAGAATCATGAAAGGGTACCTGAAGGTCAATTCAAATGCAATAATGAACATAATAAAAAAGGGTTGGGAAAAAATGCCCCTGAGTTTAGGCTGTAAATACAAGTCTAATTTCTTTTTTTATTTATTTATTTCTTTATTTATTATTTATTTAATTAATTATTTATATTTCATTTAATCTATTTTATTGTAATATTTCATTTAATTCAAAAACTAAATGATATAAAAATTGCAAGTTTATATATATATATATATATATATTCATTGTAATGATGGTTAACAACAGTAATCATCAAAGTCATGATAGTACTTGAACCGTTGAAATAGTGCATGTGATTCAGTAGTAGATCTATATATATATATATAAAAGAACAATAATAAATAAATATATCAATAAAAAAAACAAGTCTGGGCGGGCCACTGAAACTCCATCGGGATCTAAAAGAAAGCAGGAATGATAGTATAAAGATGATTTCATACTTTCAACTTGAACAACAACCTTTTAGTCAACACAAGTACGAGAGATCATGTTTAGTAAAGACATATATAAACAAATATACATACACAAGGAACCATGGAGAATAGTGCATGTGCGTTGTCTCCTGAACTCTGGCGTAGAGCATGCGGAAAGAAGCACAAGAACCTAATAGGGATATAGAATTCCCGTAACAGGCAGGTAAATGAGCAGTAGCGAGAGAAATAAATAGTCTTTGTTACAAGGCGTTGAGGGGAGAAGGAGAGAATAATAATAATAGTGTTACGATGGTTGAAAAGAGGAATGATTACAAGATGATATAAAGTATTCATTTACTATTTACTATTTATTTACTATTTACTATTTATTTAATATTTACTATTAACTATTGAATATTTACTATTTATTTACTATTTATTTACTATTTATTTACTATTTATTTACTATTTATTTACTATTTATTTACTATTTATTTACTATTTACTATTAACTATTGAATATTTACTATTTATTTACTATTTATTTACTATTTATTTACTATTTATTCACTATTCACTATTCACTATTCACTATTCACTATTCACTATACTTCAAATACTATTTATTATTCATTATACTTCATATACTTTTTACCATTTACTACTTTCTAATTGATTTTCATTCATCAGCCTTCATTTACAATACTACATTATACAAAACAAGATCTTTATGACATTCTAAATTGTACTCATAAAAAGTATGATACACGATCTGAGTTAGTTTAGTTAGCCACAGTAGTGGGCTCACACAATAGCTTTCAACACTTGTTATGCGGCTAGTTGTCTTTGCACTCATGTGGGCTTGTTTCAAGTTGAGTATTGGCATGCTTTACTTACAAGATCTCAGATACATTGATTTATATCGATTCCAACAAGAAAAGAAGAAGCAAATAAATTCACAACACTAATTCTTCATCATGATTGAAATTACCCAAAATTTCATGTTCTGCAGAATCCTATACATTTACATCATGTAGTAATATCCTATATATAACAAAATATCATATGAAAGAAGAAGAAGAAGAAGAAAAAGAAGAAGAAGAAAAAAAAAAAAACAAAACCTCAGGAGAGCTTTATTTGTTTTAAAACTCTTGGTTATCGACCATGAGATGGAAAATAGCGTGCCCAGTAACACCTTTGTACGCACATTAAAATATGTAGAAACTTTATTAAAACCATCATTATTGTCAATATTTAATGATTTATTTCATAAATTATAATGAAATCTTCATGTATATATTGAAAATTGGTAATGATTTATACAAAAACCTATTCAACACTTCTAGCTTCAATACTTTTTGTAGGTATCGGAAGAGAAATGTACATGTATGTATCAACTCAGCGTGAATATTTCCCCAAAAATTATACTGCGAACTTTTCAATAGTTCAAAAATCCAATATATGCACCTAATACATCGTGCATTTAACTTTCCTTATTTTCCTACTCCTTCTCTCTTTACATCACACACTCTCTCTTTCTTCTCTCTAAAGGGGTTTCTCCGTCTTCCGTCTAATATTATCATATTACACTTTCTGTATTATATAAATGTACTCTCTTGTCCTCTAGGTTTCAATTTTTTTTAATTCTTTTTTTTTTTTTTTTTCCTTTCTTCATCATCATCCTTTGTTGATTTTTTTTTTTTTTTTTTTTTTCTTCAAGCCTTTCGTTTCTTTATTTTGAAAAAATGAAGTTCTCTCAAATCTCCATTCTTTCTATTGTTTCCCTCGTTTCAGCTGATTGTGCTGCTAGATTCTACCAATGTGGTGGTCTCAACTGGAACGGTGCTACTTGTTGTGAAGCTGGCTCTTACTGCAAGAAGCAAAATGATTACTACTACCAATGTGTTCCTCAATCTGAAAATGAGACTGATGATGTTGCTGCTGCTGTTACAGCCGGCGCTGTAACTACCATTGCTACCGACAGCTTGGTTGAAAAGTCTAATTCTGACTCCAGCTGCGCTTCTCTCTACGGTCAATGCGGTGGTTCCTCCTACACCGGCCCTACTTGTTGTGAAGCCGGATCTTCTTGCCAGGTCCAAAACGAGTGGTACTCTCAATGTCTCCCCGGTGCTGATACCACCAAACAAGCCGCTGAAGCCACTACCAGCTCTACTTCCACCAAGGCTGCTGTTCAAGCCCCTTCTACTGAAGCTGCCGTTAAGCCTACCACTTCTGCTGAAGCTGCTGTCAAGCCTACCACTTCTTCTACCTCTGTAGTTAAGGCTGCCACCTCTTCTTCTACTTCTGCCAAGGCTGCTACCAGCTCCAAGGCTGCTTCCTCCTCTTCTTCCTCTTCTTTGACTTTCACCCCCAAGGCCGGTGGTAAGTCTGGTACCGGTCAAACCACCAGATACTGGGACTGTTGCAAGCCGTCCTGTTCTTGGCCCGGTAAGGCTTCCGTTTCCCACCCAGTTTACGCTTGTGGTTCTGACGGTGAAACTATTTCTGACCCTAATGACGGTTCTGGATGTGTTGGTGGTAACTCTTACATGTGTTCCAACCAACAACCTTTTGCCTACAATGAGACTCTTGCCTTTGGTTTCGTCGCTGCAAGCATGATTGGTTACGGTGAATCTGATATGTGCTGTTCTTGTGTTCTCTTGACTTTCAACAATGGTCCCGTCCAAGGTGCTCAATTCGTTGCCCAAATTACCAACACCGGTACTGATCTTTCTAGTAACCACTTTGACATTGCCATGCCCGGTGGAGGATTCGGAATCTTCAGCAACGGTTGTCCTTCTCAATGGGGTATTCCTGCTTCTGACTGGGGTCAAACCTATGGTGGTATTTCCAGCAAGTCTGAGTGTAGCAACCTTCCTGCTCCTCTTCAAAAGGGTTGCGACTGGAGATTCGACTTCTTTGAGAATTCCGATAACCCAGATGTTTCCTTTGTTGAAATTGACTGTCCTGCTCAACTTACTGATATCAGTGGTTGCAAGAGAGATTAAAACAAAATCCTTTAGTATAGATGTTAGATATATGTAGATTTTAATAGTAATTATTAATTTTTTTTTCTTAATGTTTTTTTTTTTTTTTTTTTTTAATTTATTTTGTAAATACTTGATTAATTATTTAAATATAAATATAAATATAAATATATATAATGTATCGATTAAATAAATTTATCATTAAAATTATATACATTACTATTAATTATTTATTATTATTCCTCTCTTAAAACTTTAAATGATTACTTTCTTTATTAATTGCTTTCTGCTCTATAAATTCTTTAAAATATAAAAATTCAAATAAAATACCTTTCAAACTCCCCCAATGTTGAAATTAAAGTTTCATATAGGTCTTTGCCGACATCCGAATAAAAACACAAGTGCTGCAATCTCCCAACTACTACCCACTCATTCCCCACACTCACCCATATGTTTGCTGACAATCGCTGACGTGCAACGACGCGCACCGACGCGCACCGACGCGATCATCTATACCCGCCTACATCAGAAAATCAGCCAAATAAACGGTCAATAAGTGTGCACCCATACCCACGCCAGGTCACTAGTCGCAATATTAAACTCAAAAATCTAGGCTTTATATCGTCAAAAGCCAAAGCACACCCTCCACCCTCAGCTTCAATTCCCTCACCCATTTTTAGAGTCCGCCTGATCTGGCAAGTCCCTAACAGATTCCACCACTTAGTGCGCTGGCAAACTCCGGTACGCATAAGATTCTTGACCAACGGTCCCAAAGGCCCATCAATGTACCGCCATTCAAACGGTGAGTACTTCTGGCGCCGGTCGCTAGGCACTAACTTTTTGTCACCCCAGTGACCTAGAAAGCTTAGCCAGTTACCATATCGCTTCTCACGACCTGGTGTCGACCCATTGCCATACCGCACAGTAGTCCCGTCATATGTGTAAGCTAGGTAGTTTTGTACTGGATCCCATAGTGGACCACGATCTGAAAAATCTGACAGCATGTAGAATGGAATGTCGTGCGAGTGCTGTCCTACACTGGCGTAGTTGGCATGTGTGCCACGTGCGGAAAAGATGACAGGTCTTTCGAGTGATTTATACTTCTCCATGGCCTCAAAATGATATCCAGTGCCGCCACCGTGTGCACTCATCCACACAAGCTCCGGCTTACCATTGTGGAACCGAACCAACGAATGCTCCCAGTCACCGACGTGGTTCCCGTAGGGCCCGCCGCCCATGACAAAGGGACCAAGGTTGAATGAGTAAAAGTAAAACCAAAAGGCATCGACCCATCCATCACCCTTATCGACCACAATGAGTGTAGCTGGAGCATCCGCAATCCGTCCCGTCTCTAAGTCAGGTATATTGTTGACTCCTGTAATCCATTCCGGGTCGCTGTCAAAGTCCGTAAGTGCCGTCAGGTAGATATCATCGAACCCAGCGTCTGTGTGGTCTTTAATTCTTTCTAGATCCTGAATCTGCAGTGGGCCTGTAATGTTGTTTCCGTAGCCGTCTTTGGCGTAGAAATGCGTCACATACTTTTCAATTGAGTAGGGAAGATATTTTTCTTCAGAGTATAGGTAGACTGCTGGAGCATGATCTATAACGTATTGAGGAATATTATCTGGCTCAAAAGTAGCTGTCACAGTCGTTGACGAAGTGCTGATGAGCAGTATCAAGGAGAGAAGCATGATATACATTTGGAAGTCATTTGAAAATGATGGTAGAAAAGAAGAGAAACAGAGTTTGAGAAAAAGCACTCAAAGCTCAGAATTTCGATTTGATTTTCAAAAACTTCTATTTGCACTCAACTTGTTTCAATATGTACATATATATATATATGTAACAAACAAATGAATACAAGTAATGTATATATACAGCTCAGACTAGATTTTTTTTTCTTAAATTAAACCTACTGATTCAATTTCTGCTTCAGTTTCTAATCTGCAAATCACTTCGTAATAGTTTAATAATCTTTACACAATTATTAAATAATCTTTACAAATGATTTGTCATAATCTGCATTAGGAAAACATCCTTTTACGATTAAAGCAGGTACCTTTTTTGCCATTTTGGTATATATACTGTTTTAGTTAAATATCCATTTTTATACACTTACATATTATCGATTTACTTTTCTTTATTTACCCTTTTGGGATTTCTTTTTCATCTATTCTCAGTGCTAAAAAAAGACCTTTAAACAGCGAATATAAACTCCACCGTTTCACCTCCATACTACTAATCAATTTCTAACTTTCAATTATACTTTTTCATAGTTTCTCTCACCTAGTACCTTTCTTTTCTACACTCATTCCTTGATCAGACAAGCTTCTGTGTTTAGAAGTAAGAGATATTGCAGTACACACCACTCAGTGGCCATATTTAAGGTACTTTTCTCCCCTTTTTGTCAACTTCTTGTACCTCTTTTTTTTTTTTTTTTTTTTTTAATTCACACTTTGACAATGCTGTATTTACATCTGCTACTATCACTTTACCTTTTTTCAACTGCTTTTGGTACATCCTTAGGCCGATCATCACCTATATCATTCCTTTCTCACGTCTCAAATATCAGTATATCAACACCTGATGGCAGTGGAATAGCAAAGCCAGACTCAGCCTTAACCATCACAATCGAGCTCCCAGCTACGAAAAACTACAACAATATTGAACGACGATGGATGGCTTTGTCAGACCCCAATGCTTCAAGACGTCTGAAAACGTTGAAGAATCTGTTGCCATTCATGAACTTTCTGAACGATGATAACGATTTTATCGATACAGACGGCTTTTCTTGGGCAGACAGCTCACAAATGCCTTCTTCTCAAAGGTATTCAAATTCTTTCAGCTCAGAGCGTTTACTCAGCTATCTAACCAGAAACTCAACTCTGGAATACCCTACAGAGACACAAGTTTTTAGACTGGCACTAGAACCAAACACAGATATCCGCCAGAATGGCCAGAAGGTGTACACACTTGATGCGCAGGGAAATCTTGTTCCACACCCAGACTTTGCCCATGAAAACGCTGCCACAAACTTGAACGTTTTCAAAGGCTCAGCATACCGCCAAGTCGCAACCTTGAACGAAGCCACCGGTGACGTAAGCCTGACTTTCAAAAAAGTGGGATGGGCAAGAATTCTGGTCCTCGATAACAACAATATCGAGGGTTCGTGGAAGGTTGACGACGAGGAGGGAATGGGAATCCCAGCTTCAATATACCACATTACCCGTAAGTCAACCTTTGAGTCTATCTCGCGTGCTTCAGGCGAAGACATTTACGATCACGAACAGCAATTACTCAACAGTCTCACTTTTGACTCGAATCAACTAGTAGTGTACAGAGATGCCGATATGGAGCCTCCCACCTTATATCGAAATTTCGAGCTACTAGACGACGACCAATCATACACAAATCTCGTGCGACGTTTCACAAAAAAGAGCAAAAATAGCAATCTCTTGAACTGCGACCCCAATGACGAAACATCACCTTGTTACAACCCGGAAAACCATCTCCATGACTACAGTTTTTATTCGCTGTTCAAAAGATCCGGCGGAGTTAATGATACTGGCGACTCAGGATTTTCATCAGGTGTAAACTTGGCAAATACTATTGGTGACACATCTGGGTGTCCCGACCGCCGCCAAATCGCTCTGGTAGGACTTGCTGGCGACTGTAGTTTTCTTTCGACTTTTAACAGCTCTTCCTCGGCGCGGGAGTATCTTATCTCCATGGTAAATACAGCCTCTCAGGTGTACGAGAGCTCTTTCAATATTTCTCTAGGTCTGTCAGCATTAGTAATGGTGAACGAATCCAGCTGTCCCACAACAGGAAGTGGCGCTAACTCGTGGAACTATGATTGCTCTACGAATCCTTCCAGTTCTATGAGTGACCGATTATCAATGTTCTCACAGTGGCGCGGGAACAGGTCTGACGACGGGATTGCGGCTTGGTCACTGATCACGGGCTGCACACAGAGTTCGGTAGTTGGACTTTCCTGGATGGGTATGGTGTGTGGGGCTGGGTCAATTGCAAACGGGAATAGCGATAGTACATATGTTGCCGGTACCAACGTTGTCGCAAGAACTGCTAATGGTTGGCGTGTGTATGCTCATGAACTTGGTCATACATTTGGCGCAGTACATGATTGTACTTCCGACACTTGCTCTCAGAATCTGCAATCATCGTCCCAGTGCTGTGTGCTCTCAAAAAGCACTTGTGATGCAGACGGCCAGTACATTATGAATCCATCGTCTGGGTCAACTCAAGACCAATTCAGCCCATGTTCTAAGGGAAACATTTGTTCTGCCATTGGACGAGCTTCTGTGAACACGACCTGTTTGACTTCCAACACAGGTGTCCGTCTTGTAACGACTAATATCTGTGGTAACGGTATTGTGGAAGAAGGCGAGGAGTGCGACTGTGGTACTGAGCAAGATTGTGCAAAGAACTCGTGCTGCGATCCGAAAACTTGCAAGTTCAAAAATGGGGCTCAATGTGATGATGCTAATGAGGTTTGCTGCAGTAACTGTAAGTTTTCTTCCTCTGATACAGTTTGCAGAGCTTCTACCGGCCCTTGCGACTACGATATCAAGTGCCCAGGCGATGCTGCTTCTTGTCCTTCTAGACGTACTGCTCCTGACGGCGAAAAGTGTAGTTTAAACAACAGTACGAGCGACTCTGGACTTGAATGCATTTCCGGCCACTGTACTTCCAGAGACTTACAATGCATTCGACTCATGGGCAATACCACGATATCGCTTGATGGAAGCATTTTGAATGTCACAAAAGCTTGCGACAATGACAGATCCTGTCGACTGTCGTGCGTAGATCCGCACTTTGGAAATGTGTGCGTTACAACCTCGCAGAACTTCCTTGACGGTACGCCGTGCCGAGGCACTGGCAGATGTAAACTGGGATACTGCGTTGGAGGTAGCGACGGGTTCCTTGGTGATAGTGATTTGGGCTCATGGATTTCAAGAAACAAGGGCACTGTGATTGCCATCGTAGTATCTATTCTAGCTTTCCTTATCGTTGCCTGCGCACTGTCGACGTGTATGAAGTATTACCGAAGAAACAATGTCCGGTACGTCTCCAGTAAGCGCATTCCTCCTCCAGGTATATATTCTTCTGGTGGTAGTAGTGCAGTGATCCCTCCAACCACTGGTGGTGGCTACGATATAAGAAACAACTACCCTCCACCACCTCCACCTCCACAATATCCCCAGGCTAGCTATGATTATCAGTCTCAACAACAGTATCAACAGCAGTACTCGCAACAGTATCCACAACAGTCGTACAACTACAATTACTCCAATGGACAGCAAGGCTACTCAAATAATTACGAGCTTCAAAACTTCCCACCTCCACCTCCTCCTTCGCGGTTCCACTAAGCTTATATTATTTTCACCCTATAACGAAATTAAAAAAGTTGTACCGACCAGCATTTATTTTCATGTTTTTTTGCTATTTATTTTTTTCATATGCTTCGCTATCTTCATCATCATTTCATCAACATCATCATGTCTTTTGTTTTCTTAGTTGGTTTTTTTTTTTATAGAGGCGATATTTTTTCATCATTTGTGTTTAAAATAAAACTCCATCCGTATATATTTGATATTAAACATTTGATTATTAGACCATTTAATTTTTTCAGTATGTTTATAACCGTTTAAGAAGTTTGTAGAGTTTCATTCGTTTGGCTTATAAAATTTGTCATCATTATTCATGATGACAGCTCGTATCTATATATTAGTAAAGACGGATTTGTAAGACAGAATAAAAATAAGCATGCCAAGAGAGAAGAATTAAAATCAAAAATCTAAAAGTAGGGCCAATAGGCTTGGTTTTATATTTTCATCTTAGCTGCGCCTTGCTTTGGTGGTTTGGCTATATTATAGCAAGTTACAAGTCCATATTGGGAAATATTGAGGATTTTGAATAAGAGTGGTACGTGTGTATGTAAGTTGGTTATTATATATGTAGTCATTTATATAAGATTGCGTATATACTTTAATTTTTCCATAAAATAGTGGTTGAAAGATGACGGAAATGAAATACTCATGTAAATCATGATGTATATTTATGAAATAATGTTGTGTTGAAAAAAAAAAAGCATGATAGCCTACGTGTGAATGAATTAAGGTACGCAATGTGAATATGTAAGCCAATATCAACAAGTATTCATAAAAATAAAATAAAGTGAAAATTGAAATATTCAGTATATTGGAAAACTTGATTATGACAAGTGAGTGAGCAAGTAAGTTAGTATACGGTAATTAATAAATAATGTATGAAAAAAAAATCTCAAAGTATATTCAAGTATTTTTATCCTCTATACATGAATATAAGTTGATCTACATTTTTGTAAGGTGTATCAAATAGATGTAAAAAATATATATAGTTGTATGTGAATATACATATATTCAAGTTGAATAAACCAGTATAAGTATTCATGTGAGAATATTTTGTTCCTAGATTAAAATCTGGATTGTAAATGAAAAATTATGCTCAAGCATAAAACTTTAGAAAAGTGTACCAGCCATTTTATTATTTTGATATCCAAGAAATATATATATATAATGTTATTATTTTTGACATTTTGAAGCAAGTATTTGGCTTGTTTAAACTTGAATATATTCATGTTTATATTACGACATGGTGAGTAAATATAGTGTTTAACATTTAGAGAAAATATAAATTTATCGACGAGCTCTAAAGTATCAAGTTTATGGAAAAACTTGAAAAAAAAAGCATTATTTGAATAAATAAATAAATAATTGCGTATATTTTATATAAAAAGAGATGTCATATTATTTCAAAATAAATTAAACAGTATACCCAGTAAACAGTAAATAATATATAAATTTAATGAGTTAAAATATTCAAACTATAGGTTTACAGAAATCCATAACTGGAAAATTTATATTGAAAAAAAATATACTCGTCAAGTGTTTACTATTATCAAAGGTATTACTGTTGAAAATATTTTTTAAAATATCATCAACAAAACATAAGTATTTAGATTATTGATGCATTACTCAGGATTGCATTGCTCATATGTAGAACTGTAAAAAGATCTGAATCGCATAAACAAAACTCAGCTCACTATCGGTATGTGGGCATTTTCAGAAGTAGAATCGTAAATCTGGAACCGAAGAATTTAGTATTTGTAGTATCTATATAATTATAAACATTTTTTTTTTTTTGCTCTGACAAGATCTTTTGATAACTTTAATAAAAAATTGTTGATAACTACCAAATAAAAAGTATAAAATTCAGTAACTATGATAGCCAAAAGTGCAAGAAAATATATAAAATTTATTTTTAAAAAAAAAAAAAAAAAAAAAAAAAAAAAAAAAAAAATGTTTCAAAAACTAAGAAAACATATCCTACTCGAAAAGAATTGGCTTATATCAGATTAGTCTGTGTATTAAGCTTTATAGTATTCTATTCTTATTTTCCCATTCTTTTCATTTATTTATTTTGGAAATAGTAAATCTCCATATTAATGCAAATTTAGTAACGATTGACATGTGGATACAGGAAAAATTAGGTTATTAGTAAATACTTGATATAAAATAAAATTAATTCAAGTTAATATATGATGTCGAAGTTTAATTTAATACCATTATATAGATGCTGATTTATATTTCTATAGCTATTGAAATGAACTGGAAAATAATATATTTTTAATATAACTTAAAATAAATATTACACAAATAAAATACGTTGTAACAAATTATAGTTTAAAAAATTGAATGCCTTTGGGAGAAATTCATTACTCAATTGTTGGTGATGTTTTAACTAATAACCGATAAAAAAAATACTATAATTGTACTTTGTAAGCTCATGTCTCTAGCGACTCATTTGTATTGGTATATTGAAAGAGCGAATAGATGCAAGTTAAATTGGAGTTCGTGCTTCTATTTGGAAACTCTTTTATTTTATTTAATGCATTTGCAATTTCATTCTCACGGATTCTAGCCTCTAATAACCTATCGCCGGCAGCTGTACTTTTCGTTTGCATGATACTTCTCTGGGAGAGTTTACCACCTAACGGTGTTTTTGTTTTTATTTTTTATTTTTTATTTTTTTTTTTTCTATTCGATTTTAAAACTACTATATTATTTTAATTTCACAGTTATTCGCTGAATTAAATTAAAACTAGATAATATATTCTCAAAATGTTATAAATATATACAATCCCCATTGTTTTCTGTCTTTCATCTATTTTCACGCTTGAAGATAGTATTATTATTCATTTTTTTTTTTTCTCCTGCTTTGCTGTACAAAATATTTTCACAGTAGAAATGAAAATACATTGGATACAATCAGTAGGATTAGCCTATTTATTGGCAGCTAGTGCAAAAACTGCGGCGGCCGAAGATGCATCATCGACTCAAGTTGCAAACATAAATATGCAGTTTGGAGGAATGGCCAGAGCAGCAGGTGCAGCCAATGTATATCGAAGAGCCTCGAATCAAGATACACAAGACGACGAGGATGGCAACGATGACGAAGAAGAAGATGATAATGGAGACGATGAAGACACTGCTGCATCTGAAGACAATGAAGATGACGACGGGGAAGATGATAATGAGGATGACAACGGTGATGATAACGGAGATGATGACGGAGAAAATGACGATACTGCAGCAGATGATGAAGGTGACGATACTGCAGCAGATGATGAAGGTGATGATTCTCCAGCAGATGATGAAGACGAGGGCGATGACGAAGGTGATGATCCAGCGACAGTGGTTAGTAGTAGTGATTCCAATAAAGGAAATATTCAAGGTGTTGATAAGTCTTCCTCTGGTTACAATTCAGGCAAATCTGCTACTTCCAATTACGACAAAGGTGCTGCTGTTGTTCCTTCTGCTGATGGCCCGCCTAACGCAATTCCTATATACACTATACCTGCTGGTTCTGGATACACGCGGTCAGCACAGACTGGACAAAATTCAGGATGGCTTTCTGTTATTTCAATTCCTTCTCTGTCTGCAATTTCTTTGCCTACAATCGGACCTTCTACAACTCGAGCGGTTCGTACATCCAGCCCATCTTATTCAACATCCTTATCAACTCCGGTTCCTTGGACCAGTACGGGACAAACTACAACTAGACGGATCCGAACACATGCTAGTTCATCTTCATCTACGTTGGCAACACAAAGCCAATTGACAACAGCACCTCTTTCAAGTACTTCAGTATCGTCTACTAGATCTTTTGTTTCGAGTTATTCCTCAACTTCTGGGTCGTCTTCAGTGTCAACAGTGTCATCTTGGACACAGTCTACAAGTTCAGATTCAACTACTCCTGGACCTAGTACTACAAGATCTCGACACACGCACATTCGATCTACAAGGACCTCTTTTGCAACAGTTTCCAATGAGCCAGACTCTGTTACTCGGAACACTATGGATCCAACACCATTACCATGGTCCACAAGGTCTATGTCTTCTCACTCACATACAAAGCATTCTCGGTACACTCGTACATCTACTGGTTCTCTGGTTAGCTCTTCTCTAAGGCCTTCTTCTAGTAGTACAAGTACTAGTACTACAACTTTTAGTACTTCCAGTCCTAGTACTTCCAGTAAGATTACAACTTCTTCTGGTTCGGGTTTGAAGACTAGTATTTGGAGTGTGAGTACTGCTTCGACTTCAAGTTTGCGTGCTATCAATAAACATAAGACTGGTGATTCAGCTGCTGGAGTATCTTCTGATACTGCAGGTGCGGCACCTGGAACTCAAAGCCCTGGAAATCCAAATTGGTCAATTATTAGTGGTAATATTGTTCCAACACCAACATCATCTGTGAGTGTTTCCGATTCTGTTGCAGCAACTGAGTCAATATCTTTGACTTCAAGTGTGTCTGTTAGTTCTAGTTCTAGCTCTAGTTCTAGCTCTAGTTCTAGTCTTAGCTCTAGCTCTTTGTCAACAAGTTCTCCTGCTACATCATCTAGCTCTACATGGTCCAGCTCTTCTGATTCTATATCAGTCTCTTCATCCGGCCTTTCAACTTCATCTTCAAGCTCGACTCGATCAGGACCAGTTACTGTCCATAGCCATAACCAACATAGTAGCAGCAGTAGTAGTAAAGAGTCTGATTCAACTTCTGATACAGCAAACAATGTGATAAGTCCTACTGATCTTTCTAGTTTAAGTTCCAAAACTAGTTCTAGGACCATTTCAAGTTCAAGTTCGAGCTCAAGTTTGAGTTCCAGTTTGAGTTCCAGTTCAAGTTCACGCTCACTGATTACACCTGAGCCTTATACTGATACGCTAAAGTTAACTAGTACTTCCAGTATGATGTTTACTGAACCATATACTGACACTTTGAAGTTATCAAGTACATCCAGTTTACTATTTTCAGAGCCTTATACTGATACCTTGAAGCTTTCTAGTACATCTAGTCTTGTTTTTTCAGAGAGTTATAGTGATACATTAAAATTTGCATCCACTTCTTTTGTTCGTAACTCTCCTAGTGTAGATTCAGCTGCTATGGCATCTGCATCGGATTATGTTGCTTCCTTGTCAAAGTCTCTTGTTTCAGCAATGCAAAGCACATTGAGTATCGATTCTAGTTCTATTACTTCATCCACTGCTTCATCCAGTTCTGCTTTGTCTACCGTTTCAGCTGATGTGTCTAGTTCATCTAGTCCATCTAGTTCATCTAGTTCATCTAGTTCATCTAGTCCATCTAGTTCTTCTACCATTTCAGTTGAATCTTCTAGTTCTACTATTTTGTCTACTATTTCAACAGGCTCTTCTAGTTCTACTAGTTCTTCTACTATTTCAATTGATTCATCTAGTATTTCTGCCACATCTTCGGTTGGTTCTTCTCAGGTTGATACTGCAGCTGTAGTTGAATCAACCACAGATTCTTCCAGTTCTAGTGAAACTCCTAGCTCAAGTGAAGTTATTAGTTCTAGTGAAACTCCTAGCTCAAGTGAAGTTATTAGTTCTAGTGAAACCCCTAGCTCAAGTGAAATTATTAGTTCTAGCGAAACTCCTAGCTCAAGTGAAGTTATTAGTTCTAGCGAAACTCCTAGCTCAATTGAACCCTCTAATTCTGCTATTACTAGCGAAACTGTTAGTTCTTCAAATGTTGATACTCCAACTCACACTCGTTCTCACAGACAGTCGACGATATTTCTTACAAATACCATTACAGTCAATCGTAAATTTCAATCTTCACGACCTGAAGCAGACACCACCACAACAACCACTTTACCTGATTCTTCTACTATTCAAGTTTCTCCAAGTTCACCCTCAGACAATTTGGCTGATACTGCTGCCAGTATTGCAACAGAAGCTAGTAATGCATCTTCGCTTGAAGTTCCATTAGGACCTACAACTATTTGGAATCCTTTTACTTCTGAGACTGCATCACCTGAAACAACGGCATCTTCAGAAGAAGAGGAACACACCACTCGTCGACGAAGGAGAAAGATGGAAATGAATGGCCAAGTTCAAGCTGCTGATGATAATACATCAGAAGATGAAGATGACGAAACTTTATCAACAGAAGAAACAGCCACGTCTAGTGCAAAAGGATGGTTTTTCAAGATTAATTAAATTTAAATGAAAAAAAAAAAAAAATTAATCATAATAATAAAGAGTTTATATAAATTCAACTATATATAAATAAATAAGGTACATAATTCTTTCGTTTATAAATATATCATCCATGTTCCTTTATTACTTTTTTTTTTTTTTTTCATTACAATGAAATTAATATTATTTCGTTATATGATGATTAATTTTGATGTATATATATATTTGACTAAAACAATATAGTACATTGAATACAATAGGATATAATTAAGTTGATGGAATTCTTGATAAAATGAAGAAAAAAAGAATCTTGTGATTTTATATTAAGTAGTTAATTTCATAAGATTCAAACTTTTATCAATCAGTATATTTATATCTATATACATATATATATTTTTTAAAAAAAAATTATTCTTGGACTTTATATCAATGTACAGTCATGTAAGGTGAGAGTGTGATATTACAGAAATGTACATGGACTTGAAAAATAAAAATAAAATAATAATAATAATGAAAAAACCATCATTACTATAGAAAAAAATGAGATGGAAAAGAAAAATAGTATAAGATTGGAATTTAGAAAGTGAAACTCCTCGTGTCATTGCATTTTAGTCAAAAGCCGATTCGTATATTTATATTATATGAAAAGATGGTGATGTATTGCAAAGGTGGACTATTTTTAACTTGATTTATTCAAGTATTTATTTTTACTACTTACACTTTACACACACATGTACATACATTTACATATACATGACCAGTGAAACTTGACTTTTACTTGCCTTTACTTGCTTGCGCTTGTATTCTACTTGCTTTTACCTGTATTCTACTTGCTTTTACCTGTATTTTACTTGCTTTTACCTGTATTTTACGTGCTTTTACCTGTATTTACCTACTTTTCACTTACATTTACATTTAATTTTACACCTACACATACATTCACATTTACACTTTAATTGCATTCAAGTTGAGTTACAAAGTATTCATGGTTTTCCTAATTTTCATTTCATTTCCTTTGACATATATCAAGAAAAAAAAAAATGAAAACAGGATTCTGTCAATATTGGTCTTGAAATCTAGAACTCATCCCTAAGAATACACGATTGTTTTATTTGGTCTGTATTGATTAATCTGCATTTACTGAAACTCTCAGGGGTTTAGATGAGTGGGTACATGTTGCTGGTCTGTGTTTTGTATATACTTTTAAAGTCCACTGGATGATACAGGTAGGTACCCGAGCGATGAGTATTACTTGTAGCGTTAATATAACTGCTATGAACATATATATATATATCAGTATTAGTATTATATATGGTGGTTTTTTTAAGCGAAGTATACTTTATGATCTGCAATGCGTTCCTGGTGTCTACTTTTCTTGCTAGTGGGGACGCAAGTGGTGCGTGTTGCATTGGTTAAATTCTGCAAAAGCCCTGACCTTTAATTTATTAATTTAATATTATCAAGATATTTAACTTATTTCTATTAATTTCTATTTATTATTAAAATTATTAAAATTATTTAATTTCTATTAATTTCTATTAATTTAATTTATTAACTTGGTTTATTAACTTGGTTTATTAACTTGGTTTATTATTTTATTATTCTATTATTTTATTATTTTATTATTCTATTATTTTATTATTTTATTATTTTATTATTTTATTATTTTATTATTTTATTATTTTATTATTTTATTATTTTATTATTTTATTATTTTATTATTTTATTAAAATATTTATTTTAATGGTTAACAATTCACAAGCCTTTTTTTTTTTTTTTTTTTAAACAAATTCATCATACTATTATTATTAACTTGATTTATTTATTTATATATTTATATATATATATATATTTTTCACCTGATTAAACCCCTGATCGAGATGTAATTGTTTCATTAAAAAGTAGGAGATTAATTTAATATTGAAAAGAAAAATATTTCAAGGGGAAAATAATAAATAAAAGGAGAGATGAAATAAATTTTGATATCTTTGATAATGATAAAATCATCAATATATATATATATATATATATATATATATTGATTTATCAATACATCAAGTTATATAAATTCATTCTTGACAAAAATAAATAGATTTGTTTTTGATATATACAAGTATTTGAAAATAAAAAATAAAAATAAAATAATGCAGGTTATTAGAAAAGAATTCAAAATGCAATGCTTTCACGCTGCTTAGCTGAAGATGCGTTGAAAATTAAAGAAGAAAAATAAAAGGGGGGGGGGGGGGGGGGGGAGGGGGATATAAAAATAAATTAAATTAGAAACAAAGAATAAACGTTTGACTTTTAACAAGAGGAAAAAGAAGAATTAAACAAGGAAAAAAACTCATGAACTTGATTCTAACGAGGATGATCATGGAAAAGAATAACAAGAAACAATCAAGGTGATTTAATTATACTGATTAATTTAACATTAAAAATTAAGATATATATAGATTATATTGATTAACTTGAAATTTAATATATTCATTAGTTTTACAATACAAGGTAACAAAATATTAATTATATCAAAGATTAATCTTTAATCTTTTGAAAACATGAAGAGTCTAGAAACTTGGTACGTGCGCTCGGATGCTTTTTGTCTCTCTAGAAATAGAAATTTTATAATGATTTCTTTTCATCTACATGATTATTTCATATTTGGCGTTAATGTTACTTTTGGATCATGAAGGAATATATATATATATATAAGTTTGTACCTGAGGCTAACCAAGAAACGAGTAATGAAAAAAAAAAAAAAAAAATTCAATCCTTATTTAGAAGTTTTACACCTCTTTCTAGATTATATATATATCTTGTTGAGATACTAGAAGGCACCAGAATATGGTGAAAATTAATAAACTAGTAAACAATATATATATATAGTGGGTCATTGTAATACCATTATTGAATTCAGTTATTAGTGATGAGCAATTCATCTATCAAAAAAAAATCATTTTCGTGTTTTAAAGCGGAATTTTTTTCTTCAAACATTATCCAATGGTTGGTACCCTAATAATCTAAAATATATACGCATCAAGACCCCCTTCTCCCATATAATCAAAATATATATATATATACATAGTTAATGATGATGATGTTAAAACCATTGTTTAGATGGGGTTTAAGGCCACAACTGATACAAATAGTTGAATTCATAACATCAAGTAGTCATCAATATAAATTAGTTGATATTGAGCGCTGTCTTGAAGTCTTCTCCCTTTCTATTTTTCTTCCCCCAACGAAGAAAAAAAAAACCTCTTTTCTAAATGTATACCTATGGATTATTTCAGCCTCCCCACCCCCGTGAATGCAAGCGGAATCCACACTTGTGACTGGACTAGTCGCAATTTATAAAGTCCAAACATTATAACTTCAGGTATTTTCTTTTCTATTGAAGACCATTCAGTAGCAATAGTAACAGTAGACTGCAAAGGTAGACTGCAAAGAAAAACTGCAAAGGAAAACTGCAAAGGAAAACTGCAAAGGAAAACTGCAATGGTAACGATAACCCGTATTTAATGCAACTGTAACAGCAATGACAGCAGGTACCTGCCTACTGCGCTACTTGTGCTTAACGCACTCCCCCCACTTGGCCATTGCCACCATAAGATTTATGCGGTCTCAATGTTCACATCAAAATGAAGAATACTGTTGAACTGAAAAGAGTAGGAAGAAAAGAAAAAAGTGAAGCGAAGAAATAATTTTTTTTTTTTTTTTTTTTTTTTTTCCAAACATGTATCGAGAAATCACGTCACATTTCAACCAATCAATCGAACCCCTATATGGCTAATTGTTCTAATCACTGCCACCATGAGTTCCAAAAATCAACGAAAGAAAACATGGAAATAAAAACTCATACGTTTGTGCCGTATATAGTCATCCCTTATATTCGAATGATGGCAAAAGATAAAATAAATGAATCCAAAAAGTAAATGAATTCAGAGATTATGGAGCATGTTGATATAATTGTTTATATATTATTTTAGTGTGTTGATGGTGGTTTTTGGTAATTTCGGTACTAATGATGATTCTGATACAAGCTATAATTTAGATAAAAACCGTATTGCCAGAAAAAAACAACAACTGTATTGCCAAAAAAATTGCCAAAAAAAAAACAACAACAGCGTTCTCCATGATTTCTTCGTGGGCATCTGTTATATGACTTTCTAATTATAGTAAAAGTTGAAACGGTTATTCGCAGTATAATCCCATAAATATATGGCGACCCATTGAGCTTTACATGTTTATAGGTATTTTTTATGAATGATTTGCGTGTAGTTGGCAAAAAGTCTCCACATGGGCACTGCTCCACTCTTATTTACCTGTTCAAGCCAAAACACGAATAACGTACATCCCCGATTAGGAAACTAAAATTGTACCAATAAGACAAGACTTTGATGATTATTAGACAAAATATAATGATAATACGAATAATTATTCAATTAGATTATTGTTTAATATTAACAAATATATGATGATTGTAATGAGAAATTTTTTGAAAAGTGTTTGATTTTAAAGTGAAAAGTGAAAAGTGAAAGGTGAAAGGTGAAAGGTGAAAGGTGAAAAGTGAAAAAGTTATTACAAAAGTGAAAAAAGTTATTGAAAAAGTTATTGAAATGAATAAAGTAGTAAGAAAAATCAAATTATAAAATGATTAAATTAAACAATAAAATAAATAATAAATTGTAAATTTTTCATTCTAATTGAATTCTTATACTATACAAATAGTTGAATATATTAAAAGTAAATTCAATGTGTATGATAATGTAAAATAAAAAACATATTATTCAAAATATAATGGAATATGGAATTTTAATCATCAATACTATCAATAAAATAAAAGATTTAAAAAAAAAAAAAAAAAAAAAAAAAAAAAAGTCATTTTTTTTCCCTCTCTCATTACTATATTTCATCAAAACTTTTGATTTCATCTGTAACTAAATGATACTATTCCATGAAACATTTGTATTTCATCATTATTATTCAAATCTCTACTTTATCTACTTCAGGGGAGTTTTTTTCAATTTCTTCAAAGTTTTTTTTATTTATTTTTACATTATTGGTTTTGTTTTCATGATTAAATTTAGTCTGGTAGATATTGCTCAAATCTAAATAAGGTTTATAGAATAAACATTCCAGAACAATTGAATATATATGTTTCAAGCTCCAAATATTGTTCATATATATATATTTAAAGGTTAGTATGTTTACTAGATCAAACTTTTTTTCAAATTGTTGCAAAGACCCAATTAGGTCTATTGATATTTATTTTTATTTTCCAATGTTGACCCTGAAGCATAACAACCCTTAAAGTACGTACTATTAAAAACGCTCCGATTAGCTGCACAACTCTTTTACTATTACAAACCAACAACCGAAAAGCGATTGAAAACAATTGTGAAAGGAGCATCAATTTTTGTTTTCATTTAAAAATGATAATTAATATGAAATAAAAATAAATTAAATAACCATGAGAAAAACAAATAAAAGGAGTGAAAAGGAAGTTACAAGCCCCTAATTTATTAATATATATATTTATTATAAAGTACCCACTCATTAATATCATATAAAGTCGTAAACTTAGAGTCCTGCATTTATAAATGAGACAAAATCAAAAATAAATCATTTAAAAGAAATCAGTTTATTTTTTTTTTTTTTCAATATTGAAAAGTTTGAATTGTGTTGTATCGTACATTTATTGTTTGGTATAATAAGTAGTTTCACGTTGTAAACGAAGAATCATGGAACAATATCATCATCACAAAAAAAAAATGAAAATAAAGATTAAGTTTTTTCTTCTTTAATCAAATTTGTATTTTTTTAAAAAAAAAAAATATTATTATTATTTTTCTTTCTAATATACATTGTAATTCTCGTCAAAATTTATATATATATATATATATTATGGGATTTTGTTAGATTAAAATGATTCCTAAAGTTAATTGTGATTTTCCATTCTTAAACTTGCCCAAAATAAATAATGAATGAAAAGTAGCAATTAAAAAGACGAATTTATTTTGTTGAATCTGAGTTAACTTGTTTTCATATTTATTTATTTATTTATTCATTTATTTATTTATTCATTCATACATTTATTCATTCATTCATTTATTCATATTTACGTATTTTCATTCCTATTCATTTATACCCATTTATTTTGTCTGTGTTTTCTCTATATTTCTTTTTTTTTTTCATGTAGCCATATAAGGTTAGTACCATTGGAGCGCTCAAGCATTTAAAACACACGGAAGCTCTATCTGCACCCCAAAAAAGAAAGTCACAAACGCAGAAGCCTCAACTGCTCCATCAAAGATCCATCTCTCAACTCCAAAACACACACATTCTCTAACATTCAGAGAATATCATTACAGAACCTCCCCAAAAATAAATACATATATATATATACACTCAAAATAAACAATACATCTCTATATAAATATTGACCATTTCCCTTCTTCAATTCTTTCTTCTCTCCCATCTTTCCAAGGTCTTTTCTCATTCTTTTTGCATCGAAAAACTTTCAGTATTATCGACACTTAATTATAAGGGATTAATCACGTCCATCGATCCAACTTCATACTTTCGTTCCTTCTAATATCCCTTTCCTCTCTAAAAGAGTAAACTTTCGATTCTAATCACCTCTTAATTGAATTAAGACCTTTAATTTATATTATTATTCGTTTGCTTTAACCAGCTTCACAATCATTTATTAAATTACGAATATGGTTTCTGCGAAACTCTTTTCAACTACAGCAGCTCTTTCGCTGATTAGCGGTTCTGTGGCCCTCGAAGAAAATGCCAGAGACATGAATGTCGCAAGACATTACAATGAGTACGGCAACGGCGGCGGCAAGTACTACCCAGGATCTTGGGGTAATAGCAATAAGCATGGCTCAAGCAATAATAAAGGTAACTCAAATGTCCAATGTACAACCGTTACTTATCAGGATCAAAATGAAAACTGTGAAAAAGTCACTGTTGTCTGTGAAACTAAAACTGACTGCGATACTACTACCACTACTCCCGCTGAAGTACATACCACAGACTGTTCTACTGATAACATTCCAGGTCCTTCTGCTACTGCTTCTTCTTCCGTCCCAGAAGTTGTTGCATCTTCTTCCGTCCCAGAAGTCGTCGCTCCTTCTTCTTCCGTCCCAGAAGTCGTTGCTCCTTCTTCTTCTACCCCAGAAGTCGTTGCTCCTTCTTCTTCTACCCCAGAAGTCGTCGCTTCTTCTTCTTCTTCTGTTGCTTCCTCTATCCCAGTGCAATCACAAGTAGCATCTACCACTACACCTGCTACTATTTCATCTGCTCCCATCTCGTCTGCCTCAACACTTACATCTGTTGTCGTTTCCACCCACGACCAATGTACTCCTTATGTTACTACATCTTGGGATACTGATATTTCTTGTTATGTCGTCAAGAAATTCATGTGCTCAACTTCATCTACAGCAGTCCCCACATCTGCTCCTGCTTCTGTCTCCACTTCTTCCGCTTGTACTCCTGGTATTTCTACCGTCACTGATTATGAAGGAAATACTTCTGTCACCACTGTTACATGTCCTGGTGAAGTTCCATCAGCTTCTGCTTCTAGCTCCATCCCAACAGTAGTTTCTGCTACTGCTACTTCTGCAGTTGTTTCTTCTGCTCCCGTCTCTTCTGCTCCTGTTGAGTCTTCCGCAGTTGTTTCTTCTGCTCCTGCCTCTTCTGCTCCTGTTGAGTCTTCCGCAGTTGTTTCTTCTGCTCCTGCCTCTTCTGCTCCCGTTGAGTCTTCCGCAGTTGTCTCTTCTGCTCCCGCCTCTTCTGCTCCCGTTGAGTCTTCCGCAGTTGTCTCTTCTGCTCCTGCCTCTTCTGCTCCCGTTGAGTCTTCCGCAGTTGTCTCTTCTGCTCCCGCCTCTTCTGCTCCCGTTGAGTCTTCCCCAGTTGTCTCTTCTGCTCCTGCTGTCTCTTCTACTCCCGTCGAGTCTTCTCCTGTCGAGTCTTCTGCTGAATGTACCCCTTATCTCACTTCCGTTTACGATTCAGGTGCTAAATGCAGCAAATTCGTCACTTACGACTGTAAGTCTTCCACTACTCTTGGTCCTGTTCCTTCCACTACTCCTGCTGCTTGTACTCCAGGTGTTCACACTTCTGTCAAGAAGAATGGTCACACTGTCACAAAGACTGTTGTCTGCCCCGGTGCTTCTACCTCTGCCGAAGTTTCTAGTGCCCCTGCTGTTTCAACTCCTACTTCTGAAGGACCTGTCTCCAAGACTTCTTCTACTCTCTCCTGTGCCTACGGAACCGGTTCTACCGTCAAGACTCGTCATAATGGCCACGTTGTAACCAAGTACTTCTGTGAAACTCCTTCCTCTACCGCACCTGCTGTTGTTTCCTCTGCTGTCGAGTCTTCCAGCGCTGTCGCTTCAAGCTCTTCTGCTGTTCCTTCTGTTGTTGAATCTTCCAGTGTTGCTTCTTCTCCAGTTTACAGCAGCGTTATTACCACTTTTGTACCTATTTCAAGCATTCCTTACTCTTGTTCTCACGGTACCTCCACCGTTGTTCACCCCAACGGAGAAACTGAAGTTGATGTTTACTGCCCTGTTTTCTCCACCGCTGAGTCTTCATCGTCTGTTACACCTGTTGCCTCTGCCACCGTTTCTACTGCTCCTGCAGTAAGCACTGAAGCATCTTCTGTATCCAGCTACAGCAAGTATCACACCACTTTCGTTCCCATTTCAAGTGTTCCATACTCTTGTTCTCACGGTACCTCCACCGTTGTTCACCCCAATGGAGAGACCGAGATTGACATTTACTGCCCTGTTATCCCTACTTCCACTGTTGATGTTTCTTCATCCACTGGTCCTTCTAGCTCGGTTCAGACTTCTGCTCTTTCTTCTGTGCTTTCCAAGGTCTCATCCTCTGTCAGTGCATCTGCTTCTGTCCCTGCTTCTTCATCTTCGGCCAACATTGTGTCTACTGTTACTCCTATCTCAAGCGTTCCTTACTCTTGTGTCTCTGGTACCAAGACCACTGTTAAGCCTAACGGACAAACTGAAGTTGATGTCTACTGCCCTGGTCCTTCTACTGAGGCTGTTTCTACTCCTGCTGCTTCCTCCGGTGTTCCTTCTGCTCCTGCTTCCGTTCCTGCTGCTTCCTCTTCAGTTCCCGTTCCAGTCTCGAGTATCTTTACCTCTTCTTCCGTCATTCCTTCTTCTGCTGGTCCTTTGATTTCCACTTTTACCCCTATCTCAAGCGTTCCTTACTCTTGTGTCTCTGGTACCAAGACCACTGTTAAGCCTAACGGACAAACCGAAGTTGATGTTTACTGTCCTCACCCTACCACTGAGGCTGTTTCTACTCCTGCTGCTTCCTCCGGTGTTCCCTCTGTTCCTGCTTCAGTTTCATCTGGTGTTCCTTCTGCTCCCGCTCCTGGTACCTCCGGTGTTCCTTCTGCTCCTGCTTCAGTTTCATCTGGTGTTCCTTCTGCTCCTGGTTCTGGTTCCGTTGTTTCTTCAGCTTCAGTTCCTACTGCTGTCAGCGCCACTGGTTCCGTTCCCGCCACTGGTAGTGTTATCACCACTGTTACACCTATCTCCAGTGTTCCTTACTCTTGTGTCTCTGGCACCAAGACTACTGTGAAGCCCAATGGACAAACCGAAGTTGATGTCTACTGTCCTCACCCTACCACTGAGGCTGCTTCTACTCCTGCTGCTTCTTCCGGTGTTCCTTCTGCTCCTGCCTCTGTTTCATCTGGTGTTCCTTCTGCTCCCGCTCCTGGTACCTCCGGTGTTCCTTCTGCTCCTGGTTCTGGTTCCGTTGTTTCTTCAGCTTCAGTTCCTACTGCTGTCAGTGCCACTGGTTCCGTTCCCGCCACTGGTAGTGTTATCACCACTGTTACACCTATCTCCAGTGTTCCTCACTCTTGTGTCTCTGGCACCAAGACCACTGTGAACGCTTCTGGTATTACTGAAGTTGATGTCTACTGTCCTCACCCTACCACTGAGGCTGCTTCTACTCCTGCTGCTTCTTCCGGTGTTCCTTCTGCTCCTGCCTCTGTTTCATCTGGTGTTCCTTCTGCTCCCGCTCCTGGTACCTCCGGTGTTCCTTCTGCTCCTGGCTCTGGTTCCGTTGTTTCTTCAGCTTCAGTTCCTACTGCTGTCAGCGCCACTGGTTCCGTTCCCGCCACTGGTAGTGTTATCACCACTGTTACACCTATCTCCAGTGTTCCTCACTCTTGTGTCTCTGGCACCAAGACCACTGTGAACGCTTCTGGTATTACTGAAGTTGACGTTTACTGTCCTCACCCTACCACTGAGGCTGCTTCTACTCCTGCTGCTTCTTCCGGTGTTCCTTCTGCTCCTGCTCCTGCTGCTTCTTCCGGTGTTCCTTCTGCTCCTGGCTCTGGTTCCGTTGTTTCTTCAGCTTCAGTTCCTACTGCTGTCAGCGCCACTGGTTCCGTTCCCGCCACTGGTAATGTTATCACCACTGTCACACCTATCTCCAGTGTTCCTCACTCTTGTGTCTCTGGCACCAAGACCACTGTGAACGCTTCTGGTATTACTGAAGTTGATGTCTACTGTCCTCACCCTACAACTGAGGCTGCTTCTACTCCTGCTGCTTCTTCTGGTGTTCCTTCTGCTCCTGCTCCTGCTGCTTCTTCCGGTGTTCCTTCTGCTCCTGCTCCTGCTGCTTCTTCCGGTGTTCCTTCTGCTCCTGCTCCTGCTGCTTCTTCCGGTGTTCCTTCTGCTCCTGGCTCTGGTTCCGTTGTTCCTTCAGCTTCAGTTCCTACTGCTGTCAGCGCCACTGGTTCCGTTCCCGCCACTGGTAATGTTATCACCACTGTCACACCTATCTCCAGTGTTCCTCACTCTTGTGTCTCTGGCACCAAGACCACTGTGAACGCTTCTGGTATTACTGAAGTTGACGTTTACTGTCCTCATCCTTCAGCTACTGGTGAAGTCCCTGCACCCAATCCTTCTGGTACTGCTCCAGCCAGCGAAGTCGTCTCAGTTCCTTCTGCTCCTGCTGTTGAGTCTACCCCCAAGGCTTCCGGTTCTGTACCTTCATCTCCTGTTGCTGAGGTCACATCCTCTGCTCCTGCTACTACCCCTACTGGAGTTTCTCCTAAGGAATCTTCTCCTGCTTCTGCAGAAGTCTCTTCTAGCTCAAAGCCAGTTGTTACTACTATCACTGCTACTGTTCCCATTAGCAGCGTTCCTGCTGCCTGCACTCCTGGTACTAACACTATTACCAAATCTAACGGAGACGTTGAAGTTGAGGTTCACTGTCCTACTACTGTTTCTTCTCAACCTGTTGAGGGAACTGAAGTTCCTTCTGCTTCTTCTCCTGTTGCCGCTAACAGCCACAGCGCCACTGGCAACACTGTTACCCCCGTTCAAACCTCTCAATCTATTGAACAAACCAATTCGTCTCCCAAGACTGCACTTAGTAGTGGATTGATGGCTGCTGGTCTTGCAGTTGTTGTTTTCATGATCTAAGTTTGAACGTTTAAAAGTATTAAACTACTATCATTAACTTTCTTTATTTTATTCGTATATCTAGTATCTATTTAGAATATTTATTTATGTTATAATACCTCTGTATTAATTTTAATTAATTTTTATTTAAACTGTGTATCATCATTGTGTTTATATTGTATTCTTGCAAGTTTTCTGTAAACTTCAATTTCTTCAAAAACATCAAAACCAAAGTGATGAATGTGTTGATTTGAACTGTTTTCCATTATGATAATAATCAGTTTATTAACAGAATATTATTTACTATGCAGTTTTTGATATTTGCTATATATAAAGATTGTTGTTTTTGTTATAAGAAACATAATAATTCCAAAACAATATTCAAAAAAAATATCCTTGTTTATGAGTCCCATATAGTCTTGTTATTGGCTGTATATATATATATATATCTCTATTTTACGACTATCGTGGCCAATTTTTTTGCGTTAGAAAAAAAAAAGGCTTAGATGAACTAAAGTATCCTATAAGACTTGCGTTATGAAAATGAATATATGTTTCAAGTCGTAAGTGACATTATTACACTCACTCCCGAATCTATTGTGTTTTCGTTAAGGGAATTTCAATTTCACTACACACTTCCTCTCTTTCCTTATCCCTTTTCCTATCGTAGCCCCATGTTCAATGCTTAATTACTATTAGAACAATTTCAAACTTGCAGAAACTCTCAGTATTTTTATCCACTAATACCGTCCATTTGTTACCATCTTCTTCATTCAACTTGCTGATCTATTGTGCCAACACTTGTTAAGATATTTTTCGCAAATTAAATCTTTTTGACAATGTCTACCGATGAATCGTCGCTATTGTCGGTAGGATCAGCTAGAAGCAAGTGGGAACAGATGGCTCAGGAGTCTGGAGCTGCTGAGAATACATCGAAAGAAAAGCCTTTACCTCACACAGTTTCTTCTCCGCTCAAGTTGGCTCATGTAAAGAGAAATGAGATCTCAGGCTTGAATGGTTCAAATACGCATCCAGCAGCTTTGGCTTTTACTCCACCTGTACTCACTGAAGAAAAGCAGATATCTTCTAACGGGTTTGTTCCTCCTACATTTGTTCCTCCAGATATTTCAGATACTTCGACACCTGCAAAAACTTCACCAATTCGCCCTGTTAGGCCAAAGCCGGCAGTAGCAAAGAAACCTGCACATTTATCAGCTATCACCATTGCAGCTCCCATTAAAGACACTAATATTCTTGAAAAAAAATCTATTTCGGATTGTAGCCATTCTCCGTTGATCAATCAGGGGCATAATAAATTTGCATCCAGCCCCAGCATAAAAATCACTACAGAAGATGATACAGTAACAGCTGTGACAGACCGATTCGAATCAATATCTGTAACTTCAACAGCTACTAGTCACAATGTGTCTATATCAAATGCTCCTGAACATGATACAGTTGAGCTTCACAATGTTGAAAGTCCACATACAAGAAGTTTTCATGAATTTGTACCACCACCTTTTCGCCAACTCTCCACAGTTGTCCCTGAATTTGCAGCTCCCGCATTGTCTCCTCCTGTCCCACCCCCATCACGACCAATCACCCCCGTTAACCGTATTAACTCGTTTATTCCACCACCAGACCCAGCTACTTCTGTCGGGATTTCTACTCTCCCTCTTCGTAGTAACTCCTTTTCACTTCTTGCTTCTCCTGTTAATGTCCCTAGATCACCTTTACCGGAACCTACCCAATTTGCGCCTCCTCCTCCTCTTCCAAGATTGGTGCATCCACATGGTACAGTTTTACCAGCTATTATTACAAGTGATAGCAGTGCTCAGCCTGTGGCTCTAGTTTCACCTGTTCCTCCTCCTCCTCCCCCATCTCGAAAACTAAACAGTAAACTCTCACAGTCAAGCCTGAATAAAAGTGATCCCTCTCCTTCACCCCCTGATCAAAAAGCATTTGAGGTCTTTGGTATCCATAGTTTAGCCCAACCGGGTTTACCAGCTCCTGCTTTGTCTGCTTCCGCCACTTCTATTCCTCCACCAGTGTCAATACCTGTTGAATACAATATTGCTACGACGACGCCTACGTCTGCCTTGCAAGCTGCTCCATATCAACCTCCACCTCCGCCACAAAGACTAGACTACTTTAGTAGTGTTTCTTCAAATCCTAGTTCCTCTGTTTCCAATACAACCAATGCGACTAGCCGGAAAGCATCTTCTAATAGTAGATATAATGATAGCTCGGGAGGTGAAGATGACGAGTACGCATCAGACGAAGCGATTGTGGACTATGTAACTTACCCAGATTGTTCACGAACAAACCGAAGAGCACCGATATTTGGTGGTCCGCAACATGAAATATCGACAAAGAATCGTCCAGAGGTGACAGCTATTCATGGTACAAATATGGTGATATCCTCTACTTCAACAAAAATCATTGATACTAGTACTGGAAGTGTGGTTTGGTCATTTAATCACTCTGATGTGAAGGTCACAGCATTAGGGTTTAAATCTTCGCTTGAGTCTGGTTTAAAAGGTGCTGTCTTTTGGCTGGGTACTAAAGATGGGCATATCTGGGAGGTTGATATCCGACAACAAGCGATTCTTTACCGTCGTGCTCATGCCCATATGGCGCCAATTGTGGGGATATATGATGTTGAATCAGTAATGTGGACAGTAAGTGAAGATGGAAAAGTTTGTTTATGGGGTCAATCGATTCAAGATACACCTAAAGCCTTCCGTATGGCACCAAATTTTAAAGCGTTTTGCGTATCAGGAGACCAGATTTGGGTTGGTAAAAACAGACAGGTCCACGTATATCACCCAAATCTTTCTGGAACAGAAACATTCAATATTACAACAAGACCAATTCTTTGTCTTCCAGCGGAGGGTGGTCAACCTGGTGGAGATTTCACCTGTGCAACAACAGTATCAAAGTACCCTGATTATATATATTTTGGCCATGAAGATGGAACTATCACAGTTTTTTCTAGATCTCGAGGTGTTGCTACTGAATCTGTTAATATTTCAATCTATCGGATAACTACTATGGTAGGTGTAGGCAAGTATCTCTGGGTTTGCTTAAAAAATGGACTTATTCAAGTAATCGATACTTCATCAAAGCCTTGGGTTATTATGAAAGAATGGAAGGGACATCACTCCAGCATCAAAACTATTTCCTCAAATGAATCTACATTTTTCAATTATGATTCTATAAGTCATTTAGCAGTTGCTACTGTTGGATCAGAATCAGGTGTTTGCCTTTGGGATGGACTGTTGAAATCTGATTGGATCGGTATGTTAAATAAACTTGATTTTTCTTCAAGTATCTTTAGTTTTGCTTTTGTGATTTGATTTACTAACTTGAAATTTAGAAGCTGACATGCGACTGCATATGGATGAATTTTGTACCTACAGGGACTTGGATGTATTGAGTATTACATGGAATGCTGGTGCAGCTAAACCATCAGATCTGGATAGGAGCGAAGGAGACAAGCGATTTCTCTCCAATGCATTTGCTACACATTGTAAAAGGAATCCCGACATTATTGTTTTTGGGTTCCAGGAACTGGTTGAGCTTGATAATACAGCTGTCACAGCCAAAACAATGTTTCAATCTAACAAGAGAAAAAAAGAAAAAGAGTCGAAAGTTGTTACCTCTTCGCATATTTCAAGCCAGTATAAAGCATGGCAAGATCGTCTCACAAATGAAATAATCGATGGTTTTGGTGAAAAGTATCACTTGGTGCAATCAAACAATATGGTGGGATTATTTTCTTGTCTTTTTGTTAAATCATCCGAACGCAGCACAATACATAAGATAAAGTCGACTTCTATGAAAACGGGGTTGGGTGGTTTGCATGGTAACAAGGGCGGTATAGCAGTAAGATTAACAGTAGACGACTCCTCTATTTGTTTTGTAAATGTCCATTTAGCTGCTGGCCAAAACAATTCGCTACAACGAAATAAAGACATTGAAACTATTTTGGAAGCAGATTTTCAAAACATATCTGACAACCAACGTTGCGAAGATATCATGGACCACGACTTTTGTTTTTTTTCAGGCGATATGAATTACCGGCTAAACATGCATCGCCAGGTGGCGATACAAGCTATATTGGACAGCGACTATCCAAAGCTTATTGAGGCAGACCAGCTCACGTACCAGTTGAGAAAAAATCCTGGGCACCGATTACGAGCGTTCCAAGAACCTTCGATTGCATTTATGCCTACATACAAGTTTGACGTTGGCACAGACCAATATGACACGAGTGAGAAGAAGCGTGTACCAGCATGGTGTGATCGAATATTTTATCGTGGTGGCAATCGAATTACTCCGTTAGCCTATGACTCCCTAGTGGTTCGAGTTAGCGATCACCGCCCAGTTTTGGGTGTGTTCAGAATCCAAGCAAAAACTATGGATCCACGAAAACGTGCAGTCGTGTATAAAGAATCATTAGGAAGGTGGTCAAACTATATGCATGAGTTTGTTAATGAGATCATAGGTAAACAAACAAGATAGTGTGTTCAGGCAATTATCGCATATTTAAATTTGAATTAAACAATCATTTGCATTTGAATTTTTTTTTTACTTATTTCTAAAATTTTAAATGTAGATACGTTTAGATTAAAGTCCAGTACTAGGATAACATTTTAAAGGCTTTACACCAACGAGATTGAAAATTTTTTTTTTTTTTTTTTTTTTTTTTTTTGATTCTTATGTCTAAAAATTATGTTATTTGTATTTAAGATTTTGATCATTTTGATTGCTGTTTATTATTATTATTATTATTATCATTATCATTATCATCGTCATCATAATTCTTAAATATCAATTGAGATATGATCAAAATCAAGTATTACTATAAATACTTTATTATTTGAGTACATACTTTTAAAATTATTAAAAACATGATAGACCTTATTAATCAATAAATGTTGAAAATAAAAGCAATGGTTGACTTATTAAATTTGAATAATTGTTTTTGTTAAGTTCATGATAATTTCTTTGTAGCTATTAGCCATCTGAATATTGAATATTATATATATATAAAATAATAATAAAAAAATCAACAAAGAGCAAGAACATCTAATGATTTCAATTTTAACTATTACTACTTGAGCAATGTTAAGCCTTATTCAAAACCAAATTTATATCTTTTGATTATATACATTTCTATGCCATTACAAAATACAAGTGAAACACCGTATATTTTATTTTGAAAAAAAAAACATATGACAATAAACAACAATATTATCGTAGCTAATAATAATAATAACAATGATGAAATTTACGACCCTTTATAAACATTCAGAATTTGTAACTCCAACTAGTTGAACTTTTTTTTTTTTTTTTTTATTAAAAAACAAAGCTTTTTCCAGTTGATGAATTTTTATTCATTTAATTATTTTCAAGGGTATCATTTTTTGTTTATAAATATAAACTAGTATATTTTTCTTTTTGCTTGAAACTATTAGCTTAACGCTACAATTTCATAAGGAAATATACCGTTTAACTATTTATTTACAATAGTTTTATGAATATTGGAAAACACCCTTTTGCTTAATTTTTTTTTTTACTAAAACATACAAAAACAGTCAAAATTGTTGTTAAAAATATTGCATACTCAAAAGAAGTATACCTTGATTGTTATTGTCGACAGTCTTTCTAACTAACGTGCTTTAATTAATTAATTATTATTATTATTGTTATTTCGTTCAATAGGTTTTTTTTTTGTTACAAAATAGTAAACAATGATCGGCCCATTTTCTCCTCCAATTCCTCGACGTAGTCGAAGCAGAATAGTTCGTAACACAGCTCGGAAAGTTGCTCGACGAAGGCTAAAGTATCCAGTAAAGGGCCGCCGACAAAAACGTCGAGTGTGGAAGCGCAGTACAACCTATTACTATATTGATCCAAAGAAAGCCAAAATTGAGGCACAAAAGAACAGAAAAATCCCAAGATATAACACTAAAAAACGACAGGTTATGACCAGAGTGAGACAACGGATACTTCGAGACTTTATTTACGGGAAACCTGCTCCAGTGGCATCACGGAAAAAGGGACTTGTAGGACGAGTTTTGGGTAAACGGTCACAAACAGAAAACATTTCACTTTTATACAAGGTGTTTATAGAGTTTGGGAAACTAACGGGGGCCGTGGTGGCTTCAGATTCTGATAAGGGTTTTGTAGAACAGCTTAACAGGTTCTCCAAGATGATGAAAACATTTGAAAGAATTGTACGCAAAATGCATATAATGAGAATGCTACCTTGGAGAAGAAAGCCTAAACGGAAGCTCAATGTGTCTCTTGAATGGTGATGGATATATATATATACATATGAATATACATATATTTTGAAAAGCAATAAGTATTAGGATGAACAGTTGATTCTTGACAAGCGTAGTTGTCTAATATACATTTAACAAATTTGTGAATTTTCAATTTATTTTCAATTTATTCTCATTTACGAAAGTTATTCACACATCTATAAAATTCATTTACATTCTATAGAAGTTGAAACATGATGGTTTACTGATTGTTTAATTGGTTATATTATATTATTACATGTATGTTTTGTGTTTATACTAATGTTCATATATTATCATATAAAAACACATTAAATTTATATTCAGTCATAATAAAATAGTCATATTAAGTTCTATTTCGGATATATACATGGCAGCTTAATTTTTCCCTCTCTATTTTTTTTTTCACTATAATTAAGAAAACTAAAAGCTAACAAAAAATTTAAAATTTTCCACTTTTCTTTGATATTGATTTCAATTCAATTTTTTTTTTCTCCTCCCTCTTTCTTTCACAATCATTTAGCATTAAAAGACGAATCTAGTAAGAAGTAAACACGAAATATAACAAAACAAAATATATCAAATTGAGATAAATTGGATTAAATCGAATCGAACAGAATTTAATTCAACGAAAGAAAGAACGAAGAAAGAAAAAAAAAAGTGACATTAGTAAAATAGATTACAACAATGGAAAAAAAGCAAGTGAAAGTGATTGTAACTAATCCGCAAAAACTGGAAGCCAGTGAGGGTGCAAAAAGTGCCGCCAAATTGAGGTCCAAGTCGAATGAAATGGGTCCTGAGCGTCCATCCAAGCTGTCGCAAGATTGGACTCCTGTGTCCTGGCAAGACCGCCCAATTAAACAAGACGTTGTCTACGATGATTATAGCAAAGTGGAAACTGCGTTAGAGAAGTTGGAATCATTGCCACCGTTGGTGCATCCCATGGAAATTGAAAAGCTGAAAAAAAAGTTAAAGGACGCGGCAGAAGGAAAGGCCTTTTTGCTCCAAGGTGGTGATTGCGCCGAGTTGTTCGATTACTGTTCACAAGAAAACATTGAAAACAAGCTTAAAGTACTTCTTCAAATGTCGCTAGTTTTGATTTGGGGAACAAAACTTCCTGTTGTTAGAATTGGAAGAATGGCAGGTCAATACGCAAAGCCTAGATCTAAGCTTACCGAAGTTGTCAATGGCAAAGAAATTCCTTCTTTCAGAGGAGATAATATTAATGGTTTTGAAGAAAATGACAGAACCCCTGATCCCTCTAGACTGGTTAGTTCTTACTTCCACTCTGCAGCTACTCTCAATTTCATTCGAAGTTCCCTACAAAATGGTCTTGCTGATCTTCGACACCCTAACGACTGGGATTTGTCTCATGTTCAAAAAGACTCAGTACGAGAAAGATATCAGGAGACTGTAAATAGGGTTATAGAAGGACTAGAGTTTATGAAAACAGTTGGTGCTGATGGTTCCAACGATATTTCTTCTATTGACTTTTTCACCTCTCATGAAGCACTTCTTTTGGAGTATGAGCAAAGTCTTACAAGATTACTAAGAGATCCTAATTCATCTACAAGAGAAAAGAAGTACTACAACACATCCGCACATTTCATCTGGATTGGTGACAGAACCAGACAGCTTGAAAATGCCCATGTCGAATTTTTTAGAGGTGTTGCTAACCCCATTGGTATCAAGGTAGGCCCCTCTATGGAAGCAGACGAGCTAGTCAAACTTTTAGACATTGTTGATCCTAACTTTGAAACTGGTAGAGTGACCTTAATTTCTAGATATGGAGCTGATAAGATTGAAAATCTTTTGCCTTCTCATATCAAGGCAGTTCAAGAGTCTAAACACAAAGTCGTTTGGGTTTCCGATCCTTGCCATGGGAATACGAAAACTTCGCCAGTCACTAAGGTCAAAACCAGATATTTCAATGACATTATTGCTGAAATCAGACTGGCACTACAAATTCATAAAGATAATGATAGTACCCTTAATGGTGTCCATCTTGAATTGACTGGTGATTCTGTTACAGAATGCATTGGAGGTTCTCAAGCTTTGGAAGATGAAGATCTGGTGATTCGCTATGACACAGTATGTGATCCTCGACTTAGTGATTCTCAGTCCTTGGATGTAGCCTTTTTGATTGCTGATTGGTACCGGGGAAATTCCAAACTTGATGTATAAAATCACTGCTCACTATTTTTTTTATAGTATATATATGAATATACATGTGTGTATATATATTTGCGTGTATTTGTACGCATGTATTTGTAATGATTATATTGTTCCAATTTGAAATGTTCTGGGTCTGTCACACAGACTTGCAACTGCTAAATGGATCACTAATACGATCGCATAAACCTTAACACGTCAAGTAGTAACTATATAAATATCTTGACCATTCCCTTTTCCTCTTTTTTTTTTCTTTCTTTCTTTCTTCCTTCTTCTTTTTTTTTTTTTTTTTTTTTTTGTATATTATCTTCTACTCTTCTGTTATACCCCATCAACTTTAAAGATATTCGCAATTGTCCTGTCAATAAATTGAACAATGTCTGTCACTCCTAAATTCGCATCGCACGCAATTGGATCTGTAGGTTCCGCAAACACAATTGAGCTTTATCTTGATTATGTCTGTCCCTTTAGTGCCAAACTTTACAAAAAAGTTCGTACTGAAGTAATTCCTGCGTTGGATGAAAAGTATCCTGGCAAATATCAATTTGTTTTCCGTCATCAGATTCAGCCTTTCCATCCAGCTTCTACATTTGTTCACGATGCTGCTCTCGCAGTGAGTTTAATTGAACCTGAAAAGTTCTGGACGTTTTCCGACGCATTGTTTGAGGCATCGCGTGAATACTACTCCGAATCAGTTTATAATGAGTCTCGCAAGCAGACTTACGATCGTTTAGCAGAACTTGTTAACAAGTCAGTTGGAATTGACAAAAGTTTGTTTCTTGAGCTAGTGTCTCTCAAGGACGTTTCAGAGCCTCATAATAGAGGAAATATTTTAGGACCTGATATGAGATCCATTATTAAACTCGGTAGACAAAACGGAATTCACGCAAGTCCTACAGTCCTCATTAACGGTATTATTGATAACTCAATTGAGTCTTCAAGCTCTCTTGATGTATGGCTTGAGAAGGCCAAGGAACTCGATTTTTAAATGTTTTAGGCGCAATTTGAGTAACTTGATATTTAAAACTGTGCCGCTATTTAAACTCTATGTACACCCTATACTGTTTAGGAAATTTGTAACATAAGTACAGTTACTAGTCAAATGTCTTTTTATATATTATTTTTTTTTTGTCAAACGATTGGTTATTTGTATATAATTTACCAACTGTAAACAGTAACCTTCTTATATCACTTGGTTATATTTATATCAATTGTCATATATGTTTTTGAAAAAAATCTACTTAACCATCTTATATCTTGCTTCTTGCTTCTTTCAATTCAATTATTTTCAGACTACCAGTCGTCGTCCGATTCATCATCACTATCACGTCGTCCTGTTCGTGCCTTCAAAGCATCTGCCAGACCACCTGCTAAAGTTGAATTTGCCTGTGATTTTTTCTTCAAAGCATCAGCTAATCCTGTACTCAAATTGTTCTGATTTCCAGTACTAGACCCGTAAGTAGGAGTTGCTGCAGCTTGTGGAGTTGATGATTGAGGTGTAGACTGTCCTCTAGAAGGTGGAGCTGGTGCTGGTTTTTTAGCAGCCGGAGGGGGCGGAGGTGTGTTTTTGATCTCTTCTAAATATGTAAATGGCGTCCATCCTTCCTCTGAGCCATCTTGTCGTTTAGCCAGGCACCACCCGTCGTGACCCTGATTTACCATCAAAACGACTTCACCCTTTCTAATTGACAACTGATTTGATTCATTACTCACAAAGTCATACAATGCTTTGTATGAAGGTTCTGCTGGAGGTGGAGCAGCAACTGGAGGAGGAGGAGGAGGACGAGGAGCTTTGTGTTTAGCAACTACAGGTTTCTGTTGAACTGGTACATTGTTTTGATGACTAGAAACAGGTCTTGAAGCTTGTACTGGTGGCTGCACTTGAGTTCGAGTTTGAGTTCGAGCTTGAGGCTGAGCTTGAACTTGTGCAGGACTGTACGCGGATGAAGCAGCAGCAACTGCTTGTTGTGATGCTTGAGCAGCATATGGATTTTGTTGCACAGCAGGCTGCTGCTGTATATATGGGTTATGTGCTGAAGCTGGTGTTGACTGTCCCGGAAGAGGTTGAGCAGCTGGAGGAGCAGGAGGTGTTCGTTTGGCTGCCGGAGCTTGTCGAGGGGCCGGTCTTGCACGGGGAACGTAAGAGCCGCTTTTAGCATTAGCAGGTGTTGCCTTTGAAACCGAGTTTGCTGGCATACCTGTTGCAACACGAATAACACCACTCTTATACAGATCATCTCTTCGTATAGTTTCGTCTTTCTGGACTTTTACAGTTGCAAGTTTACCTGGCTTTTTGTTGTACTGAATTGTGCTGCCAATACGAACATCAAGCCCTCTGCGTAGTTTAGTAAGTAATAGAACTAGTTCAGTCTTGAAAACACAAGAAATAAAAGGGTCTGGCTCAGATGAAGAGTTTATGCAAATTGCAAGCCAGTCATCCTGTAAGTTAGACATAGCAATATGTTTAATTGAAGATACAGGAACTGTTCTTTCAACAACAAAAGTCAACTGATGGTTGATAACTTGTTCAGCAACAATTAAAAATTTTGTATTAGTGAGAATGAGTTTTCTAGGAACTCTTAAACTCGAACGACCAAATTTGTGTACAAGAGTTTCGCCATTCATCGAAAATATGACTTTCTCATTAACACCAACAGCTCGTGCCATAAAACTTCCTGCGCTTTTAGAATCATTACAAGCAAGATAGTCTCCAAGGAATCTGCGATAACCATTGATAGACATGCGACGACGTTCTTTTCTACCATTAAGCATTTTGTGACCTTCATCTCGAAGCTCAATAAGCTTCTTACGACCCTTGATCCCTCTCCAAGCGCGTTGGATTTTAGTAGCTGCATCAATTTTCTTTTGCAAATATCTTCTCCAAGCACGTTGGATACGAGCTGCCATTTTGTGCCAGTACATATCTCTCATATGCTCTAGGGCAAATAATGTTTCTGGTGTTTTAATGAACACTTTCGTAGTACCCATTTGAAACTCACTAGTAGGAATTGACGAATCTTTTAAAATTTCAACAGTAGCAGATCTAGAATCCCCCTGCCAAATGTAGTCACCAGCAAACGAAGTCTTACCCGAAAGCAAATAAAATCTCTCTGTGAACTTTTCATATGTTTGACGATATGCAAATCCAGCACGTCTAATTCTAACATTTTCGTGAAGACCCAAATACTTCACTTGATGAAGAACCATCTTCACATCATAATCTTGAGGATTTTTAGTCTGATTAGGCTTGATAGTTCTGATATAAGAAGGCTGGGCAAGAGAGAGTGTGTGCATCAGCTCGTTTGCAGATGCTTTGATTTTGTCACTTGCCGTTGGAGGACGTCTACGAGAGTTCGTATCAACATTATTAGGGAATAATGACGTCAAGAATGTATTTCCAGACTTTGTGATAAGCAATAAAAGATCTTTCAATAACTGATCTTTATTTTTTTCAGTCATTCCCTTAACGTCGTAAAGCACATCACCTGCATAATGTTTAATCAAAAACTTGTTCTGTCTTTGTTCAAAGTGTGGGTTGCTGGAAACAAGTCCAAGACGCTGAGAAAAACTTTGGTCGGCGGCATCAACATTCGCATGAGCAGTTGCACAGGCATCATTCAGGGCAGCGAAAATTCCAGGAGGTCGTTTTTCTTCAATCAAATCACAAACAATTTTGTTATTGAAATATTTGATAGGGGTCCAAGTGATTTGTTCGCTAACATATTCATCTTGTTCTGTTTTTAATGTTAATTGAATAAAAATCTGTTGAAGTTTTTCGTTGACGTAATTAATACAAATTTGTTCGAAGCTGTTGTTTTCAAAAATCTCAAATCCATAAATATCAAGAATTCCAATAGTTTTATCCATTCCGTCTTTTGCTTCTAGGGACAAATTAACTCTTTCAACAATCCAGTCAAATAAATTGTTATATATAGCCTTTGCTAAAGCATCTCTTACAGCTTTTGCTTGGACTGCATTCAGTGGAACTTCATACACAGAACCTCTTCTAGCACCATGAGACGTTTCAACAATTCTTTGCGTAAGTGCTTTTTCCAAAGCCTCAGCATCTACATCCAAAAGATATGCAATAAAGTTTGGAACAGAAGCGTCTTTAATAGAAGCTTGTTCCTGGTCATTTTCAACAAAGTCAACATTACCAATCCATAATATGGAAGCTAACAGACGCAAAATTTGATCTTGCTCAGCTTGTTGAAGACCAATGATTTCCATTGCTCGAATAGTTTCTTTGAAATCGGCAACGTCATCAATTCCTTGCACAGTGGTACATTTACTGTCATTTGTATAACGATAGGTCTCGGGAGATTGGATACCATATGTGTCACGTTGAGCTTGCGATGCGCCTTTTGTGAACTGATAAAAGATATGGAAATTTCTTTCATTTTGAAGCTGACCAACAACTCTATTCTTTTCCAGCAGATAGTTGGTAATATTAGCGCCTATTGGCTCGCCCATATTATTGAATTGCATTTGAAGATATTTACCGTGCCTTGACGAGTTGTTATTTCTCAGAGTTTTGGCACAACCAAAAGACTCCAGTAAGGGATTCGTAGCAATAATCATATCCTTCATTTGCTGAACTGTGGCTGAAGATTGTCCCGACACAGAAGCAATATACTGCATGATGCGTTTGGCAGCTTCTGTTTTGCCTGCACCAGATTCTCCTGAAATAATGACACATTGGTTTTCCTTGTATGACTTCAAATTATAGTACATAGATTCAGCAACTGCAAAAACATGAGGAGGAACCTGTCGTAAAAAATGTTAGATTTCGTTTTGGCTATCGGAAAGTGCACATACCTCTAATCTATTTTTGCCCTTGTAAGACTCAAGTACAGCATCTGTGTAAATACCGAGATCTCTGAAAGGATTTACGGAAATGAGCTTAATTTAATCTGTTAGCTGTTTTGCTTTTAGTCCAAGAGAAAAGCTACTTACCACATGGCCAATATAGGTATAAATGATACCATTTTCAAACCGCTTTTTCAAGTTTTCATTAATAGCCTCGTCAGAGACTTTGCTTAAAAGTGTCAAATCTGAAACTCCTACTTCTTTTTTTTTCTGTATATCAAATGTGGCCTTCTGAACTCCACCTCTCTTAGGAGGGGGTGCCTTTTTGGCGGTTCCCTTTCCAGCACGCTGTGTTTTGGCCATGTTTGGCGATATTCGTTATTTTAAATGGGTGCCGTATGGGGTCCTGAATAAAAGAATAGTGGCAACAGCCTAGTTAAATGGTTCTTAGCTATAACACTGAATCAGTGGCTGCAAAGTAAAATGTTGAGCTAGACCTTATACACTCTGTTCAAGAGTTGGTGCCAATTGATGTGTAATTGATGAAGAAGAAGAGGGAAGAGAAGGCAATGTTGGCCAAAATAAAAAAAAACAAAAGGAAGCGCAGCAATTTCAACTGTTCCGACTTCAGACACCAATATCAATTACCTCTTACGTAATGCGTGAATTTAAGACCTGGGTTTAAGCTTTCTTCTGACTAACCACTGTCAATGAGAGCGTTTTTCAGCCTCGCTTTTCACCAACCCAAGAAGGAAACATTTATAGTTATACTGGCTACAAACTTAGGTTGGCGAGAAAGAAAAAATTCGCCACTGTTATCTACTATAGGTCTTGCACAGTTTACAATTTACAAAAGCTTTTGAAAACTTATAAAACTAAATATATTGAAATGAAAAAAAATTGTTATAAAATATAATTATTGTAAAAAATATCAAAAATATAAATATGTTGAAAAAAAAAAAAAGGACACTTTGTTTAATTTGTTTTTTTATTGTTCATAGTTTCTGCTCATGTATGATTGCTGTGCTAAACCTTGACTTTCAGCAATCGGTACATAGCTATTTCTTAATTCCTTTGAAGACCCCGAGGAGCCCGAAGTAGCACCTGCCGATTCGGCAAATTGTGAACTTCGTGGTGTAGATTGCCTAAGCTGTTCTTCAGTTAAAGGAATTGCCGCTACACCCGCAACCTTTGATCCTCCAGATTTTGGAGTTTTATTTTCAAAAGCTTGATTATAAGGAATTGAGGGTGATGTTTCCGATGACCTCTTTGAAGAAGCCTGGCGTCCATATTGGGGATCAGGATAAGCATTTTCAGTGGATGCAGAAGCTTGAGAAACTTGTCTTTTATGTCCAACCTTCTCACCGCGACTTAACTGATAATAGTTCTTACCAGTCCACTTTCCTTCGTTGATTTCTTTAACCTGTTTCTCTGTTAATGGAAGAACTGCAAGGCCAGCAATTCTGGGATCACCAGGTAATAAATCAGAATCAAGACTTCTCAAAAGACGATCATCAGTCACTACACTAGAAATGAATGGTTGACTGACTTTACGGGCATGGCCACGGCTTCCATGTCTTTTATGACCAGATGATGGTGTGCGCTTATGTCCTGATTCATATTTTGATTCACTTTCATTTGAAGCCTTTGGCTGAATAAATGATGGGTCAACTCCATGATGAGGATGGTGATGATGATTATGACCATCAGCAGCAATAGCACCAGCAGCAGGAACAGCCGCACCAGCAGCAAGATCTGCAGATGTCAATGGTCCAGAATAGCGTTCTGAAGAAGTCTCATACAATTCACCATATCTTTTTTCTTTTGGATGATTAGATGAGTTGGAACGTTCGATTGGTTGACTGTAGTTAGATGATACTTTACGTTCAGGTTGTGAAATACCATAACCAACATTAGCTGAATCGTTTTCAGGTGCTGAATATTCTTTGGAATTTTGGAAAGTATTGCCAGAAGGAAGGTTACTAGGCTGATTAGTATATTCCAAGTTGCTAGCTTGAGAGTTATAAGGAGAATTCTCAGCTTTAGAATCAAACTTTAGAGGGGCAGAAGACTGCTCTGTTTCTTCACCTCTAACGAGTCCAGTTGATGCAACAGCTCCAGTAGCTGCAGCACCAGCTAAACCTACATTTCGGTTGAAGTTTGATTTAGGAGGCTTTGATAACTCATCTCTTCCCAAAAGTGGTTTCTCATTATTATAAGATTTAGACTGTGAGCTAGGGTTCTGAACACTACCCGAAGCCCGAGGGTCCAAAGTCCGAGGAGAGCCCGATTCTTCAGGGAAGTAAGGATTTGGAGTGCTTACTTCTTGAGCAGAAGAAGGATAATGATTTTTCGACTGATTGGCTGGAGCTGAGGCCTGCAAAGAGGGTGGAGCAATTCCTGAATAGCTTTCCTTGGCATTACCTGTAGGAGTTATCTCTCTATTATAATTTGGCCGAGAAGGTGAATATTTGGGATCAAATCTAGAAGGAGTTTCATCAGTAGTTTCAAGAGTTGAGGATGGTTTCAACCTTTGACTAGGTGAAGCACCAGTAGTGGTTTCAGCAAATGCTCCTGATGAAGAAAGTTTTGGAGTTGTAGGAGACTCAGGTATATATCTTGCCGATTGATCTCCTTGCGGCAAGTTTTCGACTTCACTTGCTCTATTTAAATAAGGATTATAATTTGAATCAGTACTAGGAGACGGTCCATGAGACTTATAGTAAGCTGAACCAAGGGAAGGCCCATCTCTAGAAACTCTAGGCGAATCGTCCTCAGAGTATTGAGAATAACGTGATGAAGAACGAGAAATTTCGGAAATTCTCTTATTCTGGTCGTTGTATTTTGAAGAAACAGGCTCAGTCAGTAGCTTGTCATTTTCTGGCTCAGCAGCAGCAACATTACTGGGTCTATTATAACTAGCTTCAGGATGGCTAATATCAGCATTTTCATGTGAAGAAGAAATAGCAGGAATATCGGAGTCAACTTGAGCACCCTTCAACTTTGGGCTTGACTTATTGGGTGAATAACTGCCACCAACACTAGATGGAATTTTCTCGCTGGATGACTTACGTCTATCACTTGACTTGGATCTAAAAGGGGCAGCAATACTAGCTAAACCTCCAGCAACAGCAGCTCTAAACCCAGTTGAACCTGATGAAGATTTACGTGAAGGTGTCTTCTCTGGTGTAGCTGCTGGAGATACACTGAGATCATCGTACCTCGAAGAATAAGCACCAGAAGGTTGTGAAACTTCGGTTGATCTTATATCAGGAGTAGATCCAGAAACAGATGGAATGCTTAGTGACGCGGTAGATATAGTTCCCGAGGGAATATTAACATCAATACCAGTGAACTTAGAATTCTTATTAGAATCAATTTCACTAGATTGATATTTTCCAGTATTCACTGGACTAGACCCATACTGTTGCTGTTCTGGTGCGGAATATCCAACAGACTGAGACTTATAAGATGGATTAGAGACTGGTTTATCAGCAACAGAACGATCAAGTTCTGCTTCAGCATTGTTAATTCTTGTTCCATAACCTGGAGTACTCATATTTGACGATCTGAATCCGGTTCCGGTAGGAATTTCTGATCTAGTAACAGCAGAATTTTTGAATTCAGGACCAGTCGAGTTAATTGAGTGATCATTTTCTGGACTAGAAACACTGACACCAGCATTCTTAATGTTAGGATTGGGAACCCTAGTTCCTGAAGATTTGAATTCAGGACCAGTAGCTGCAATTGAGTGATCCAACTCAGGGCTAGAAACGTTCACATCACGGCCCGAAGGTCTCTCAGACGCATCGTAAGTTGCGTTTGAAACATTGGCATTTGGCTTATTGTAACTTGAACCAGATGTTGGTTCCGAGCTTACAAAATTTGAATTCACATCGTATTCTGACTTAGGCAGTCTGGAATTAGATTGTTGCAGATTTGAGCTAGGTTCACGGTGAGAAGTGTTAGTTTCTGGCGTGTATGATTTTAAAGTTGGCTCCTGATAAGTAGGGCCAGTTGCATTGAAAGAACGATCATTTTCAAAACCTGAGATGTTGAATCTCTTCAATTCAGAGTCAGTATTAACATTAGAACGACTTGAGTCAATATCAGATTTGCCAACCCGAGATTCATTAAAATCATGTCTAGGAATCCTGTTTGTTTCGGAAGATGAATCTTGATCATAACTAGGAATGCTAGCAGGTTTTTTGTAGTCATTACTGACTGAGGTTGGCTTCTTAAATTCAGGGCCTGTAGCATCAATTGAATGATCAAATTCAGGACCTGAAATTCCATCGCTTGTAGGTTTTTTCAAGTTTGAAGGAACACTAGAATTCTTGGAACCGCGATCAGTAGTGTCATAATCGGGAGCTCTGGCCTTTGTAGATACTCCCACATCAGCAGTGTCATAATCGGGAGCTCTGGCCTTTGTAGATACTCCCACATCAGCAGTGTCATAATTAGAGCCAGTGGGCTTGTTGAATTCAGGTCCAGTTGAGCTAATAGAGTGATCAAGTTCAGGTCCAGACGCACCGTATGAAGATTTATTAACGCTAGGAGTAGTAATGTCATTTTTGTTTTCAAATGTGCGGTTAGAAGTGCCTAGCGAAGAACTAGTGTTTGCTTTATGTCCATTATCACTAGGTTTTTTGAAATCAGGACCAGTAGCGCTAATAGAATGGTCGTACTCAGGACCTGAAGCATTAACCTTCCGATTGAATTCACCTTCTCTAACAGATCGGTTATAGTCACCGCTGGAGCCAGGTATACCTGAAGTTTTGAAACTGGGACCTGTCGAACTGATTGAATGATCATGTTCAGGACTGGAAACATTTAATGCGGCCTTCTTATATTCAGAATCAATTCCTGTTTTAACATCAGACGATGGAAATTCAGAAGTTTTACCAGATTCAAAATTTGTAGGTTTACGTTGTTCATTAGACTGAGTTATTTCCTCTGGTTCATTGTCTTCTTTCGATCCCAGGAAGGGTACACTCGCAGCGATGCCAGCTAATCCGCCAGCGATTGCACCTGTAATTCCACTCCTATTGTTCTCGGGTTCAGTTGTATTCGTTTTTGAATAGTTATCATGTTCAGTATCAACAGATTGTGACGTATAATTTTGATGTGGAGAATATCTTTCTTGCTCAGATTTAGTAGTGTTGTCCTCAGGATAACCACGACGCTCAGTGTTATGAGAAGGTTCAGTATACCCTTGTTTAGGATATCTATGAGATTCCAAATTAGATTTATTGCTCTTTGGATAATCGCTACGCCCATCATTAACAGATGGCTGAGTGTATTTCTGTTGAGAAAGGTTTCTATCAGCTCCAGTTCTATTATCCGGATAATTACCACGTTCAAAATTATTAGAAGGTTCCGTATATTTCTGCTGTTCCTTAGGCTGAGAAAATGTATCCCGATTTTCAAACCCTGTCTTGTTGTTTGACTCTAGATTCGAATACTTTTCGGTCTTGGGCAAATCAGAAGGATTTTTGTATTGGGACTGCTCATCAACCGCTGAATGCGAAGATTTCTTATTTGAAAATGGTAGCTCAACTTTATGGTGAGACATTTCTGAATTATCACCATGACTATCAGATCCAATAAAAGGAATACTAGCTGCAATGCCGGTCAATCCGCCAACGACAGCTGCTCCAATACCTCCAGATGATTTTGATTTTTGCTGGGAATCTGAATCATAACGATCCTGCTCATAAGCACGCTCTGCAGGAATAGATTCATTGTGCTGGTATTGAGGCACAGATGTAGATTCAGTAGCATTTTGATAGTTTTCAGAAGCTACTGAAGGATCTTCATAGTCATAAACTGGTCTGTTAGAAGAAACACTAGTGGAAGGAGTTTTCTTATGAGACCCAATAGCGTCTGGATGGTTTTTGGAAGTTACTGAAAGATCTTCATAATCATAAACTGGTCTGTTCGAAGAAACACTAGTTGAAGGGGTTTTCTTGTGAGACTTATTTGTATCACGAGACTGGTATTGTGGACTTGAGCCCGAAGCAAAATTATTAAAAGGTTCATTTTTAGAAGAGTAGGTAGAGTCAATTTCAGAACGTGGCTTGGTAGTAGAAGCACTAGTTGAAGGAGTTTTCTTGTGAGATTTGAATTCAGGACCAGTCGAGGCAATATCGTGTTTATCAGAGATTCCACTAAATGAGGGATCATAAGCCTCAGACGCGGCAGCAGCAGCTACTGCAGCAAGCTTTGGATCTTTGGCTCTTTCATCAGCGATGGATCTGTTTCTGTTCAAAATCTCTGTGTCAGAAGGTCCTCTGGGAGCTGAGCTATGATATGAATCTACCTTGTTCCTAGAAGGAGAAGAGTCACTGCCAAACTTTTTCGATGATCCTAAATTAGGAGAAACAGCCTTAACTCCAGAAGGAGAGGAATTAGATGAAAACTTTCTAGAACTCAAGTTAGGAGACCTGGATATATCTTTAGGTGAAGAGTCTGATCCAAACTTTTTGGAGGAACCTAAATTAGGAGATCCTGAAGATGTTGTTGACCTTACAGGTTTGGAATTAGAAGGTGAAAACTCAGGACCTAACCTTTTAGACGAGTCTAAATTGGGAGATTGAGTTGCGACACCAACTGGGATTCCAGAAACAGGGACAGATTTCTGGTTAACAGAAGGTTTAACCTGAGGTATACTCCGGGTATTGGAAACAGGCTGCTCAGAATAATTTGGATTTACAGAACTGCCGGAAGCATCTCTTTGATTATAATTCTCAGAGTTGGGCAACTTGCCTGAATTGATTCCGAGAGCAGTAGTATTCAAATCAGATTTCACGTTTGGAGTTTCTGTGCTCACATCACGACCTTGACTGCCTAAATCTCTGCCAGAATTTTTTCCCTTTCCTTCAAATGTAGTACCTCTAACCTCAACAGGGTCATTGGCTCTTTTAGAGACGGGTCCTGACGCATATCCTGTATCAGGGATTTCACCAGAGGTAATTATTGAAGGAGTAATAACCGGGCCTGTAGAAGTTTTTGGTGCTGCCTTTTTGCTTGTATCTTGATAATTCAAAGTCTTCTCTGCAGAATATTTTTGATTATTTTCAAGAGCATTATGGGGACGGCTTGAATAATTTTCTGTTGAAACTCGTACTGGTTCATCAATATCTGCTGATGTAGGACCAGATCTGTAACCAGTCTCAGGCTTTGACTCCGTGTAACGAGGAGCGACTTTTTCTTTATTAGAAGTGTCACTTAAGCCTGTAGTTCTAATAGGGTTTCCAGAAGATACATTTGGATATCTTGATGAGTCAGGATACCTTGAAGAAGAAGTATTAGAACCTGAATCTAATTGAGAACGATCATTTGAATATGCTGTAATGTTAGTTAGAATCAAAATAAAAAAAAAAATAAAAAAAAACTAAAAAAATATACTTACCAGGTTGCACATTTTCTGCTTGTTTGTAGTTAGGACCATCAAACTTCTCAGGACGTTCCGAGGAAGGTTGTTGACGGGTGCCCACAACCATTGGGGTCTTTCTGGTATCGCTGGAAAATGCCTTATTAGATGGATTTGTCGAAGGCATATTTCTAGTATCAGAAATAGGAGCAGACTGTGGCTGTGTTGAAACAGCTGATTTCTCTTTATGATTTCTAGATTTCGAAGGATTCTGAGAAGAGACAAGTTCTGCAGTATTTGTTTTCTCAACAGGTGCATCCATATTAGATCTTGGAGGGAATCCTGACACATTAGCAGGTTGATTTACTGGATCTCTAGCCACTTTGCGTTCAGGATAAGAACCAGGCAAAAGAATATCAGAATCAGATGGGTATCTTTGATTGTCAGCATAAGCTGGTCTATTAGTTGGCCCAGCCTTTGTATTCTCAGTTACTCCAGGAGCAACAATCCCAGTCTGAGTTGGACCAGTAGGATTACGAACACCAGCAGAAGCCTTATGTTTATCACTACTGAGATTTCCATACTCTTCCTTAGGTTTATTTCTAGAAAGGTTCTCGTTACTAGGTTCTTGGAATTCGTGATTCCTAGAGGAATAGTCGTTTTCTCGTGAACTAGATTTTGATATACTACCACCATTTAACGATTTCTTGATAACGATTTCATGGACTTCATCTGGAGAAAGACCACGATAAGTAGTTCCCACAGGGTTAACAATAACACTGGGTAAACTTCCGTGTTTGTAGCTATCAACATTAGTATTAAAGTTAATTGTCTCAATTCCTCCAAAGAACTTGTAATAATAAGAAGATAAAGTTTCAATAACAGTAGCAGCTATGCCTTCCTCCTGCTCAGAAGGTTCAGAATTTAAAGATGACGCAGAATTCTTATTGTCTGATACTGTTCGAGAGTTAGTTGAGTTTGCAACATTATCTTGAGATGTATGTGGTTTGGGTTCAACGGTTTTCTTTAAGGGTCTAGCAGATGAGTTAGGACCTGCAGAACTAGCGTTCATTCTGTCTGAAGTAGGAGTCTTCTCAACAGCAGGTGAATCATAAGCTTTAGCTACAGGTTGCTGTTCTCTTGATTGCTGGTTGGCCACAACGGGGGGAACACCTGCGGCAGGAACAGCAACAACAGGTGAAGCTCCATGTGGAGGAGCTGATTGGTCGACTGCCGGAGCATTACTTGAAGTATTTGAAGGCATCTGGGTAAGCTCATCAGGAAGAGGATATTCTTCTTCCTCACTGAGCTCACCTTCTCTGCTCTTTGTTTTTCCAAGTTTCAGTTTGTTTTTCAACTTAGTTGACAAACTAGACTTTTCTTGCTCATGCTCTGCAGCAATTTCGTTGACGTCCACGTTTCCAGCCTTATAAGCATTCTCAATAGCTGCTTGCTCGATTGGATGTTTGCCTGTTGGTGTATGATATTCAGCAGGAGGTTCAGAAAGAGGACTGTTAGGGTCGACATTAGGAGGCATTGTGCGCAAGTGAGTTGATTCTTGTCTTCCAGCAGGAGCAGAAGACGATAATGAGCTTGCATTCCCGGTTCCGGCAGAGTTGTAAGAAGAAGCAGTAGCAGCATCATTAACTTGACGTGAACTAGAGCCCTCAGGAGTCAAAGAAGCACCTTCCAAAGTTGAGGCTTGAGGAGGTTGATTGGAAGAGGCACTGTTAATAGGCTTGTTGTCAACTGACCCTTTGCTAGACGGGGCTTTGTTAGACCCAGTTGTAGTCTGGGGTTCAAGAGAGTTTCTTTTGGCATTAACAGGTGCAGCAGTAGAAGGAGAAGCGTTATCTGCAGAAGAAACGTCACGGTACGGCTGCTGCTGCTGCTGATTTTGCTGCGAAGTAGAAGTAGTAGACTGGCTCACAGTTTGACCTTGCGAATTTGGAGCTGAAACGTAACTTTCTGAAGACTTCAAGTCTTTAGAATGTTTAGACTTGTGCTTAGATTCCTTCTTGTCCGACTTGTTCTTGCCGAACGAAAAAAACCCAGCCATATTGTACTATAAGGCAATGTTAAGGTATTGAAATATTAAGTGATTATCACGATTACGTGTGTTAGCTGAAAATACGGAGGAAGATGTTGAAATGATTTCTAAAGAAAAGAGAAGAAAGGAGGAAAAGAATGGTCAATGGAGAAAATATATGATAAAAGAAACAGAATGTATCAATGGTTATAAAATTTCAGACAATTTAAAAAGTGCATTGAGCCCAACACAGTCTCAAAATATCTGGAAATGTTCTCAGTGAACTTAGTTTAGGAATTTTTCCAAAGCATTTTGACTCCTTCTCTTTCAAGGCATCACCTTAAACATGGTCCTGAGATGAAGTAAAATCTTTCATGCCATTCAATTGAAAACATCACGGCTTCGTGGAGGTTTGAGTAATATCAATATCTTTATGAGTAACAATTTTTGCTTGAACTCGATAACAATATGTATTATTTTTTAAATAATTATAGTGTTGAGGCTTTGTGTAGTACACTCTACATACAAATATATATATATATATATATATATATAAACATATACTTCTTTTTTTTGTACCATCAGATACTCTCGGCCTTAATTTTCTTCTTTGAGATTAGAAGGATTTTACACAAAAGTGCACCTTTAAGTTTCAACATATTTAAACGCCCGAATGTACCGAACTCAATTCTCATTCAGTTGTATCTATCTCTCATGACAATAACGCGTAATTTGGTATTTAAGTAAGCATTCCGACCCCAGACTGCAGAGACATTGCGTTTAAGTTTCATAAATTTCATTCACATGTTTAGCCACCAGTTTTTAATCAGCTCTCCAAAAGATGGAAACGCCCAACTTGTCTCTATATCAATGACTCCTGACCCTTTGGTATTGAGTTGCGGTCTTGCGACACCATCAGCCTGTTTCATTCCAATAGCTTGGAGTGAATCAAAATTTCCGTCTTTTCAAAGTTAGAATGGAGTAATCTACTATGCGTTTGTTTGCAAATATATCAATGTACGTGAGAGTAATATCCGAATATGCGGGTCCTATTACCTTTTGTCGTCGTGACAATGACCGTCAATCGACATATAAGGTCTTGTGAGAAGTAGTCTTTTTTTTCAAAAAAAAAAAAAAAACTGATATTGTATCTTTTCCTTTCTTAACAAGATGAAGAATCCTTTATTACAGCCGATAGTCCAATTCTGTCGACTTAATTGGACCCAATATTTTGTTATGTGTTTATATAGTTACAAATCTGAACAAAGCTTGTGAAAATCAGTCAATTTTGATTTTAATTTTGCAAACCCCAATGCAGCAAGAACTCAGAGCATTCACGATGGCTAATTTGATACTGTTATAGATCTAATTGTCAATGTTAGAAGCTCATTATCGTCAATCTTGGTGAGTTTCGTCAAATTCAGCCTTGCAATTTATATATAACCTTAAGAATCAATCTTTGAATGAACCATAAAATTATCATGGAACAATGAAAGTAAAAAAAAATTTCCTGTGAATAAAGATACTATTGTTTTTTGGTTGATGAAATTATACAGTTCAACTACTCTAGAAATTTGAAGTCAATTTGCGTGCTACAATTCCGTTATGTCCACATAGTCTTTCCACTTATCAACAATGTCTCAGTTATTTTTAAAGTTCTAATAGTTCGCCTGACTAGTTTTTAAGACGCCGAACTCATTGATTGATTCATGTCTAAATGAAGTCGGCCGTACAGTAATTGTTTTGAAAAATATACTTGGTTATCAAAAAAAAAAAAAAAAAAAAAAAAAAAAAACCTTGTTGTATGATAGTAATATAGTTAATTTCCATTCTCTGATCAACAATATAAATATAAATATATAAATATGGCTCTTTGAATATCCCATTGAATGTTTTCTAAATATTTTAATGGTTTTTTGAATAAATTTTACTATGTATATTAAAGAGTATATCTCAATAGGCTTTGTAGTATCACACATACTGTTCCCCCTAGCATGAATCATTATTCGAACAGTTTTAGAGCTTTATGACACAGGAGTTCATGCACCGTCTAGATACTTGAGTAACTTGCGTCACTTGTAAACGAACACCCACAGGTAGCTAAAAAAAAATCATGTATCATATTAGCATTGCAGTGCAATTTACTAAAACGTTGTTTAGGATTTTGAATGCCGTAATTTTTGGAATCTACTTCAAAAATACTCTGTTTGGTCATATATGAGATGGATACTAAGATATGTTGAGCCATCCAAACTGCCTGCTATAAATCCGTTAAGTATGAAGTATCAAAACCAGTTAACCAAGTTTTATATCAGTTGAAGCAACAATTCCATGATTTCATTACACTATAGTCGCAAAAAATAACTACCTACTAAGAAGGTATATGTGATATACTATTTACAAAAATACATTAAAGCAAGAAAATTGCTGAAATATCGGAGATGGAATTATGCATTTATTGTTTTGATGACGTTGTTTCCTCTTGATTCTTTTTTGCAATCTTTTTGTCAATATAGTCCTCCCTTAATTTCTGGAACATGGCTGGTGAACCTTTCTCAGCAACACATTCCATAAGCGCTTTTTGTGTAACATTACACTTCCATGGAAATGCCCAAGGAAATTGCTTACAGCAAAGAGCAAAGTCTAGAAGATTGTTTTTGTTAGATAAAAGCTGAAAATAATGGTAAATAAACAGCGAAATAACTTACTATCATACTGGGTCTCACACTGCTTTTCAGCCCAGGCTTGGTGCTCTTTCAAAAGAGCCTTCTCTTCCATAGGAGAAAGAATCCAAATAGGATTGGTTTTTAATTCTTTTTCACTTGAACCAGCAGCGGACTTGTTTTCTGTTGACATTTTGTAGTTAATATAAATGTGATTTGCAAAATGAGAGCATTTTTGGACAGAAGCTGGAATATCTTATAAAAAGTGGTCTTTGGAAAATCCAAACAGGAGTGAAAAATTATTCATAGATTACCTAATAACTTTACACCAGTTTTTGTGATAAATCCCATTTTTGTATGTTTGTTTACACCCAACAGCACGAACGCGTTTTGTTTTTACCAATCTACCGAAACTTGTTGAAATGTCACAGGAATTGACGAGAACTGAAGACGAAGGAATTCAGAGTGTAGAGGATCATGGGTATCAAGAGCAGAAGAAAGAAGATGAAGACTATATTTCACTTTTAAGGTCGACCAAAGAAAACTTCAGTATTGAAGATGATATCAAAACATTTGACCGAATCACAACAACCCGGAAAGAGATCAAGGAATACCGAGAAGCCAAAATTGAAGAAAAACATAAAGTTATACAAAGTCAGTACAGAAGACATACTTGCAACGCTTCAATATAACTAATATGAGTCTAACATTTTGTATTAGGTCTGGCACGAAGAATTGAAACAGCTAAGATTCAAATCGCAACCTTAGAGGAGGAACTCAACTCATCTCAACACATGGAAGTCATTCGTAAACTAGATAGCGAAAAGTTACAATGGGCTAAGATGTTCACAGACCTTGAATCGTCCACTGACCATCATAACGCGACCCTGATCAAGCATCGACGGGAACTTGATGAGCTTTTGTCTGAAGACGTATTGGATGAAAGTACGTCAAATGTCGATGATTCTCTTGTTCTAAAGCTCAAGTTATTTCGCGATTTAGGAATTACTTTTGATTCAGACAAAACTAAGGCGCTAATCCAGTCAAGAACTACAGGATCAAATGAATTATATACACTTAGACTTGACGAGAATTACAGTGATTACTTTATTTCGAACTATATTTGGGATAAGTTATGATTTGTTTGTCATTATCTGATAATACAAAGTTTTAAAAGTTTGACGACCTCAAAATCAAATGCTACTTTTATTGTTGATCAATGCGACAATTATAACACTATGGACAGTCGATCATTCATTTACATAGAAACACTGGGTGATTTTCGATATTCCCCACAGATAAAACACTTACTACTAGTGTAGAACAGTTTGATTCGATTTAATAAGGATATTATTACAGTGGTGATAATTTGTACCCACAAAGCTCGGGCTGGATTGAATAAGTGACAACGACTTTTTTTTTCTTCTTTCCATCCATTACTCTAATATTGATTAAAGAGCGAATGGATTTTTTGATACTACGAGTTTTTTATTTATTTATTTTTATTTTTATTTTTTTTATTTTTTTTTTTTTGATAGAATACTCTATTTCAGTCAACTTTGACTTTCAGCTTAGCACATACATCATGGACTACTCCGAGATAGACGTTACTCAGGTTTAATACACAAAGCTTTGTAGTATTTTTATCAACTTTGAAAAATTTAAGGTATACATGTGTGCTGATCTTAGATGTAGATCTAAAGACCAATAAAAACTCTCGTAAACTTCATTTTTAAAGTGTAAACAAAAAATTGGAAATTATGTGTTCTTGAGAGGTAAATCGATCGCAATCAATAAAAAGATTAATCAGTTTATTTTTGATACAAAAAACGCTTTTGAATCCTTTTTATTTTTTGACTTTTTATTTTCTTGAATAGTTAATATATATTGATGGTATTTTTTTTTAATCGATACAGAATACTGGAACAAATGTGTAAGCAATTCATTTAATTAAACCTTCTAATACTAGCGTGGATAGTAAGTACATAATGAAATATTTTTAAACCTACGGATGCTTCAAGTTACCTATGCCAAACTGGAAATATTGAGAGCGTTTTTCATCCAATTTATTATTATTATATTTTTTTTTTTTGGTTGGATATGTAAATTGCCGTTCCTTTTATGGTAGTATTTAATATCTTGGTTTACATTCCACTTTTTTAGCATTGTAGCATTGAAAACTTCCGACTAGAATGGCTTGAGCCGAATATATTAAAGTAGCTATCAACTGACTCCCATTTTTAGTTGGTGTTCCCTAAGGTTGATATTTAGTTCTAATCTTGAATAGATGTAAACTAAAGCATACGGCTGTTAATATCTTGTTTATTTTTACAGGATAGATCCACCTCTGAATCTATACCGCCACACTTGTTGACATATTTATAGCAAAGTAAGTAAAGCTAGAACCCACTCAAAAAGTGCTTATTGATCTTATCGAGGAGCATGTTTAGCTTTATATCTATACTTTATACCAAGAAAAGAATAGCTGTCTAGATGATTAAGGAAATGTCATTGCAGTAAGCTGGGGATTATTATCACACAAAGGTTTTCGTAACATACGTATTCATACTCTGGGATGTGGAGCAGTAATATCAAAACTGCATTTTGAAGATACTTCTCTATTCATGTAGGTTTTCGAACATTGGTAAACGTTTATTGGGATTTTATACGACCTGATGTATGGTGTTTACTTACAACTTGCATCTTTTGTCCAGTTGATAATTTTTATATCCCCATATCCTCAACTCTTCTTCAAATCCTACCTCAACTGTGAACTGCTTCAGATATTTCGAAATTTAATTGGAAAGATTTCTAGACTAAAAGATTATTATTATCATTATAGTTATACGCTTTGAAAAATATCAAAATCTCACTGCCATCGACTTATTGGATTAAATCTTAGATCCATAATGTTCAGCCGTTTGGTGCTTTTTTTGTTTTCTATGAGCTAAATATTAATGGTACAAACTTAGAATGTGACAAGTACCTAACCCTACATACAACAAGTTTTTTCACCTCTTCTTTTAACACACTTCAAAAATTTCCCTAGCCCGCTGCTATTCGTGGATAGTATAGACAACCATTTCTTACAGTTTTAACAACTCTTTATTCGAAAGAAACAAAATCAGTTTTTATCAGATACTCAAGATGTTTGGGCCTTTTAGATCTACTATGCCTGCAATGGGCGGTCTTTTATGGTATGTACTCTTAACCAAGTTACATCTGTTTATGATGCAAATAGTGAAAATGAAAGAGAGAACTAATAAGGGATCATAGGAAAAATCCTCATACCATGTCAAAGTTCCAAAAGGCTAGACACAGAGAAAGAATGAGAACAGTTGATAGTGTGTTGGCCACATTAAAGGCCGGATTGGCTGCTGTGCAGCAAAAGTGTGTAACTGTGGAAAAGGCTATCGAGCGAACACCTAGAGAAGATGAAATGCTTCCTAAAAACAAATACTGGGTATTCAATAGAAAGGCGAAGGGATACAGAAAGAGTGTTCACAGACAACCTAAGTGGACAAGAATATCAAACAGAGTTCCCCCTGCTAACTTTTAATGGCTGGAATATTGGGCCCTGGGTCCAAACGTGATGTGTTTTGTATATAATCGAAGTACATGTTCGAATCATGAAATGATGATAACTGTAAATATAAATTGATCAATTTCAATGAAGTTTTTTTATGACATGAAATTAAGCCTTGAGAAGCTGATACAATAATCTAATGTTTAAAAAGTATACAAAAAAAATAAAATGCTATTGATAGTGATAATATTATGATTTTTTTTTTTTAAGAAAAAAAAATAGATTAACGCTTTCTTTGCTTGGTCCAAGTAAAAGTTACATTACCTTCAGAGTCAGTATGCTTCATTTTAGGACCCTTCTTCATAACCTCTCTTTGTAAATCCATTTCTAATTTGACTTTAGAAAGTTCAACTTCACGATCCATTCTTTGATCCAGCTCAGTTAATTTTTGTAGTCTTTCCTTATTAATCTCTTCCTCTAGCTTTTCATTATCTTCCAATCCCCTTGCTTTTTGAACCTCAAGTTGTCTTCTTCGCAATCGGTTTTCTCTGCGATTCACAAGCGATTTATCAGTATCAAAGAACTTTGCTGCTGAAAAGGACTTTGCATCGTTTTCAGAGTCTACAAATACAGTATGCTTTCCTTTACCAGCTGTTACAAGCTCGCTTTGTAATCTCTCAATGACTTTTTTCTCTCGTCCTAACAATGTTCGAACGTAACCTTCGTCCTGCGATTTAAGCAGCTTTGCGGCATCTACACTTAGTGCAGCACCTGCATTCACACGAACCTTTTCCGAATTTTCATTAACTCGTGTTCTTGTCATCTGATGATAGTATTCATCTGGGTTACGTTCATCTGCCTTTCGCTGCAGCAGTTTCAGTTGTGCCTGCTTTGCATGATAGTCCTGGGCTCTCAGTTTATAATCCTTCTTTTTCTCTAACAGACCATATTTCTGTCTAGATTGCACTTGCGATCTTTCACGATGCTGCTTCTTCTGTATACTATGTTGTAATGCGCCCATTGTTTGTGTTAATTTGAGTTAACGACTCTACTTGATAGTTGTGTTTGAATAAGAAAAAAAAAATAAATAAATAAATCAATGTTGATCTAGATTCAAGATGTAGAAACTCCCAAAAATTTTTCTTTCTGTTCCCAATTCAAATGAACCTAAGTTTCAACTTTTAAGTTTTAAAGTGAATATCACATTTAGTAAACTTGCATTTATTTAATGTAGTTCGTGATGAACATCATTATCGAATCTTCTTTACAAGCATCAAATACTGTTTCAAGTTTAAATATATATAAAAGCTAAAAAATCATTTGAAAATATAATATATTTCTCAAACAAAATTATAAATCATAGCAGCTGCTTTTAATCAAACAAATGGCAAAAAAAAAAAAAAAAAAAAAAAAAAACAAAAGGTAAAAATTAAAAATTAAACAGGTACAGGCACTGTTTTCAATACATCCTCTATTATCATAGTAACATCCCACTTTAAGATCCATTTTTCTAGCAAAAAAATATCACTTCCATAGCTTAAACTGGGCTCCTCATGAGCATTACACATTTCAAGTTTTAAAGGAAAAACTAGTTTAGCAGCCAGCGAAATTATAGTAGGAGTTGCAAAATCAAAGTCAGTTAAAGCGCACATAGTTCTGACTATTATATCAAACTGCCGAACAGCTTGAGGAGACACACCTTTTCTGATAAACCTATGAGTTCTTAAAAACACGACAATATTTTGCATGTAGACTTTAAGCTCAGGGGTAATTCGAATATTACAAAGTTTAATATGTTTATTGTTGATCTCAGTCTCTGATGTTAGTGGTGTAATTGTTTTTTTTGGAAGTCTGCTTTCAAGAATTTTTAATGCTGAAGATGTTTGTTGAATTTGGTAAAAGTATTTGAACAACAAATGATCCTTCAAGCTGTAAAGTAGTTTTGAAGATGGTGATTCGGGTGCAGCAACTGTAGCAGATGATATTCGTCTTTCTAAAGACTTGCCCTTTGACCGTGATAGCGTAGTAAACGTTCGTGATTCTATTATGATGACTGTAAAGGGTGATGGCAATTTCAAAACAGAAGTCTCAGCCAAAATAGACTTCTTGATCAGCATTTCCAGCAAATTTGCTTGAAAATTTCTGCTTGTTTTTGATAAGTTGTTCAAAACAAGTACATTAGGCATCGACACAAACGATGCCATAAATCCCAAAACCTCGGCCCAGCTAGTAGTTTCTGTACAGTCGAACGTTAGCTGATGAGCTATTCCAAACACATTGCTACAAAGCTAAAAAAAAAAAAATGAAATAAAAAATGTACAAACACAATAGACAAGAGTTAGCCATGCTTGATATCAATGACAATAGCGAATGCTTTAAAGTTACTTACCAGTTCTACACTTTTTGTAGCATAGCTGACTGCTTCAAATGGCGTTTCAAGAATCATACCCGACAGTCGAGTTGTAAACAGAATCTCTATAGCTCTGTATAATTCATTGTCAAATGAAAATCCAGACAAAAGCTTTAAATTTTCGTATTCATCTCGATCTATTGAATCAAGATTCATTTTAAAGCCATGACGATGTGGGGGAGGGCTCTTCAGTGAGGTTAGAGAACTTGATGAGAACTAGATTGATAATTTCATCTTGTCCTTTGAGTTTCGTTGGCGGCCAAAGTATTTACCCTAACCTTTGATTTCCATTACAAGCAACTATAATCACAAACTCCATTCCAACAAAGCTGTGGTAACGAGTAGCTACTTATCAGTCTGAAGAGATATTTAGAAGTATGAATGTGCTTAAGAAACTTATATACTTGATGTATCAAGATAAATTTTAAAAGAAATTTTTCAAGTGGAGTATGAACTTGTGATTTTATTAAAAACAAAATTAACGAAGCTTTTAATCTTCGTTCTCTATGAAAACCAAAAAAAAAATAAAATAATGATAATAATGATGGCTAACAATCAAGTTTAGAATGGAGTCAAAACACCAAAAAGCTGGGTTATGCTTTTTACCAAATGAAATATGGGATAAAATAATAGAATCTCTTGTTTTTCCAAGAGCGGTTATGCAAAACAATAATCCCAATTTTTATGTCGAGTTTCAAGACTGGAATATTTTAGGATTTGATATTTTTAATGAATTGAGATTAATTTGCAGGAAAATCACCAAGACTATTAATACAATATTGTTTAGAAATATTTCAATTGCATTTGAAGAAAGCGTTGGTTATGTTAAGTTTTTTGGGGGCAGATTTGGACGTTCCAAAATGCCCAAATTTTGCACTTCTTTATCCAATATTACTCCGAATATTTTCCAATATGTTCAACAGTTGGTGTTTTACGAGGATTCAGGCTACAATGATCCATCAATTCTTCCATCACCAGATCAAATCAAAGCAGAATGGTTTTATTCACTAAAAATTGTAACACTCAGCTTACCGTATCGTGATGCGTCTCAGCTAGAGGCATTAGGAGATTTCCTAAAGTCCTTGAGAAATCCCATTGAAATATATATAGTTGCAATGAGGAGCGCTGATCAAAAGTTTACAGATATATTAGAATTGTTGAATGTATACAAAGAAACTGTTGGAATTCATGATATTTTTCTTCCAGAGTTTGGACAAAACTTTTACAAAGTTGAAGTTTTGGCAAAATTGAAAAATTTAAAGTACCTTAAAATACGAGACGGACAAGAGAAATATACACCAGCAATGAAAAACAATACTCATTCAGTTCAATTTTTAAATAGCCTTATTCACTTGGAGAGCTTTGAACTGACTTGTCCAACATTGGCTGAATTAATTGATGTATTTTATCTACCCCCAGCAGTGCAGAAGCTTTGCATATATCCTCTATATTTGCAAAAGCTTTCTCCAACAATGTCCATAACTAACAGTCTTACCTCTCTACATCTTGTAGCTTACTCTTACAAGAAATGCTATTCAAAGCCCATCATTCCAAGTCTTGTATTTCCATTTTCAAATCTGGAAACTTTAGAGATAACGTATAGCATTGATCAGCTACAAATGGTTTTGGAGGAAGAACAACATTATACAAATCATTTGGTATTTTTTGATTTAATAACCTGGATTATTACAGGTAGTCCCAGGCTTGGAAAGCTTTGTATTAAAGGTGGGAAATTTAACGAGATTTGCCAGATAGCTAAACTTGCTTCTACTGTAAAAGCATTTACATACATACCAGAAAGGATTGAATCCAATTTTCTAGGACTTGAAATGATTGACACTCTAGTCAAGCTATTCCCTCATTTGGAAGTTTTGGAGTCGTGGATTGCCTTCCCTATCAATTGGAGGAGCCTATTAAATCAAGTGGCCTATGAGTGGCCGCAGACGTTTATCAAACTACGATCACTTTACGATAGTGCGGTAGTTCAAGGGACGCCAAACCTGTCTAATGTTTTTCAGTCAACACTGTTTGAACCACTTTGGTTTACAGACGGGAAGTATGCTGTTGGTCGGTGTTTGAAGCAAATTTGGACATATAACTATCGGGATCAAGCACTTGAAGAAATGACTGTAATGAGTGAGATTGATATAGGTTGGGTTAGAACGATGATTAAAGAGTTTAACTTTCCAAACTGAAGTTTTTTTTTTTTTTTTTTTTTTTAAAATTTATTTGATTTATATATATATCAAAAACTGGAAAAGCAGTAGTATGAAAACAATATTTTATATGAAAGTTTGTGTGTGTATTAGACAAATTATCATATGACAATTTGTTAAAACCGGAGAATATTTACAATAAAAAAGTATGACGATAACTGAAATATTAATTAGATTATAATAACCACTATTGGGAAAAGATCCCGAGCAGTTTGATTTGTTTAGACGTGGTTGGTTGTGTATTTAATATTATTTTACAAAATTTCCACCATGATATTTTATTCATTGTAGTTTTCTAAATCAAAGATTCAGACTATTGTTTATAGAGAAAAGGGGCAGAGAAAGTTGTTCTTATTATTATCATTATTTCTATATATTTAATAAGCTTAAATTGCTCCGGAGGTGCAATCTAGAATCTGAAATCACAAGCTAAAATGCAATATGATCTTGATGCTAGAGTAAAATACTAATTTTATAGATGGTAAATTAAAAACTGATATTAAATTGTAGTAGCATGAAATCTGGTAATAGACAAGATGAACATAAACTATAAAATTCGAATTTTCAATGTAAGACCCTATACTACACTGGCTTTATCCAAGCTTCAGCTTGGTATTATCACGAGAAGAAGAAGATGATACATCAAGTTATCTATTTTTCTTTCTTGCATAACCCCATTTATAATGATGATTTTGGGTAGTTGTGCTGCAACTGCTACAACTACAACGACAACTAATGCTGTCGTTGTTGTTTTAATTGTTGTCATTGCTTCTGTTAATGCTGCACTGGTTTGACTATCAACAAAGAAATCTGGACCATACTAGAAGATTTAATTAATATTTTTGCTCCAGTACCACTTGACAGAACTTGTAGCTGAAATTGCAAACCTCAAGACAACAATTTTGGGAATTAAGAGTGCTGAGATTTGTATGGGAAAGGCTAAAGGCGACACTACTATTATCTATTCATCTATTAACCCATTTGCAGGTACATCTTGAACTGTTTCATTGTCCATATAAGGGAAGGAGGATGAATTTTCAGAGTTCTAATGAATGCAAGTGTAAGGGCACATGCTAAAAATAGGGTAGATGTTTAGAGAAAGAGAGTGTTTGTGTGTAGACAAGGTGGATGCGAGATGAGGTTAGGAAACTAGAAGCTTGGTAGTATTGCTGTTGTCATCACGATTATGAGAACAGAGACAAGACGAAAAAAAAAAAAAAAATTAAGCAGTAAGCTTTGGCCCTTAAACCATCTGTGATTTTATTTTGTAGCAATTGGCGAAAGAACAAGTAATTGGTAGGTTAGTTTGAACAAATGTTCAAAGCAGGATTGGCGTTTGAGGATTTTAGGAAATGGGTAAAATGCAATAATGAGAAGTACAATTTTTAAAGAAATGCTTGATTAAGTCGAGTATGGCAAGAGCTGAAAAGTTCATTTGAAGATCCATGTAGCTTGTTTACATTTGAATGAATAGTTCATTTGATGTATTGTTAATTTCACATACAATGGTGATTTCCAGTCTATTGATAACAGAATAGTACAATTATTATTATTATTATTATTTGTAGTAGCAGTATTATTATTATTATTATTATTATTATTAGATTCATTACCATCATTGTCCGTTATTTTTCCCAAGAATATACTAGCTTTAATATAAATGACATGTTTCCAGCAGTCAGTTTTGAGTTTTTGTTGTTGAAATGGACTGAAAAACCATGTTTATTAGTTATCATCATCAACTTAGAAGGTGAGAAGTGATATATATAACCATCACAAAAATTTTAATCCGAACTGAGTTCTGATTATAGATGAGCATGAGCCGCTAAATCACGAAATGAGGCCCGACTATCAAGCATGTAGACTTGCTAATACCTAAACTTTTTGTTTGTTTGTTTTTTTTTGTTTTTTTTTATTTATTTCATTTTGTAACCAGAGAGATCTCTTTTCGTTTCAGGCACAACACTTTTGTGCTTTCACATCTTGCGAGATCCGTTCTTGGGGTGGGTGATTTGTTTATTACTTTTTTTTCCTTTATATTTAGGCTTCTTGTAAAAATAAATTTTTACATCTCATGAGATCCATGTAAATAAATGGTGGATTTATGATAGTGATATTTATTGGTATATTCATTTCTTAATAAGAATGGTATCACCATTCATATAATCAACAACAACAACAACAAAAATAATACTGTTTTTGCATCTTCATAAGTTTAATGTTTATTCAGTTTTGAGAATAACAGGTTGTATTCAACATCCAGATCCAGTGTAGATGCACAGGAAATTCTTACTATCAAAGATGCATATTTTTCCCACTTGTTTTTATTATTGTTGAGTTCTTGTAAAAGCAACCAGAGACGACTTTAGCTCAGGAACATGCTTTGTCTTGTTTTCCATAATGTTTACAATGGTAACAATCTTATTACAATAGTTTGATAAACATAATCTGTAGTCCAATACTATCTCATCTGATTTTCAATAGTACTTTTTATTATTGATATCATTATTTTCTTCATTTATATACATTTATAGATTCAGATCAACTTTTTTTTTTTTTAATGAATTTATAGCTATAATTTTAGTTGTTATCGGAACGCTGGCCTCTGAGATGATGTTGTAATGTTCCGTAGCATAACGCAGCACGAGTGATGGGACACGGGTGTTCCGGCGACGACTCCCCGTTGCCAACAGTCTACATGTGTTGAGTGTGCCTCATATGCGGGCCCTAGATCCAAGGTGGATCTGACTCTATCAATTCTACGGAAGCAGATGCTTACATTTGTCTACTATACTGAGATTTTATTTATATATATCTGTCTATCTATACGCATCTACTACGAACACTAGCTTCAAACAAACATGCCCACCGCACAAATCGACTGATGTTTTTTTTTTTTTTTTTTAGATGATAATTATAGTATTAGTAAAGGGTTCACTAATAAATAGGCAAGCTATTATTACCCGCAATTAGTCTTGCACTCCTTCGTTTACTATTATAACTACTATTACTACCTATATAGTAGAATATGGTAAAAAAAAATTAATTATTGAATACCAGGCCTGCGTTGGCGCCATAATTGATAGACCCCCTCAGTCACCACCGAGTCCTTGTGTGCCCATGCATCTGAGCGATCTCGGGAAACCAAAACTACGGAACCACACAGCCTGCGCAGATTCTGTATATATAGATATATAGGCATACACGCATCTAGGTATCTAATGCACTAAAAATAGATCTAGAGATGATACTAATCGTAAGGATGGATTATCATTGTCCTATAAAGCATGGAAGTATCTTGAGGTTTGTGAATGCTGGAATACAATGTAAAAAACATATCATGGATTAAGATTCATCGCACACACTTGGAAGAAAAAAAAATCCTCAAATCATTACTCTATGTATACAAATGAACATTAGAAATCTACAAGATACTAGAAAGGTGTTGCTGACTTGAGTCAGTTAATTGAAGTTTGAATTGGCTGAGCAGTAGACGTTTTATGAAATCAATATATGATCTAACGGTACATGTACCAACACTAAATTATGGGGCTGGCTGAACCGCTGAGCCAGATCAGACCTAACTATCTATGGCTGTTACTTCTATAGGACTGTATTGGATCAATCTAATGAATATCATTTAATCAAGAAAATATCTAAATCATCTAATTACTTATTTAAATCGCACTCACTATCTCCAATATTCAAATTATACTATCATCAACATCGTATGTGTATCATACCAACCTTTTTCCTTACTTTTGTGTCCAAAGTCAAGAATCGTTTTCATCTAAACATTTTCCAGTACCGCAATAAAGATTTGTACCCAATAACGCCTTACTACCATGTTTTGTGTTGATGGAACTATCAATGGTTTTATACAGTCCATCCCGCTAGTCAAAATCAATCCAAAATAATAAACCTTTGTGTGCAGATCCATCTCCGTTGAGTCAATACCTCATCTAAAAAAGCTAATAATATAGACGGAGAAAGCTACGGTCTATTGATTCGACAATCTGGAGAACTTGGTGTACTTTATCAATCAACTATTGGAAGGTTATAACTTTTCTTTCATGTGTTTAATTCCAAAAAAAAAAAAAAATAACAAAATTAATAATAAATAATAATAAAAAATAAAAAACAATAAATAATAAATAATACTAAATAATAATAAAACTATTCACGATATTAACGTCAACACAAGCAAATTCTTCTCTTTTTCTTCTCTCTCAATGTATTTCGATTGATATCTTGGTCTCTTAATACACTTTAACAAAGGGTCAGTTAATCATATCTTCATGTTTTATGTGGAAGAAATTGAAATAATTATAATAATAATAATAAAATGACAAATGTCTACCTTACATCATGTATATACTATATCTACACTCTTTTATTTCACAAATAAACATTCTTTCTACTACTGTCATTGATGTTTTCATCACTTTTTTTTTCTCATTCTCTATCTTTTAATTTATATCTTCAACTTTTAGTGGGACCTTGATGTCCACATTTAATCACCATCATATCTAACATTTCTAAATAAAGCAAATTTGGCGCTTGTAAGTGAGATGTTTACACGCTGATACTCAACGGTTTGGAAGCCTTCAAAAATGCAATCGAAGACTTAATTCATGATCCAATCACAGCTCTCTGTGGAACTCTATACTTGACAAAAGATGATGCTTTACCCGAAAAAAATAATTAAATGAATAAATGAATGAATAAAATTAAAGCGTCAAGACTAACATACCCACTGTTTCAAAGAAAGAAAAGAAAGAAAAAGCTTTGGCGCACGACTAACTATGAACCAACATTAGAATCAGGAACACGATCAGAATGGATCAAAACAAAACTGTGGATGGAAACTAGCAGGTATTGTATTTGACCAAGGCACACATATACACTTAACCTTCACATTAGAGCGCGTTCAAACAATGGGCGTCAACGTGCTAAATTTTGCTTTGTTTAGCATCTTTACAGTCTTGTATTGTATAATTCAATCACAATATAAAACCAATCCTGATTTTTAGATTTTGGGTCCATAATGCTCTGCTCACTTTAAAATTATTTAGTACTTTCAAGAATTCTGTGTGAAACTTTATTACTATTATTATTATCATCATCAATTGATTTTTTTTTTCTTAGCTTTCATCAACTTGAATCTTGATTTTAAATCAAATAAAATTCTATATAAAAAAAAGTATTTGAGTTACTCTGTACACTCATTTTGCAATTTAAAATTTGGTCAAAAATTATAAATTACAACACAAAGTCATTATAAAAGAGTTTTAAACTCATGTATTAAAAATTCTTATATGTTTCTTGTAATGAATGTATATGTTTGTGAACGCTATGTATTAAAGTCAATTTTGTTTATGAGAATGTTTTCAATGTACTTTGTAAATAAAAGACATTACCAGTACTTAAATAAATAAATACATATTTACGATTTTCTAAAACCTGTAAAAGTAGGAGTATAAAATGTATTTTGTGTAAAAAAAATCATCAAGGATTCGAAGTATGCAGTTTTGTAACTTGAATTTCATGAATTAAACAGTCTCAATTATGTGGCTCATACAGTTAAACAAGACCACCTACTCCATCAATTAAATCTTGACAACTGCAAAAATCCTCTAAGCCCATCTTGAATTGATTAAATCTGTACATCTAGAAAGGGATAATAGTTAATGTGTACCTTAAAACCTTAGAATGCGAACTGCTGCATATTCCGTGAAATTGTTGAATCATTATTACATTTATATAAACAGAAACCTAGAAACTTTGGTATTAGTATTCACAATACAGACAGAATCATTTTCTTGTAGATCCCAAAACTTTGATCGACTCCCGGACATCTAGTTTTATATGTAAGTCCAGCTCTAATACTATTTCTATATTAATAGTTAGTGCTTAGAAGGGAGAAAATAAAATAATTATACTACTACTACTACTACTACTACTAATAATAATAATAATAATAAATGAGAAAGTTACCAGATTTTCATGACTTTCATTTCTTCACAAGAATCAGATTTATGATCGTCATAAATCACCACCTCCTTATCAGACAGCTTAAAACTCACAGATACTAAACTTGAAAACCATCTATTAGGGAAAAAATATCAGTGATTAGACATCTCCTATGAACTTTTTTATTTATTTTTTTTTTTGATTCCACACGCATACAAATAAATTAGACCCTAATATAGACTTTTGTGACCAAACTTGGCTTTCGCTAACCTAATAGCGATCCACTGACTATAATCTGAATTTCTCGAAATTCCTGAAAAGAAGGTTCAAAACAGATGTTTTAGTGTTTCCAAGGATTGCGCACCGCAACTTTCGTCTCTCTCTCAATGTCTTTCCACCTCCTTCACGAATAATTGCACCAATTTACTTAAAGTTAAGCTTACCGAGTCAGCCCAAACTTTTTTTTAGTATAAATATATAAATATATATATTTCTAGATGTATGGACGAGTTTTACTATCAGCTTCATTTTTATTGTATAACCTGGTATAGCAAGCTGTGATGAGATTCTGGTCATGTAATCAACTATACACTCACATGGATGATCTTCCCTGTTATTGGTTGCGAAGTGCATTGGTTTGGATTATATTTGAGTTTGGTCTTGATAGTTGATTTGATTTGAATCTAGGGTCCTTTTGATTTATTTAAATGGCTTTGTTTATAAAACTTGCTAAAATTCTTTGATCCTGGCGTAAGGTACCAGATATCTCCAATTATAGCGCTTGACATGAATAGATTGTGGAATGGTGCAATGCAGTTCATCTATACAAGCTTTAGCTGTTGATAATACTCTAGTAGATATTATCTAAATTCAAAAACATTTCTTACAACTAATAGCAACTTTCGATATTCAATCTTTCAATGTAAAGCAATACGTCTGCATTGAAAATGTATATTTAAAGTCACACTCTTAATTGATTATTGACAGTTGAAGAAAATCATACTTATGTTGCAAATCCTTTGAATACAGTAACAATGTCCTAGATCTTACCAAAGTTTAGAATTCATTTTCTATATATGTGTATGTCTATGTTTGTGTGTGTGTGTGTGTTTTTTTTACAGCCACCTTTTGCGCATCCACTCTTGTTAAAATTCGTATTCACCTTCATCCACCAAAAAAGTAAAAATAAAATAAATAACTAATACTCAAATACAAAACAAAATAAAACAAAAGAGATCTTAATAGTTACTACAGGCAGGCGTGGCGGCTATCAAATACTCTTTTGTTGTTTCTTCTCTTACAACTTTGAAGGTAATTCCTTGAGCAGAACGCAGTCAAGAAGGTCTCAGGCGTACTAAACACCTTACAGACATTGCTGCAAATATCGTCGAGAATCATTTTAAACACTCATAACCTTAGATTGATTTTTTTTTCTTTTCTTCTTATTAAAAACAACAATAATAAAATAATAATAATAATAATAAAAAAAACCTAAACTAAAGATCGTAGAAATATTCCAATTCAATCTTCATGGCTTCAAAATCATCAAAATTCCAGTTGGATATGAATAATAATATTACAGTCTTTTCTGATAATTTTCAGGGTTAGGGTATAATGTCTCGCTTCGTGTAGCTAAGCATATCACGCAGATTCCCATTTACAACGTCTTTTCCCCTTCCTTTATTTGTATTCATTACATATACAATTGAGCTACATCGCTGCTGCTTTTGCCTGCTGTGAATGAATGAAATATCAAAGCTCTAAACTTTCTTTCACGGGTTCACAATGGATCCGGTATTTGATCCTCACTGTATTGGTGTTGAACTGGGTCAGATTATGTTGGCCTTCTGGTAAGTTGTTGGTTAAATATGCATTGTGAAAACAGCTTGAAACTAACTTTATCGCGCGTATATAGTGGTTAGTTGTGAAAAGCCAAAAAATTTGATTGTTATCGGTGATTCGACGGCTAGACAAGTTTTTTGGGGTCTTGCTCGTGTAAATGGAGTTAATACTGATAATCCCAGATACAACCATATGAAAGCTGATAAGCACAAAGATATGGAGATCAAACTTCCTTCTTGCAGTGGAGTCGTTAAATTTTTTTGGGATCCTTATTTTAACTCCACGGGTCAGAAGTATTTTATAGAGCACAAAACTGAAGGAAGAGAGTTGGTTTACATTTCAGTAGGGCTATGGTTTTCCCGAAATTATGCCGTTGAAAACGACGAATTGGCCACAGTTTTTGGAAAAGCTCTTTATCGAATTGAGAATGGATTGAAATATCACGAAAATGTATACTTGAGTCCAGTTTTATATCCAAACTGGGATCTCATGAACGAGGATCGCAAGTCGACAATATTGGAACCTGAGTTACATCTTTTAAATAGACTGCTAATATTCATGTTTCAACCGTTTGAAGCAGAGTCGATTATTATGCGTTTCAATGGACTTGCAGAAAACGACGAGTACGACAAATCGGGTATTCACTTTGTAGACTATGTGTGTGACGAACAGGCACGGAGACTACTACGCAGAGCATCTATTCCTTTTGGTGAATGCTCTGGAGGGTTTGGTGACATTTTATCAGGCTGGGTTGGATTTAGTATAATTATGTCGTTAGCATTGTGGGCCTCAGACTCTACTAGAAAATGGTACTATGGTCTTAGTTGGTGGGCTATTCTTAACTATATAGGCTACGGAGAAGGAGGAATTCTTAAAGGTAGTCGACTGGCCTCTACGTTTGGACTATTTGGATACTTCGCTTTTGTTGTATGGCAGAATAGTCAGCGCCATGGACAGCCTTTGACTGCCGACATTGAGCTAATTGAACCTTCTGTTCACTCTTCTGATGAGAATTTTAGTACTAATAGAAACGCAGAAAGATGGGTCCGAAATAGAATAGGAAACTTGGCTTGTACGGGTCTCATATTGAGTGTATATTTCAGAAGCAAAAAATTTGGCATTTTGTTTGGCAATGTGTCAATAAGTCTTTTTATAATTGCCATGACTGATCATGTATTGAACTATCAAGCACCTGCAGAAGAACAAGAAGATGCACAAGTAAAGTATTCATCGCATACTAAGCTGATCAAGAGCTTAGTGAAAGACTTTCTACCATTATGGATTCTAGCTCTGTCTGAAACAATGACAACAGCAAGAATCGATTCACATTTATTTTTATTTGTGTTCAATGACCCTTCAAGATGTCTTTTATTGTTATTGTTGTATGGTTTGACTTGTTTAATGCTTCGATTAATTTTGAACAGCATTTCACCGGCGTTCTACTCTACGTCGATTTCTTCTTCAAAGGCTATGTCGTCAGCAAAACTGACTGGGCTACTATTATTGTCAAAGGCTTTTTTGTTTGTCATTACAAAGCTATGGCTTCCTCAAACATTTGACTACTCTGGATTTGAACTCCTGGATTTGATTAGCTTCAAATTTGGTCTGACCTACAGAAAAACTTCTTTTTTAGTCTTGACAAGGCTGGCAAAAACTGGAGTGGCACTCGCTGGACTTGTTGCACTTGCGACTAGATTTGGATATCTTGAATTGCCTGGTGAGCTGACGGGAGAAGTGGGAGATGTAGTAAAAGGGTTTGCAATTGTCTTGGGAATCTGCACTGCACTAAAATATGGCGAAAACAGTAGAGAACGGGTGCTTACAGGTGCTACAGGTCAGATCGGCAGTGGCCGCGAAGTACCAGGTCGTCCTTTAGGAGATTGGGACTGGCGGGAAACTTTTATTTATGCTGCGGTATATAGTTTTATATTTTGAAGAGCGACAGTTGTATTGCATCGGTTGGAAGAAATATAGCATATAGGGAGCGAAACATTAAATATTTAGCGTTTTACTTGAATACTAATAATTACTAGGCTTTTCTTTCTCACAAACATAGGTATAGACATAGACATAAACACAGACATAGACATAGACATAGACACAGACGTAGACATTGAAATAGAAATAGACATAGAAATATAGACATAGAACACATACTTCCCCTTGAGCCTTCTTTCCTCATACTCTCCCCCCTCCCCCTCTCCCCCCTCCTCCCTCCCCCTTTCCCCTAGTTGAATCTGCGGGTGGTACCTATTGACTGGTAATAAATAGGTACATTTGTGGGTTTTCATTTAGGTACATTTGTACCATCATTGCAACGAAATGCATAGAGAGATTTAGTATTATATTCTTAAATAGGAATAGGTAATCACAATCAACTATACGATTAAGGCACAAAGTTGATTGCAATGATCGTAGATGCTCTGCAATGAACTTCTAGATTTCTTTTTCTGCCGTGATTTTTTGGTGCATTATGCATGCATCAATCAATCGCTGTGTAATCCTAACACTCTGCGCGTTGCTAATTTCTTTTGGACAGACGTAATCCTAGCTTCAAATGCGTAGAGCTTTCTTTTTTTTATTTTCAAAAAAAACATTGAGAATTTCTTTTTGTAGTGTTAATTTATTTTTTTTCATGTTTTTTTTTTTTTTTTTTTTTGAGTTGACTGATGAATCTCGCAAGCTCCTAAAACCTTAGACAAAGTCTCTGAACAAGGTCTCTAGATTCTTGGTATAAAGGTGAATTCTTTTCCTGGTCCTTTTTTTTGTTATTTTTTTGTTCTGTTGTTTTCTCTTTCTCTTCTTCTTTTTCTTCCTTCGTTTTATTTTTTATTTTTATTTCTATTTTTATTTTCATTTTTATTTTTATTTTCATTTTTATTTTTTTATTTTATTTTTTTATTCTTCATCTATTACTTCTTCATTTGTTGTTTTTTTTTTTAAATAGAGCTTCTTCGATTACATTGACGGTATCATCTACGACTAAAGCCTTAATCTTACACATCTGAACAGCATTGCAATCTCATCAGCTAAAACTTGTCAGCACCCAACTCAATTTCATAGATCTAGCGCACATTATTATTACAATCTCGATAAATACATACAAAATGAATCAGCAAGATGAAAACAGACTACCAAGCTTTGCAAAACTTACAAGCTCAATCCCAACAACGCCGTCACAGCAGCAGACTCCGCCTATGACACAGCAGATTCCTGCTCCACCGACTCCCTCGTCGGCATCTTCTCAGATCCATCCTCCTCCTCCTCCACCACCACAGATGTCTACTCCTCCTCCTTCGATATCTCACAAGCACACGCTGTCCCTTCCTCCTCCTCCTCCTCGTCCGTTTGCACACTCACATTCATATTCGGTATCTGCGATACCGCATCAACCTCAGCAACCTTCACCACCGCAGATGCCGCAGCAACCTCCTCAACCTCAGCATCCTTTTCACAGCATAGCCAATGATCCCGAGTTTCTCTCGAATCTACCGGATCTTTTAGAGACTGCCAGTCATCTATATCACACTACCTCAATCGGACCCACACCAGATAACCTTGGAATTCTGAGTAAACGTCTTAGATCAACAGCTGATCTGTTGGATTATTTGAGAAGCAAGCAGCCTCCAAAGTTCCATCAGAGAAACATCTCAGACAGTGCTATCATGCACCATCCCCATCAACAACCACATCCTCATCCCCACCTGCATCCAGGAATGTATTCTCCTCCACAGCCTGGCCATCAAATGATTGTCCCGGGACAGCAGCAGCCAGGTATGCCTATGGTTGGTCCCATTGTGCAACAACAGGGAAAGAAGAAGCGCAATCGTGATGAGGTCACAGTTTGCAGACATTGTGGAACAAGTGAAACTCCTGAATGGCGAAGAGGCCCAGATGGTGCACGAACTTTGTGCAATGCATGTGGGCTTTACCACGCCAAAATGGTCAAGAGAAATGGCCCTCTAGTTGCAGCTGAAATTCTCAAAAAGAAACAGGAGCGTGCAGTGTAATTTGTACACACTCATTTAAGCACATCTATTTCACCTATTTATATCAGTTTTTGTCTTTGTTTTCTCATGTCTTTATTATTATTTTTATTTTATTCCAATCACGTCTCCTTTTCAACTACTTCTCTCCTTCTGTCTTACTCTTTATTATTATTATTATATTACGCCTTTACATTTCCTTTAAGTCGCTCGAATCGAATCATTTAAAAATATTATGTTTTAAACCTGTCATTACTCCTTCGTCTACTATAAATACTATATATATATATATATATATCTACACACATATATATACATAAATACATATATATCCTTTGAAAAAGAATAAAAAAAGATAGTATGGGACCTGGTGAACCATATTTAATGATATTGAATTTTTTTTACTGTCGAATTCTTCGGAGAATTTGAGTGACTAAATGAAAAAGTTGTAAATGATTTTTCAAACATGACTTTTCCTTTATTATCTGAATCTTCTAAACTGGTAAATTTGTAAAAGGTTTCCCCTTTATTATTATTATTATTATTATTATTATTATTATTATTATTATTATTATTATTATTATTATTATTATTATTATTAAAATTTTGATTTATTGATTAATTAAAATGATGGAGTTTTAAAGAGAGTAAGATTCAAAAAAAAAAAAAAAAAAAAAAAAAAAAAAAAAAAAAAATGAAAATAAATAAAAATGGTGGAAAGAAAAGACTTTATTAAATCATCTTATGATTTTATATGTTTTGAATTAAATAAAATAATAGAATAGTTATAAAGTTTTGTAATTACAAAATTCACTTTTCTCGTGATCTGTGTTCTTGGAAGAGAATTAAAATGTTATATATATTAAGACAAGAATATTTCAAATCAAATCAAAAAAAAGATAAACATGTCTTGTTACGTATTACTCATAAGTTCAGTTTTTCAGTTTTCATATTGTTTTGTATATATATATATATAATTTCGGAATATAACCAAAAAGAAAGATTCAGTTCTCCTTGGTTTTAAACATGATGCAAGCGTCCTGCGCATTTGGATCTCTAACGGTCTCTATTATCAAAATTAATACATTAATAAATTTATTTATTTATTTATTTATTTTTTTTTTTTTCCATTAAAATAAAATTACATTTATATAATTGTATATATACATTTTAATATATATATATATATATATAACTTGAGAAATTCAAATCCTTGGATACAAAATATTTAAATAATTAGATGAAAATTACAAATTTATTTTCAGGTTCATTCATTCATTCATTTGTTAGTTTATTTATTTATTTTTTTTTCCAAAATATTTATATCAACTTTTGTGGGTATGTTTTATTACTTTTTTGTCTGTTTTATTATCTTAGTATCTTAATGCAGTCACCCTGTATTATGTGTTCATATAGGCTTTAGTGACAATAATATCAAAAAAAAAAAAAAAAAGGTCTTAAACAGAAAACAAACAAATAAATATTTTATTCATTTATTTATTTATTTATTTATCTATTTATTTATTTTAATATAATTGATACCATCAATTGAAAACAGTTATATCATTCATCAATTTTTTAATCATTACCAATAGTAACAAGAATAATAATATATATATTTTTAATCTAAATATTTACAAAGAAGAAAGGAAATTTTTTTACCTACAATTTGCAGTTTGATATAAGTCTTCAGATATACCTTATAACCACAAAAATTCCCATCTACTTTTCTTTACTCCCCTAATTTAGAAAATAGGAGTACTAAGAAATACCATTGCTTCGATGATAATATTTTCCATTTTCCGCAAATTCAGTTACAGATTCTTTTCCAAATACAATTAGAATAAATATACAAAAGAAAGAGTCAAGACAAATAAAAACACAAAAACAAATGACGATTTTCCACTACATGTGTATAATAAAGAAAGCAGAGCGTATAAAACAGACGAAACCAACCTACCATTGAATAGTAGTCAAATGATGTATTGAAGCAGTACTTACTCTTCCTTTTGTTGCTTCTTCAGTTCTTCCAACTCCTTGACTCTTCTCTTGAAATCAAGGTATTGACATTCTTCATAAACGTGACGTTCTTGTTGACAGTTCCAGGGGAAGTACCAGCCCTCAAGACGACATTTGTTAAGAGGAACTAGCAGAGCAGCACAACGATCACGATAGGCCAAAGGAACCTTATGCTTCTTCATTTCTTCTTCAGAAACTAAGTACAATTGCTTGTTAGTATTACAGTAACGATTTTTTTTTTCTTTCACTTTTTAGCTGTAACAAATACGCTTGGTACGGGTGCAAAATGGTTGACATGAACTTGTAAATAGAATACATGCAGAAAAAAATGGCAATCGAGTAGCTAGTTGAAGCATTGATTGAGTCTGTGTTGGTGTATATCTTGTTTTGCTTTGGTTGACCTGATCCAAACCCTACTATTATAATTTCTCATATGTCATCCTCCCCACACCATCCACAAACAGGAAGCCCAAGATACTTCCATAGGTACTCTGATCTTTTCAAAGTTTGTCGGCCTGTGAGCAGTGATAGCTTCCAATGCTGTTACTGTTGTTATTGTTGCTTCCACTATTAATGCCAATATAACTGCCGTTATTTTCTGATATGTTGCGCTTGATTGTTTATTTTATTTTTTGAACATGTATCTTTCCTCCATTCAATTCTCCATGACCTGACCATTGCTTTTTTTTTTTTTTTTATCAATACTTGTCTGAATACTTACGAAGAGGAGGTAGTTCTTTGAGTGCCATGTTGACTAGTTGATGATATGCGATATATATTAAGACAGAATGATTACTTCCAAATGAAAGATTTGGATGATTATGATAAAAAATGAAAGAAAGAACCCAAGTAAGCTTGTGGTGGGAACAAACAAGTATAGGTTTTTTTTTATTAGTTTTTTTTTTTCCAATACCTATGCTTCAGGATATAATATCGTAGGTCTGATTGGCCAGCTTCAAATATCGTCAGCAATGAGGTAATACTTATGCTGTATCCCATATTAATGATTAGATGGATATCTGTCAGAGTCAGCTGACCTTCCCTTTTAGGCAGCTTCTTGATCTAAGACACAAGATCTAGTAACCACTTACCAAAGCCTTTCGCTAGAAGATGACTAATCCAAAGGGCAAGGGTTTCAAGCAAATGTATAGTATTTTAATTTAATTTAATTTATTTTATTTTATTTTATTTTTTTTCACAAATTTGTTTATTTTACCAAAATTGGGTTGCAAGGTTTGATGTAAACGGTGCAAAGCGGAAGCAGGAACACAAAGAAGTTTCTGTTTCCAAAAATATCTCACCCCATCCAAGGTACAGCTTTGGACATATTTCATCAGTATGTGTACATACATATATATATACATATATATATATACATATATATAAATTGAAAAGTATGATGATTATAAGAATGATGATCCAATGGGACTACGTACAAACGATAAGTTTCTAACTTTAGCATGTGGCTAGTAGTTACTAAACCAACGCACTAAACAGAGAAAGCGTACCATGTATATATATTTCTTTGTAAAATCTGATGATATAGGGGCCAAGTGAACTGTAATCTCATCTGAGATCCAGGAACATGAAAGAAGAAAGTAAGATTAGGTCTGAACTAAGAAAGGTGCCGGAGATGAGACGAACTAGAACACTTTCAAGACTAGTTTGGATCTCCGGTGGACAAAACACTTGCGTGTTGGGTGGTTTACGTGGAGCCTCTTACAAGTCGACATATATTGGCACAGTAATTCAATGAATATAGTGTAACCCCCACTGAAATTGTTTGACATTTCGGGGGATTGCAGCTATTGAATGTAAGGGATCATTCACTGATAGAAACAATGGAGCATATTCAAGGTTAAACGGAAGATACCAAAATAAAGACCAGATGGCAAACGAGAAACGATAACAATTGTAAAAAAATTTCACAAGTATATAGATCAACTATATATCTACAAAACATATATATAACAAAAGATTCCAATATATATATAAAAAATAAACATCAAACGTAGTAATGAAAAATTCGTGACAAAACAAAAACCCAGGACAAAAAAATAAAATGAAATAAAACCGATTGTATTTTGAAAAGACAAAGAAAAACAAGAAAAATAATATCGAGATAACTGAGAGCAGAAGTTAGTTGGCAAAGGGTATCGTTGTTAATAATAATAATAATAATAAAAAAAAAGATCTGGTGGTTGATATCAAAAAACCATTGTGGAAAGAGAGCAAAAGTGGTTTAAACTACCTTATTGTTTTCCATGTAGCCTAAGCAATTATACATTCCCAAGTAGCCATAATAGATCCAGCAGGCATTTGATCCCAGCTAATTGGAGTTCTATCAATGATGACAGCTAGAAACTAAGGTTAGAGTCTGAATAGTTACAAGTAGCAGTAGTGGCAGCAACGTTTGATGCTGCAAATATCTAGCTTGATTTTGGACCATTACTAGGAACTTACAGTCGACAAGAGTATCAATTTGAGAAATTGCAGCCATTGTTAATTGCAAAATAGGATATCTGGGTGTATGATGATTGTGTCTTGAATACTAGTTTTTGTTATTATTATTATTATTATTATTTTTATTGTAGATGTTGGTTTTTGTCTGGATAAAGCGGTGATATTCAGACATTTATAAGTTTCTGTTTGTTAACTGAAACTGAGGATTTGGCTGTCATGAAAGGCAAAATCAAGCAAATGCTGTTTTTTGTTTTGAAATATCCATTGTTACTTCTGTTTTCAGCGAGATCAATGGACAATTTAGCACCAAGACCATCGTGAGGCTTTCGCGCACGTTGTATAGAATGCAGAGGAAAAGAGATAGAGAGGGAAAAAAAAAAAATAAATAAAAGGTTAAATGAAAACAGGCTTAGGTAATACAAGTCTAAGTTTTAGTCTTCTATTAGCACTGTTTCAACAAAGAAAATAGACCAAAGATAAAAAAACCTCAAAACCTCATGAATACTTGTGATTTAAGCCATAATTCTAATATCTGGAGTCTAAAATCTTTTGCCATAAACAAAGATAGAGCATTTCAACGCTTATAATAATAATCCTTCTGCTCGATTTTTATATTGATGCTTGATTGATTTGACCTTTCAGGCAATAATTCGCGTAAAGATTTGGTTGCAAACATAGCTAGCTGTATGGTTTAGTACTTTCGCAAATAGGTAATGTTACCACTGTATACTGTATTATATATAAAATGGCTGTTACTTCTAACCCCTAATCACGAATTAAAAGATTCAGTGTCTAATTTAAGCTATAATATAAATATCAAGCTAATAAGCAAATAGATGATGCAAGTAAATGTGTGTTATATTGACGCGCTTTTATTTATTGATTCATTTACTTTCACCCTATATATATAAACAAATAAAAAGATTATTGATTATAAAACTATTTGTTTTGTACATTTCTCAATAATAATGAAAATAAATATATATATATATATATATATTTGAAAATAAATATCAATCAAGACCCACATTCATTTGATGCATATTATAAGGGTTCTCGCAATTCCTAAAATTAACATAAAATTGTGGTCGTTAAATGTCTAAACGAGCGACAAATGTTTTACCTTTTAGTCCATTAGTTTAGAATAACGGATCAAGTCTTTTGTAATTTTAAATCAGATTTTGTCTTTTAACCAATGCCAATTCTATCATCACATCAAGATCCCACAGATCTTGGTACATCAAGTGTTGACTTTTAAGACTTGTCAGATATAAAACTTGAAATTTCATCATGAATAACAATTGTGTTGCTTGACAATTTACAAAAAAACAGTGTCAGTTTCTAATGAATCCCGGATTTCAACTCTTGAAATGACATTGTTGATAACTTGTAATGGTTGAATAAAAATAAAAAATGATTGCGAATTTAGTTGACCTAAGAAAAAAAACCACAAACTCTTATTTATTTATTTATTTTAACCTGACATTTTACTGAAATCAAAAGGTTAATACGAACCTACAAAACTAGATTCTTCGTTTAGATGCCACATATTAACAACAAAATCTTCTTGAATAGAGTAGCATGAAAGTCAGAATTTCGAAACTCACTCTTGTGCCTTTGTCTCGTGAAAAATAGTACAACTCTAGGTCAGCTTTCTTAATGTGTTGAAAGTCTGCTACATTCACCAAAACAATTGATACTTGATCAACATTTTTCTTTGTAGTCAGAAACAATTATCAATAGCAGTTTAAAGATCTTAAACCCGTTTTTAATATCAGAATCAATATAAATGCACCACATGAAAATGAATGAAAACGTACTTGGCCTGTGCCAAATTTCAATTTAATTATTCAAATACAAATCTCACACCATGTCTTACTTGTCAGCTGTTTGTACTTTGATGTATCTGTCTTCAATCTTCAATACGCTGATATGTTAGGTCTATGACTAGAATACATCAAAAGTAGTCTTGGACGGTTGGAAATGAAAGCCTACGGATAAACCTCAATAAAGGGGTTGTGATTTCGATGCATTTAAATAACACTCAAACACTAATTCAAATTTAATTTTTTTTTTATTTATTTATTTGTTTTATGGAGGTTATGAGCGCATCTACTATGAAAATTATCATGATAAAATTATCATTTGAGTGCGCCTCTTTGAAAGTGCCACACATATTTACATTTGATGGGTTCCAAAATGTCTGGAGATGTTTATATACTTTTTTCTTTTCCAGAAAAGCCTGAGCTCTTTGTACTTGCTTATCTGTTTTCAGTTCAATGCTATCTTGTATAAACTTTGACAGCACCAACAAGTCCCATCGCTGCACCGAAACCTTAAAGAAGAAGAGGAAGAAGAAGAAGAAGAAGAAAACTTTCTTGTTAAACGCTGATGATCCGAGTCGAGTCTAATAGTAATCTAATAATTAGTTCAAATAACAATATATACAAGGCAGTAACATTAGTACATACAAGCAAAACATTTAGTTGAAAGTCATCTTTCAATCACCTCGATGCATGTATTATTAAATCAACTTTCATTTATGCTCTTAGAATTTGGAACATAATGATTCAGATTCAAGGATGGTTTATATACAGCATACAAATATTTGGATCAATTTCCTTATAAAAGGCGGTCATTACAAGAGATCTATATAGATTAAATCTTGACAGTAGATTTTATATTTCTTATTTTTAAAAATAATAATACTATTTCTGCTTGAATCTTGAAAGATCACAGTTTTGATCTCTTAATAGGGAAAATAACCTTCAATTGAAAATATTTTCACGACAGAGTGTATCCTGAAATTTGGAAACTCATTAAGTTCAACTGAGCCGCCTTTTTATCATTGTTTTTATTTTACAGGAGTTTTTTTTATTTTTTTTATTTTTTTTATTTTTTTTATTTTTTTTTTAATATTTCGATAGCAAACGAAAATGGATCGTGTATAGTTGGAATAAAAAAAATTTTAATTCAAGATTTGAATCTTTATAACTTAACATGAAAATCTAATCATTACAATTGTAGCTAAGTTGCGTTTCATTCCAACTTTCTTATATATATATATATATATGTTTGAATACTTATCAAAACAATCAAAGTGGTAGTTTCGTAGGACAGATTAATAAGCGCTTGAAAGACACACTATAGCATAAATTAATGAATAAATAGATGATTATAAAATGGAATTAACATTAAATGAAATAAATTATTATTCCTACATTTTAAAAGTCAAAATCATTAACGAAAATATTTATTTCAGTAAAACTAGACATACACTTGTAAATATTGTCAATTTTCCATAGAACCGTGAGTTTTATAGATGTAATAATGTACATCGTTACGAAACTGATAATATAAAGTTTCGACAAGTTACAACAAATTCCCATGTAAGTTTTATCCAACACAATGCCTACCAATTACGTGTTTAAAGATACCTAATTTAATATTCATATGGTAAAAAGCATGTAAGTTTAAATCAAGTATGCTTTCTTTTTTGGTTCAGCTAGTTAGATGAAGAAGATTAACTCTCACCACTTCAGTCAGTGAATGTGAGATTGAATTAATATTTTACAACCTTTACTGGGAGCGAAAACGCCTTTTTATTCGATCTTGGTAATCTTTTGAGCTGTATAGTCAATATGAAATAAATATAACACATGTGTGTTTCTATAAGACCTTAACTATAATCATATGTATATAAGCCTATCTACTGATGTCTGTCTCTTTTTATTAAGCACATGTATATTTTTCTACTTGCAGGGCAGGAAAATATAAAAAAAAAATCAAGGGAAGAAAAAAAAACTTTGATTGCTCTCGCTCTTTTGCAAGAAGGGTGCAACATGTAATTAACAACTACAAAATATTTCAATCGATCTTGAAATGACTATAGTGGCTGACTTTTTGGCAAGCATTAAACCACTGGTCAGCACAAAACGTTCTGTAACATGAATCGGTGATATATTACTATACGTTTTAATATTAATGGAGTACTGTTGTTTAATGCTGTTTTTTTGTTCCAGTTCACAGTCTACGTTTTCATGCAAAATAGAAAATATACTTGGACGCACTGATTCTTTCTTTCTTACTCTTTTTCTTTTCGTCAATTCCATCTGAAGATGACCATATTCATGCAGTTTCCTTTAAACACAGCCAAACTAGGAATCTCGGAAAAGTACTCGCATCTGTCTGAAATGTAGAACTATAAAAGTGGAGCAGATTTTTAACATCTCACACATCATACTATTAGCTAAGGCCTTGAGTTTCGAAGGGTATACATTAGCATTACAGATCTGTATGTATAACTGAGACATGGTAAGCTGTAGATTTAGACACACACACACACATACATGTTTATAATTTTTATTAAACTATTAAACCTTTACTCATGGAATAAGTATCTTTACTATTTACTTGCATATCGCTAAATCGTCTAGAAAGAATCAAACTCTCAGTCAATATTCATTGGGAAACAAAAAAGTGCAGTTTGAAATAGTTACGCTATTCATTTTACTGATTTAACATGCAATTTATATATAAGTTGTCAAAGACAATTTAGGTACTAGTTGAGGTACTACATGGTACTTGGTAGAGACAGACAGTAAAACGATGTGGAATTCCTATTTACCACAAAGCTAAGACCTTGTTTTACCTTTTCATAGCTGTAAACTGTGAATTGTCCATGTGTTCAGATTTCACTACATTCCAGTGAGAATACCCTGTGAAAGTGTATACTTACCGGTGGGTAGGAACCAAGTTTAAACCAAACGATCCATATAATGAAAGAACATGAAAATTCAAAAGAAACAACAATAGTAGTGACTAGCAAACAGCTTGTGAAAGTATCAAGTCTTGAAGGATGGCATACATTTAATCAAGTTTAATGTTGCAAGTATATTAATGCAATTAATACTTCTTGATCTCTCAAGTCTCGATTAATCCGATTAACATAAACTGTGAAATGAAAATGCAAAAGTAAGTATATACAATACCAGCATTATAGGATACTAATATCATTGGACCAATTCTAGTTAACAGAGAGTCAAAAGGATCTCCGATTGCAAAAAGCTCGAATACTATTAACAAATACAATAAAATATACAAAAAAAAAAAAAAAAAAAAAAAAAAAACTCTATTGTCTCGTTGATTCAAGTGTTTCCACTCATCCAGAAAAGTTAAAATACAGACTGTCTAAAATGTGATGAGTGAACTGCGTAGCAACCGAATTCTTCTCCACTAATGATTTACTTGTTCTTGTACAATAAAATGAAGAGAAATAGCAAGGGCAAACGTAAAAAAAAAAAATTAAAAAAATCAAGACAAGAGTGCATTTTGCGCCACGAAATCAGACCAGATCAATTCAGCAAACGCATATCATGTTTATCTCCTATTTGCATAAACATCTAGAGTTTTTGAAAACGATAATGATCTTTTTCATGCCATCCCATCAAAGATTTTTATATAATGGTAATTTACCTTTACCAGAGCACAGGGATACATGTTGAGATAATACCTCTAGTACTTGGATTCTAAGGCTGAGTGAGCATGTTTGTTTTATGTATACTTTAAGTAAATCTAATATAGTTCCATTGAATTAGAAGAATCTTTTTCGTTATTACTAGTATCAGGCACTTGTTTAAATCCCCAAAAACCGATGCTAACCACCATTAATTCATAGTAATTACATCTAAGGTATTTTTCAATCAAGTGCCATTTATGATTACGATCATTTTTCTTCATCTTTCCCAATTCCAATCTCTATGTCTTAACTATAACTTTTAAATAGTGAATGGCTCATGAATAGATAGTAGCGTATCAGATAGCCGTGGTGATGATAATGTACACCAAACTGGAACTGTTTAGTATAATGGACAAGGGGCCCTGGCTTGAAAGATCTTAGATTCCTTTTGGTATGTACTTATGGTAAGCTGGCCAAAAGATGAAGTAAATCAATCAGACAATTAGCTTTTTATTCACAGTGTTGGCCAGAAATTAATTGCTAAACGAATTTTTCAAACTTATCAAGAATCTTTCAATTTCTTAAATGAAAGAACAAAGTGTTTTTTTTTTAGGTTTAGTATAAAAAGTGTGGTAGATGGCTGTGCATGATTACGATTGATTTCACCAATTTGGAATACGCAATCAGAGTTATTCTGTAGAACAATAGAAAACTTAAAATCATTCAACCAACCTAAGATTCAAGTACTATTTTACTTGAGTTGAAGCAAAAGTTGCTGCACTTTACATAACGAAAAGAAATAAATAAATAAATAAATAAATCAATATAAAAAACACTAATGGTTATTGTATCAATGTTTACAAGAAGAATTGCAATAGTAAATTCTCTTGTTTAATAATGTTAATTTTTATTACACCATATATTTAAGCTAATAAAGAATGTATATCTTTTACCATGAATTAATTAACATGAAATTGTAATAATTGAGCTATAGTCATTTTTGGTGATTGAGCTTGTAAATACACTTTTGCACTAAATTGTATCTGAAAAAAAAAACTAATATTAAATAATAAATTTACCATTAATACACTATCATCTAGATCGCCAGATATGACGATCACATAGTAAATTTACTTTGCATGATTTTAAATTAGTCAGTATTTATTATAGAGCAAATAATTGATAACGCTAAAGGGTTTTGTTCACGCCAATTGAAAATTCAAATGCTAATTTCTCTATTATTACCTGGTTCGTCTTGAACATTTTGCAGAATTAACAAAGTACGAAAATAATAATAATAATAATAATAATAATAATAATAATAATAATAATAATAATAATAATAATAATAGAAAAGTAAAAACACAATTAATTATCAATTTAAACATCATGCTGATTGCGGTTTATTTGGTGATGATAGAATTGAATTTATATTCACAATCAATTCTAGAATAAGGTAAAGGATAATCTTTTTTTTTATTTAAGATGCTTTCTTTCATTAGAATTCTTTAATCTTGATTAGATTAATGCTGTCATGCCCACTAATAAAATCAATGCAGTGAAACCACAAGCATCACATTGACAATATAATCGGTAGTATATGAAAGTTATTAAGAAAAATCACAAACGCAAACAAAAAGATATATGATGTGGTGTTGATAATATATAATCCATACCCGACCTTTTTTTTTTTCAACTAATAATCAACAAGTTTTTCTTCTACCGAATTGAATTAGAATCCCTCTTTATTTAATGGAGATTTTTTTTTTTAAAAAAAAAAAAACAACATAAAATGCACGCTTTATCAATTGAAAAAAATGTATAAATGAACGTACATATGAAAACAAGATAATTATGCTGTTTTTATTTTGCATCCTGCTGATATGTAGTTACAAGTAATATAGGCAAAATAAAGAAAAAAGGCTCTCAAGTTAATATATAACAAATTTATATATAGTGCTATAACTAAGGTGGATTTTGTAGAGGGTTACGAATTGCCTTGTGTAACTTTATATATTTGAAAATAAACCTTCTATAATATCCAATCATGGAGCGTGTCTATATGTGAACCCAAAACTAATGTAAAAAGACAAATAATTGTAGCAAATTTACCACTCGTTGATTGAATTTTCAATTTGTTCATTTGTAAGTTTCTATCATGACATCTATCACAAACTTATGTGAAGTGATGTTGCTTCAAATTTTCAATCTTAACTAAGTTAACTTGACTCAACACCATCAGAAGTTATCCGTAGCTAAAATAAGTTGCCATAAATTTGGTATATATAAAGATAACAAAAAAAAACCATGTCAAAGAAGCAGAGAAATTATATTTGTTTAATAACTCTTATATTTGATAACCTTGTAGTAGAGTATACGGCAGTTTTATAATTTACTATTTAAAGTATACCAAACACGACAGTTAACAAATAGTAGTTTGCAATATATAATAATAATTTTTTTTCAAAAACTGTGTATACATCTTTCACAGCTGTTACCACAGAGACAGCGTGAATATGTAAGAAAGCTCCTTTGTGCTTATGTGCATTTAATAAGTCTGCCTGTGGTTGCCAAACGACGCGATGGGGGCGTGCAATCCTCCGCGTATATTTCGAGAAAGTTTCTGTCGTTCCTGGAGTGGTTTGAGGCTCTATGTATGTGTTTTCAGTGCAATCGAATCAAAATTCCAGTGGCTTCTCAAATACATATAGTGTAATTTGGAAAGATATACAAACTTTAAGCAAGACTTTTCTAGCTTAAATGTAAAGATAAAGATTTTTTTTATTTGAGATTAAGGTATAAACGCAATGACAACGCAGATCTGGCGGAAAATCGCAAACTGAGAATCAAAGGTAAAACTTTAAAAGTTTTAATAGTATAATTTGCTCTGGCGAGACAATGTGATTTTGCTGCTGATATTCTAAAGAGTCAAAGAAAGTTGGTTGGAATATAATACTTGGAAGGGAGCTTTTGCGCTACATGTCAAAAATAAACCTCATACAACGCTCTAGAAATCCCCGATAGTATTTGTCTCATTTAATTGACGGTTAATATTTTGAATTAGAGGTTTTATATGCAAAAATATTGCATTGCAATTTATTCTAGAATAGCTACTACATCATCAAAGCAATACTATTACCGAATACAAAGGCAGTACCTGCAGATATTAATATCTATAGAAATGAAAAAAAAAAAAAAAAAAAAAAAAAAAAAAAATTAATTATAATAATTATAAAGATTTTTCACTCGTAAATTTTCACTACTGAAAGGTACTCTGAGTTGACAGCAGTTGTTACCGTGAAATCTCAATTTAAGATCCAATTGTAAAACCAAACTATAATTCATTGTGTCCAAACGATAGTGTATTTTCCGGTACAGCCACTCTGATATCGAAATAAAATAAAAAACTTATTAGTATTTTCGCATAAGCTGACACAAGAAGGTATTAAAATAATAAATGAATGGACTGCAAGAACACAATCTAAATGTAAAAGGTTTATTTGAACTTTTTGCTCTCTCACTTCAAACTATATGTTGAAAAGAAGGTTGGAAAGCATACACAACAAAAACATCCGAATAATATTTACAAAACCTTTTTTACTTGGTGCTACGTTGGTTGCAACTTGAAACCCTGATACAATTGTTTAACTACAAATACCTTAGTTGATCAATTCTCATTAAATCGTTGCCTCTTGTATGGCTCAAAGGTTCTTCTTAGAATAAGATATTCTGTAATATATATGTGGAAAAACGTCACTAATGACTAGTTTAGCAGATATTAACGATACCCTTTGTCTTTTCTAAATATTTGCAAAAAATTTAAAAAAAAACATTAGAAATGAATAGTGTGAAGAAGGTGAAGAGGTCTCTAATGGTATTGTTCTTTTTTTTTTTTTTTTTTTTTTTTGATTTCAATTCCTTTTGTTTATGTAACTTGAGCACTAAATAGAGTAATTAATTTAATCCATTTCCACCCTTCTCTAGATTAATGACAGTATTTACAAGATTAAAGAATTCATTTTCAAACTCAATTCCTACCAAATTATAAGCTAAAGAATCTATACAGTAGACTCACATTTTTACAATATTAATATGTTGGTCTAAGATCTTGTCAAGTAACAATGGAAATTTGTCAAATTCCAGTCTGCGAAGTAGTTCCACATAAAGGTGCAGCTACGTTTGCAAGTGTTACTACTACCATGGTCATAAAAATGTCATCCTATTTTATATAGTCATCTTTCTTGTGGTCTGACGAGTATCAGCAAAAATTTAAAAAAAAATATTTAAATTGATTTTCACGTTTGTTTATTTTACAATATTATAACTTTACATATAGTTATATAATCTTGAATTTAACAAATTTATTAATAAATCCAACAGATTTTCATTTAATAAAAGACACTGGTTTTGTTAAAACCTCTTTAATTATGTCGAAAAGTTTCAAATGTTAATTTATGAGAAACAATGAAAATAGATTCAAATAGCTACATATCAGCCTTGAGAATATTTTAATTTTCACTGGTGTGCGACCATTTTCAATTAATACTCTTTACACAAAATTTTAATGAGTAAAACGTGTATATTATAATAGAAATATTAATTTTAGAAAGTTTTATTTGCAAAAAAATAAATAAAAAAAATGAACATATAAAATCAAGGTTACATCAATGGATGAAAAAAATAAATAAAAAAAACAAGACTTATTCGAATCAATAGCAGCAAATCAGTTCAATATAATATCTAATGTAATTTGAAAATTGGTAGTATTATATCTTTAATTGAAACTCATTGATTTTAATGATAAAAAAGAAAGATTAATTGAATGGAATCCGTGAAAGTTCGAACTTAGCCACAAGATAAAATGAAGGCAACCTGAAAGCAACAAAAATGATAAAGATTGAAATCAAGAAATAAGAATTAGGTCCAATAAAAAGATCAATTATAATAACTCATTTGGATTGGTTTATCAAAAAAATACTCCAAATCCATTGATCCACAATTTGATATGATGTAAATAACGCCGTTTGACATTCCAAAGTAAATTTGTTTTGGTAGCAAAAATGGAAAATTCTGAATAGAATGAATCGTAGTTTTGATTAAATTTATTTTTTTAGACTTGATCAATTAATATTCGTTTAAATAAAAATCTAAATATATATGAGACACTAACAAGTTAGTATCATGAGCTTAAGGAGTACAAAAACTATTTATCTTTATAATTCAACTTTGGCAACGTAGAAGATGATTTTGATAACTATATGATACGGAAGCTGGAATAGTTTAGTTTTCCGTTATTGAATGTTTTTATTTATTTTTATTCATGTTATTACATTACTACATAAGTTTATTATTCTATAATATAAATTTTAGAAAAATCCAACAATTTTTTTTTTTTTTTTTTCACAAATATACTGTTAGATTAAAAGGCTGAACTGTGCAGCTAACCAACCACTGACAACTTTAAAGTGTGACCACTAGGTAGGTCTAAATCTACTTTGATTGCTAACAACGGTGAGAGTAGATGAAATCAGTCCAATCCATAAATGTAGAGGATTTCTTTCAATAAACCAAACCAACTAAAATTCAACATGTACATGAAATATTTTGAGATTAATATGCATACGACTTAGTACTAATTATACTATGTCATGTTGTATCAAATGTCCAGTCGTCCAGATGTTGCAGAGATGTATAAATCATCAATGCAATGTATACACGAAACGCATCATTTCGGAATAACTTGGTATTTTGACTTATACTGGTAATGCCATTACAGTCTATCACCTAAGTTGGGTGTTCTAGTCTGTTTTTAAAAGCCGGTGAATCCAACCCCTGAAGATTAAAAGTACATACATGAGTGTTGAACTTGGTTTAATTAAAATGCAAGTGCTACACTACTCACCATCTCATATATTGGTTTCAGTGTTTTTAGTTTCTTAAGTTACTCTTTTCAGATCTTATACTGTGATAATTACTGGAAACGATTTTTTTTTGCAAAATTTCAATGTCTATCACAACTAAATTATATATTATATATTATATATTATATATAATTAGTATTATTGTTATTATTAATAATGAAGGTGATAGTATTCTACCGGTATTGGATTGCCACGGCTTTTTCCATCTTCATGGTCTTTGGGTTTTGCAATATTATTAAAATTCAGCTATAATTACTTTCAATATTAGTTAAACTGTTGGAATGGCTATTATTTCAACATGCAAACGTGATTATCATTTTGGGATGTCAATCTCAAGTATTCCAAGTTTTTATTATTTACATTATATTTAAATTTGAAGAATATAGAAAAGTAATTTCAAATAATCCAGTAATAATGAAAATGAATGAATAAATACATATAGATAAATAGTTAGTAAATTTGATTAAAAAATAAATAAATATAAGTAAATTTAATTAAAAAATAAATGAATATAAGTAAATAGATATTGATTAATAAATGAGTATAAGTAAATGGATATTAATTAATAAATGAATATAAATCAATAATAAATGCATACGAATAAATATGAATATTTTTGAATAAATATTAATAAATAAACATGAATATATATTTTTAAACAACTATTAATGAATAAATATTAATGAACAAATATGAATAAATATTGATAGATAAATAAATATAAGTAAATATAAAAAATCTTGAAAAAAAATTTATAGACTTTGAAACTTTTGGAAAAAAAAAAATTAAAAAATAAAATAAAATACTAAACTAAACAATACATCAGTTCAAAATATTGAAATCAAGACATTCATGGATATCTAGTCATTATAATAATTTCAATTACAAGCATCCAATGTGACAATGCAGCCCCCTGAAGAAGAAGAAGTCTCTTTTTTTTTTTTTTTTTTTTTTCCTTCTTCTATAAGTAATTCTACCTATTTCAATATATAGCGTCTGATACAGGAGAAAACTCATTTAAGAAATTCAGGTCTTGTGGTTTCAGTTTTATTAGTACAATCTAATTTGACAATCATTAGAAAAGATTTCAGACTTTGTATTTTCACTACATTAACAAAAAAAATAGAATAATTAATAAAAAAATAAAAATGAAAAAAAAGTAAAAGTAAATAACTAAATCAATTTTCAGATTCACCAAGCAGTTTTTAAAAGAAAATTTGCATGTAATTAAAAACTTTCAACTATCAGCTAATTTATAGTCTTTCATTTCTACTATTTTTCCATTTTCTTCCCCGCTATTTATAACATTAAATCACATACAGTCACTACTCTTTAATAGCACTTGTTCTATAATATTGGTAAAATAATGAAGCAGTAAAGAAAGAAGTCTCGACTTTCGTTTATTGAACATGTAGTAGAACCATTTTGTATCTAAGCGATATCCAGCTACAGTGCATGCACTATTTAAACAAAAAATACTCATTGTATACTACTCAAGCAGGTGGTACATTTATACGGTATGAGCTTCCTAAATAGAAAAAAGATAGTCAATTAATTCATCGCAAACTACCAAAAGCTGTCAAAATTTTGAATGAACATGATATTTTGTTTCTGAATATTTTATATTCGTTTATTTTAATATCAATTATAATAGATTTGAAGACCAAAATATATAGTATAACAGTACTTGATGAGCTAAAGTTCATTTTCGAAAAACGTGAAAAACCATCAATCTTATCTTATTTCTCATCTTGAACAATAAATTTATAAAGTAATAACAACGCTTCAAAGCCTTTTTTTTTTTTTTTTTTTTTTTTTTTTTTTTTTACAATTAAGTGTCTAATAAGCTTTTAAACATCAATTGCAATCAGTTACATACAATAGACCTACAACAAAAGACTGTTTAAACTTTTCCAGGGCTAGAAATGACGGATTTCCAGAATACCAGAGTATGTAGCTGTAAACAGTAGATTGACAATATATATGATTAAAGTGGAGACATTGCTGATTTGCATCTCAGTGGTATGCATTTGTACTCTAGCCGGCTTTTACTAACGCATGTCGTCTACCATCCGAGTGAATCTTCACCGACAATCTATTTGACCTTTAGCAAAGTCAAAATATATGTTCTTCTTTTTTAATGAGATTTGACAGTGAATCAAGACAGATTCGTCAATCTTTAATATATAGAGATATTATTAAATCATGAATATATATATATATGAATATAGATTTCCTCTTTTACCTTTAAAAATTAAATCTTGAAGCAAATGTAAAATCATGTTGCCACCAACATTTACGGGCTTTAACCGTCGCATTTGCCCCAGCGCTTAACGGTGTTTCTTATTCATTTATTTATTTTTCACGCCACTACAAGCTGATCTTAAAATCTGAAACGCATCTATCGAAGCAAAGGCACATGTAGAGTGCTTTATTTGAATATCTACTGTGTCCAAATAGAGCAATGACCAGCCAAGTTGATTTTTATATGATAATCCACTAGCATCGTCTATGTACTAATTGGTAATTAAACTAACTTGCCACGTAGTGATCCTCCAGAATAACAAGATTAAGCTCTACTAATTACCAAGAACTAGTAACTTTTGGACTCTATATCAATTTACTCAAGCAATTCAAACATACCAGTTCCAGTAATTAGAGAGTAATAATAGTAATAATAATAATAAGACAGTTAACAAAACATCAGCTTTTCTTTAAAACCTCGATAAACAAAAGACACTAACGTGGTTACTCAGAATGGTCAGCAAATTGTTTATACTTGCGATGTTTGATCTACCGTTCTCTTTCACATGTCGAGTCTTTGTTTACTTCAGTATAGTGCCCTTTTTTTTTTCAAAAAAAAAAGTCTTTGGAGACTAAAATCTTTGTCTTCATAAGGTACACGTACTTTACCAGCTACACATGTTGTCTCCATCCTTTCAACAAACGAAGGCTTAAAAAGCCTACTTTGGGAATAACTTAACATCATTGAGTTCACTTGCGCTGGATTCTAGGAATATCAGCTTCGAGAGGCAAGGGGTTGTTGTTTGTTTAATGAAATGATCATATCGTGCTACCACAAATGATATATTAGAATACATCAGAAAGAGATGGACTCTGTGTCGTTGGCTCACCAGAAACCCTGAGCGGGTTGTCGCTGCGTACCTGACAGTGATCTGTGCATGCACCAACCGTCAACAGTTGGCTGCCTCGACAGTATCTTGGCCACTCCCACTCAGGAGGGCAGGTGTGCACGTATAAGTTCCCCCAATAAAAAGGGTGTGGGACAAAAGTTTCAGCAGCAGACCAAACCAAGTGGACCAGTGGACTTGATCAAGAAGCACATAACGTAGGAAGTTCGTGGACTCAAGCACATCTTGTTCTAAAAATACTCCTTATTAAAACAAACGAATAAAAAAGATCTCAGGGGATTTTTAGTTAGCGCGATAGGCGAATTGGGCATTTTTTGTACTGTTAGAAGTATCTATCCGTAGACAGTAAAATTGATGATCGAGGCTGCCGTTTTAAGAACAAAAATCCAAATACTTTCTTCTAGCCAAATATTAGGAAATACTAATCCAAAATTTTTAATACACAACTATGGCTCATAGAATTTTCTACTTCAACTGATTTGAGTACTCAGTTATTAAATCACAATTAAAAAAAACCAAAGGCGGAAAATGATCAAAGAATAGTTTTTTTTTTTTTTTTTTTTTTTTTTTTTTTTTTTTTACAGCGTTTCTAAATTGACATCAGCGTCATTTCGTAACGCGATGGCAAACACCGGAGATTGGGATGTTTTCTACTCAAGTTGCGATTATTCAAGAATCAGGGTATTTCACCTCTTTGCATCGTATGTTTATGAATTCCGATTTTTACAGTAAACTTACAAGTAATGAAGAAAAAAAAAAAAGGAGCAGAAACTTATCTCAAAATGAAAAGAATTGTACAAGATGATAATCACTGTTTCTTATTTCTACCTTAATGACCAAAGTTAGAATTTTTGTTTTCAAACAAAACGAAAAACATGCTTCTTTGTATTGTTTTTCGATTTAATATAGCATCGACAGATGGGCTCTATATATCCTTAAACAAGTCCAAAAAAAAATTTTTTTAAAAAATAATAATGTCCAGAAGTTTACGCCATCACCAGTCATTCTTTATTGGGAATTTCTTTGTACCTCTTTTTATTTGATTGTAAATATATTCGGTTGCCATCAACTTAAATACATATATATATATATATATATATACATATTTCATTTAATGTTTTTGTAACTTTGAAAGACTGATCGTGGGTTAATTATGGTATAGATGTTCATGTCTCAATAACTATAATTCAATTTTGTTTTTATCAGTCTAAAACGTTTTTTTTCTTCATGGATTCGGAAATGTGAATTATAAGAATGCTTTTAGTTATACTGCTTAAATTGATCATCTTGAAAATTATAACTCAATTGAAAACATGTTTCAATAATTTTGTAGATTGTTTGAACTGTCAATATTTATTAACAAAAATTCAAATATTTTATCTGATTGTAAATATATATATATATATGTTGTATTTTTCTTTTAATATTATTTTTCCTTGTAATATTTCTCATTACAATAACGATTCTATTTTCCGTTGATAGGCCTATTTACATCTATTTCGGTTAAAAATATTGACGAAAACAAAGTTTTTGGTAAATTTAGTTTTTTTTATAGTAAACTTGTTTGAGTTGTTTATATATATATATAATTTTCAATAATGTTGTAATATCAAGTCTCAAGCAACCGCTTTTTCAACAAGGAAATAAAAATCAAAAAATTGAACGATTTTTAGATTTTTAATTTTTTTAATTTTTTTAATTTTTTTAATTTTTTTTATTTTTATTTTTATTTTTTTTTAATTTTCATTAATATTATTAATATCATTATCTGTTTTCATTGTTTTCAAATAAAAAATGAATAATTATTTTTAAGGTACTCAATGAACTCTACATGATATTGATAAATGTATATATACATATATATATATATATATATATATATATTTATATCACGCGACTCTTCCGTTACATTTATCCCACACAAAGCACTTCTCCTTAAGTAATTAAAGTATACGAAATTGGATTAAAATAAACTGAGAAAGGTGTTATTATCGAGCTTGGCTGAAGCTGGTAAAAGGAAAAGAGATGGAAGAGGGAAAAAAAAAATCAACAAAATATTTAAAGTGTCAATGGAAATTCATTCCTAGTTGTAGAAATGAGAGCTACAATCATAATATTAATGATACATTTCTTTAAACTCTTCTGACATTTATTGCATATTAAGAAAAAAAAATATCAAAGATTTATTCAACTGGTAAAAATAGTTAACAAAAATAGACGAGAAAAAAAATAAAATCAAAAATAATAAAAATTTGAAGTCTTGATATAAAAAATTTTGATAATATAGTAAAATGAAACTTCATTTTAAAATGGCCAAACGAATTGATTTTATTCTATTACAATATTGTTCTAAAAATGTAGCATTTCTTATGAATAAAAAAACGTTATGATATTTGATCTATTAGAAATTTAAAAATTGATGGAAAAAAAAAGCTCAAAATATCTTTTTTAAAATATATATATATACAAGATTTTTTTTAATAGGATTATAATTATTAAAATTAATAAAATATTGAATTAAAGAGAATATTTTCATTTTCATTTCATTCGAGTTTATATAAAAGCAAAAAAAAAATTATGGAAATCTTAGTTTTTGTGAAATTTATTTGTCAATAAATCTTGTATGTTAAATAAAATATATAAATGAATAAAAAAAAAAGAAATATATTTTTTTTCATTGAATTTTTTCGTAAAAGTTTTTGTATATATATTGCAATAAAAGATGAACAAAATCATCTAATTTTCATGAATATAATACATTTTAAATCGAGTCAACACTATAGTATACATTATTACTATTTGATAAATATAATAAATGATAAAATAAAACAATTATATATACATATATTCAGTTACAATTCTTTAAATGATATATTTTCAGTAATTTTCGTTTTTTTTTATAAAAAAAAAAAAAACAAAAATACTCTATTCTTGATTCAAATTGTATTTTTTATGCAATTCAGGATACCATCTTTCTGCTACATCCTTATGACTGACAATTCTATTCCTCAAATGTGCTTCTCCAAAGCACTTGTATTGAGGTTGAATAAACTCAGAAGGAACATCTACAGCACGCTTTTTACCATTTTGCGGCTCAGGGATTTTGCCCTTGATAAAAGATAATTGATCAGTTATGTCTTGACGAGTCAAGTCCAATCTTACTGCATGAAAGTATGGAACTGAGTAGCGAGTCTTATTAGAGCTCAAAGCAACTTGATGAGTAGTTGCACTACAAACTCCACCAGTAAGTGCTTCAAATCCTTGAGCAATGTTAACTACAAAAGAATCTGGAATAGGAGGGGCACCAATCCACTCACCTTCAGAGTTAAGAACCTCTAACCCGCCAACATCATCTTGAAGGACAAACGTAAAAAGATTAGAAGAGTCCTTGTGTGGGCCTACACCTTGAAATTGAGTTCCACCATGAAGTGTACGTGCGTCAGTAGTATCGGGAACTGGATACTTTACAATTTTAAGCCGATTCATATCACCTTCGTACTGCAAAAGAGTATCACTAGGAAGATTGATGCTTTCCGCAACTACTTTAAGAAATTCGTGTGACAAGTTTTGCATGTCATTGGAGTACTTTTTGACAATACGCTCCATTCCAGGTACAATGGAGTCTGGAAGATAAGGAGAAGGGCCTCTAAGCATGCGCCATGGCTGCTCTTTCTCAACACCCTTAAGTTCAGGGTCCAACGTAGTTGAAGTTCCAAAATCGTATTGTTCACGAAGATCAATGTTTTTATTAGTGTGTTCCGCTTTGAGATCCGAGTAGCCAACAAAATGAGGATAATTAACCATTTTGATGGAGTTCTTTTGTTCCTTTGTGGGTAGATCAAAAACCTTTGGAGCCAGATCAACAATTTCAGTTGTATCTACACCGTGATTAATAAGATATAAGAATCCAACGGTGAACAGTGCATGCTTCAATTCTTCTAAAAATTGAGGTTTAGTTTCAGGATTTTTTGATAAACTAAAATCCAAAATAGGTACTGATTTAAATGTCATGTTGAATGAATCCTTAATACCGTATTAGAAGAAAATCCTTTGAGTTGAGTCTGGATTTTGTCTTTTGCGCGAAGATTGAGTTAAAACTACAAATCAACACAAAATAAGTAAAAGAGGAAAAAGATATAAGAAAAAAAAAATAGAAATAAGAAATAAGAAATAAGAAAAAAAAAACAGTATCTTTTTCCCCAGCTTTTATCTTTGTACGTAAAGACAAAAACATCATTTCATATCCAAAAAAAAAAAAAAAATCTTCATTTTATACTCAAGCCAGTTGACGACATTTCAACCAATATTGACCTCATCTACACGCTTTTTCAACTTTAGAGAGAGAAGTTTTATGATTTATGATATATAAAGAATGTATGGCTATTCAGCTGATATGATGCAATAGTATCACAAACTTCTCATTTAGGATTTGTGTTCTAATTTTTTTTTTTTTTTTTTTTTTTTTTTTTTTTGAACAGTATTTCAATCTAACAACATCTTAAACTGTCGAAAACTCAAGTAAATATGTGTTTGTAAGAATATAAGGATTTAGATAACAATTTATTACATTAATTTTAAAATATTTCTATTATATTTACATTCAAAAATTATAAATTATATGGAGTTAAAGTAAAGTAAAAGATTTTTTTTTTTTTTTTAGGAATTTGAGTAGTAAAAAGTCTTTTTTGAATCAAGTATATTTGTTAAACATTTTTTTTTAATATATAAGATTCGCAATCGTGTATAGATACAGTTAGACATGATTGATGAAATCTGTAACTATTGAATTTTATTTGAAGGTTCTTGCTGCTGCAGGTTGCAATTTTCATTTACAAAACATTCTTCTTCTTCAATAAGCTTTAAATATTAAAATTGTAGACAAACAATGATATTGTTAAATGAACCCAATATATTAAAAGAGTTTAACTATAGTTTTTATCAGCACTTGTGAAACGTCTGATTCAATGAAAATCAAAGACTAAAAGAAAAAAAAAACAATGAAATCAATTTCAACTATATATTTAGATACACCCGCCTAACGCACACACAAATATTACGAACTAAGTCATGGTTAGTGAATGAAAAAAAATATAAATAAAATAAAATAAAATAATAATAAAAAAAATAAAAATGAAATATCCAGAAGACGAGATCAAGAAAATAATAGATTAATCAGTAGAATCATTATTCTATAAATCAGATGTATTTTCTTCAGCAATGCTGTTGCAGATAATGTAGATAAGTTTGTTTTTGTTTGTATCATCACATAAAAAAGAACAATATTTGAAATCTAGCTGCTTTTTCTATCTTTTCTTTAATTTTTCGTCTTTACCTCTTTTATATTTTTTATTTTTATTTTTATTTTATTTTTTTTTCAAAATAATGTTCAATTAATACTTACTCGCAATATGTATATGAATTCATTCAGATCATTCTCATAGAAAATTTGAGATATCATGAAAATATACCAATGGTTAAGAATCTAAATAAGTTTTTATTTTTCTTTTCTCCCAAAAAAAAAAAAAAAAAAAAAAAAATACTTTGATTAATGAAATCCGGGTAACATAGTTTCCGGTTAGGGCTCTTTTATTATTATTATTTTATATTTATTTAATTAAATATCACATAAAAAATATCACCTTTAGAATATAATATATTAAGTTCCATGTATTATCTTACTTAACACTTATAATAATGACGTACGTAGTCTATTTAATACGCGTACGTACTTTGACTAAAATTTTACGTTATTCATCTTTTTTTTTGTTTTACCATTAAAAATATATATTATGGTTTCAGCCTTGCCCTTTGTCTTATATATAGAAAATGTGGAGAAATCATCCATCTTTATAATCTTTCATCATCATCATCATCATCATCTAATAAAACATTTTAATTTCAATGTAATTGAACTCTTATACAACATGTTTCTCAGTTAGTTGTCATTAGTTATAAAATTTAATATTTACAATGAACTGTGGGGGGTTCAGGTTTATGAAACAAATCTGTTAAACACAAGTAGTATATATATATATATATATATGTATACGCACGACTTTTTCAAACCTATAAACATATCATAATACTACTACTTGGAATCAATCACAAATCATTTAGATGTGACAAAAATCATGCAAAAAGATCTGTTGCAAAGAAGTGCTCAGCAACATGCTAAGTTTAAATAGCAGTCTATCAGAATAAGCTTATATATTAATGAAACCCCAAAATTGTGGTTACTATAACATTCATGCTTTGTATTGTTTTGTATTATTCATGTTATGTAGGACATTCATTCGTTTCATTCATTAAAGACTCTCAACCAACCTAGAAAGATTCCAAACAACCTCGTCGTCATCTTGGCTATTTTCCAATTCATCGTCATCACAGCGAGTCAGCTCCCATCCACAGATCGCTCCATTGATAAGTACAATAACTACAACTAAATAGCTTTCCAAATGTTCAACCATCCGTAAACTATACCAACAAAGTGCCGCTACCAAATTGGCAAAAAACAAAGAGCTAGTAATGCGCTTGTAAATCGAATTGTACAACTTGTACATGTCTCTAGTCTTGTCCATAGACTCCTCATTACCTTCAGTCGCTGACAGTAACTTGTTGAGCTTAATGTTACTTTTGAGATGATTCATGACAATGTACATTGTAATTTTGAATGCAGTGTAATGTACTCCCTTAACAACCCATCCTTCTAAAAGCACACGGGAAGCCTCGCTAAAGTCTCTATCCAAGCTCCATTGCGTTTCCGTCACTCCAGCTTTAAAGTGACTATATAGAATGCTAAAGTACCAAATCTCAGCCAGACCCAGATATAAGAAAGCAAGTCCCATAACTGCCATCTTATATACTCCCAGGCATGTAGAGAGTGTCTTTTTCCAGCTGAAAACAGGCCTATGTGCATAACGTACAGACTTTTCTGTTCCTTGAATAGGCATGACTGAGGGAAAGTGTGAACTATAAAACACAGTCTTGTAGTGAGAATGCCAGACCCAGACGCCAAAAATTGTGTACAAGATTCCAATCGCAGCCATCAGCAATATTTGTTGATTAGGTAGACTTGCTACCAAGTATGAGAACGTTGTTTCCAAATTGCAATGCATCTTTGTTTCCATGGGTTATAAAAAAAATGTCTCTATATGTGGAGTCTTGTTTCAATCTGTAATAATATCAACACAATTGATTTAGGTGAGAGTAAAAATTTAAAGAATTTTAAAATGCACAAATCAGTTTTATTTTGACTTCTTTGTTAAAAACTATCAACAGTATTCCTGACAATACAAAAACCAAAATAAAAGGGAAAAAAAAAATGATATGATAATAAAAATAATGATAAAAGAAAAAAAAAAAAGGGCGACGTAACAAAAAAAAAATACAACCGAGTTGATCTTAAAGCAATAGAATTGTCTCTACCGCCCCTAGTTTAGAATTTGCGGTCAGTAACTCAAAATTATCAAGAGGTTTAAGATCAAAGATACAAATTGAACCAATATCTATTCAAAGAGACCGAATACAAAAATATATTTTTCAAACTTTTTTTTGTATGCACTTAAAAACTTCAAAGGGAGTAAGTAGAGGAATAAAAAAAAGAATTCTAATAAAGACAGAATAGAAAGAAATAAACAATTATGAAAACACATGGAAATATTATGAGTTTTATATTCAGCACATTTTAAAGTTTGTTCCTGATCAAAAGAAAATACAAATACAAGACACTTTATGAAACAACAAGACTTAAGTTTAACAAATCCATTTTTTTTTCTTGTTAAAAAAAAACCACATCACGGCCTATTACACACCTTAATTCTTAATAAAAATGGCTCGCTCACCGTGTACTCTACGAGGGGCCTTGGTGACATGATCCAATCCCAACATGACATCCTCTTTACGGAAGTCATACAAAACCAATTCTTCTTCTTCACCTTCCTCAATATATCTTGGTTTATTGGGGAACTCGTCCGCAATTAATGCAAACTTGATTCGTTCAAAGATTTTGTCAAACACACCAAGTTTCTTCTGTAACCTAGCTTTGGAATCTTTAAACTTTTCACCTGGCTTAACCACAAACAAAAATGGAACACCATGTGTATGTGCAGGCTCCCGATGAAATTGGAACACCTTTAACGTTGCTGTTTCTGTAGTCTGAGAGTTTAGGCTTTCAAACTCTTCATCTGTATACAGCTGAGCATAAATACTCAAATTATCAGCAATATCATTAACAAGCATGTCTCGCTTGATTTCTTGAAAGAAAATATGATTTTGCGCAGTCCAAAAATGAAGCTTTGATTCATCTGTTTCACTGAGCTTTGACTTATTAGCAAGAACTGGAATCAAATCTGCGACAGTTCCAGTAGCTTTAGGCAACAAAACTTCAAGTCTGTGTTCCTGAGATAATCCGTCGGTTAGATAAACAAATTTAACCAATTTCTTATTTTCATATTCGTCGGCACTCATTGGAAGAATCTCATACAAAATAACTCTGTTTGTATGCGAACGATAACTAGTTGTTATCATATGAGACACCAGTGTTTGCTTTCTGAGAACCTGCTTAAAAGATCCATCTTGATTGGGTGTAAAAAATCTCAAGTGTGTAGGATCAACACCAAGTTCCTTTCCAACAATCTCTGTCATTTGATCGTAAGTGTTGTTTCTAGTTAGCCATAGTTCAAAATCAGGTACTTCCGTTTCAGGTGCTTCATCTGAAAATCCATCCAATTCAGAATGACGTCTAAAAGTGACTAAAACGCGATTATTTAGGAATTCGTAATACTCTGTAACAGCTTTGAATCCACCAGCAGGTATTGGTTGGTCTGGAACAACCTTCTCTATACAAATGATATCACCATCACCTAATTCTGCATCTCCGAATGTTGAAGCTGGGCTGGTAACATCAACCATCAAAGGTTTGATTTCCTCAAGTAACCTGACTTCAGTATTTTCGCTCCAACCAAGGGCTTGAAGAGCTGTAGGAATAAGAGTCCCGACCTTATCCTTTCTTCTTCCCACATAAGTAGTGACACCATGTAATGTTTGAGTACCTGGTTCAAACACCTTGATGAAAATGAGTAACTTTGGGTTCTCTCTACTATCCTTGTCCACCCAAGGTACGATTTTTCCTGTTTCAGGGTCTAATTCGGCCTCTTCCAAGTAAAAACAGCCCTCATTGACCTCATGTCGTTTGTCGAAAACAGAAATAAGGGTATCGTTAAGATGCTCCACAGGCTTGCTTGGTCTATTGGTTTTGTTGTCTCTTTGAGCCATGGTCCAAAGACGAAGAGCATTTGGATTTTCGTATCCTAAATTGTTTGCTACAATTTGCAAAAATTCATGGATTTTAGTATCTTTCTTTGCTCTAATGGGGACAGCATGAGCTTCTTCTGGTTGTTTTTCTAGTCCAGGTTTGAGAGGATCGAAAATAGCAAGATCAAAAAATCCAAAGTTTTGAAATTGTTTGTTAGTGGCAACTCGAACGGTCATGTACAAATGCTGCTCTTCACGTTCTTTTTTAATTCTCTCTTCTTGTTCAATTTCTGCTTTAACTCGGTTAAGAATATGTTCTGGTACTTGTTCATCATACAGAAGCTCATCTACCCTAGACTTGTCAATATAAACCAACATATACGCACTTGTATGCTTTTTATATGCTGAAGACATTCTTGATACACGTAATTTAGCAGCTTCAGAGGGGCTGATTTCTCCTCCAAAATTGTCTTCTAAAACCTCTTTCATGGTAGCTCTGGTCACTCTTTCATCATCAAATTTGTACCAGGGACTGTCTCTCTTAGGTTTAATGAGAGCATAGTAATGGCCAATATTGAGATCACCACAATGAACTAACACTCCATGTAGGGCATACTCACAAGGTCCGTTAGGTTCTTCTAAGTATGGAGAAAGATCAATTTCAGTTGGGAATTCGTATCTGTCATTAATTTTAACCATTTGCTCTCGAATGAAATCAAAATCGTATCTCTTCAATTGCAAATGTAGTACTGGTGGGAATGACTTAAATACCACACCTTTCTTGGCATCTTGTAGCCCAAATCCAGTAGCCTGATACTGGTTTTCACCATCCAATGTTTCCACTTGAACATAGTCTTTAAAAGATGCTTCCAAATTTTTCATTCCCTTGACGTTAAGCTGGATATCCCAATAATCTTCAATTCTTGAACTCTCAAAGTCAACATTTACACACTTGATGAAACTCTTCATTTGGCCGACAAAAATCTTGTTTAAAAGTCCTTCAACGCTTGTACCCTTCATTTTGCCCTCCAAATTATCCATCAATACTCTGTTCAACTCTTGCACATCGTGTTGGGTAAATGCGTCACCAGAATCCCATCCAAAAGACTTAGTAAGCCGTCTTGTGTCAACAGCATCATCTGAAGTAGCTAATTGGGAGAAAACCCGTTGTAATGCAGCAGGGACCTTTTCTGGTTCATCATCCGTTGGGATACCCATAACAGCGTGTCTGAATGCGGTTGTAAAATATAAAGATTGGAGTAGAGAGTTAAGGTAGCATGTGGCACCTTGATTTTTCATTCCAGAATATCCTGTTTCCTTTCGAGAATTATAGTTGCGGAAGTTGTGCCATAAAACGCCTGTAGGATCGTTGAGGATTCTGACATTGACAGTAATGTTGACTTTGTTTCCTTCAATCAAACTGTGTTCCTCTGGAGAAAGTTTTGATTGTAGCTTGTTGAAATCACAGAATTGAGAAAATCCCCAATCAGCCTCTTCAGCTTCAAATCTATGAAAAGCAGTGTTCTGCACGAAATATGTATCTTCGATGTCATTCCACATGACAATTTGGAATTGGGCACAGCATGTCCAATTAGCGGCTTCGCCTTCTTTCAAAGGGCTAGCAGGGTCCTGTCCTTTTGGCGCGCATGCAAGATAGATTGATACTGAAGGACTATTGTTGCCTTCAGGAAAAAGGTATACCTTCCAAGTGAAGTCACCACCTTCAAATTCTGGACTGTAAAGCTTTGTGGGAAGTTCTTTCCAACTATCAATGGTCCAAGTATGAGAAAATTCGACTTTTGTTGTAATTTCATCGTCGCTAGGTACGGCCAAATACTTTTGAATCATGGCCTCATCTTTTAAAATACAAGAGTTAGCATATATATATATATACATACATGTACAATGGTGTAGATAACTGGTGATAGTTAGGACAGAAATGAGAGAGTAGGTTACTTACTGTCAGTGGCATGTAGAGGAGCATCCAATTCTGGAGCGCCTTCCATTTGAGTATCGCCTGAAGTCATTCTCTAATCAACAATGAGTAGTAGTAAAGGTGATCACAGGTGGCAAATATGGGTTTGAATCTTTGACCAGAATAAAAATGATGGAGGAGAAGAGGGAAAAAAAAAGTTGAGTGGTGGAAGAAGGGAAAACTCAAAAAAGCAACAAACCTGCGTTTCCATAACGTGCAAACTTCCAACACAATGAGACGTCTTGTGTTTGGGAATTGTAATAGATTGTTTGAACAATTTTATAATTTTGATAAATATATTAATTTAAGATGAAGGTATGTTAGCTATCAGGATATATGTAGATATGGAATGTGTGAGTATATATATATATCTATACATTAATGGAGGGGGATTTAAGTAGAAGGCTGAATATATGATATGATTTAATAGTGGGTAATTGTTTATAATTCAAATTTGGCGTGATGGTCATTTTATTTTGATTTTACTTTATTTGAATTGATATGGAACAATCATGTTTCTATTTAGCTAATTGTATCAAAGCTTATGATGAATCTTATAATAGGATAATTGGATTTCTAAGAAAACTTTACTTGTATGAAAGGATTACAGAATATATATCCAGTGCTGCTGACCATTATGGTGTATGGCTTTTTTTTTTTTTAATTTTTATTTTATTTTTGGTTTTTTTTTTTTTTTTGATTTTATTATTGAGTGAAACTTGTTTAAACAATCACAGTGTTTATAGTGTTCAATATGTATATGATTTCAAGATTCAATTTGACAAGAAGGTAATAAATCTATGAAGACAATTATGATGAATTGTCTATTTTTTAAAGTCAAGATTGTTTAGTTATATAAAAAAAAAAGCCTTAATAGTTGCACTGTTGTAGTTTATTCTAGACCTAGCCCTGAATTTTTTTTTTTTTTTTTTTTTTCTTTTACTCAATAAAGAAGTGTGTATAAAAGTTAATATTACTTTTGACTTGAGTCTTGACATTTCTAATATAGGACTTGAGATTTAATATTTATGACCATCACGTGATTATATTGATATCAATATTACTAATTTAAAATAAAAAACGTGATTATCCAATAAAACGTTTATTTTGATTAAAAAATCTTACATAATCAATTTTCTTAATCATCACCATCGTTACTATCACCATTGTTAACATCGATAACAGACATTAAAACAAGCAGAATACAAAAAAAAAAAAAAAAATACAACAAAATGATGAAAAATCTTATGGATATTAATTTATCAAGTGTATTTATTGTTTATATAGCATTATAATATTTAATAAATCAACAAATCAATATGTTTACAAAGAAAACCATCCAAAAGGCGACTAAGCGGACTGTACACCATGTTGAAAACAAAGCGTTTAAGGGTGAAATACGATACATGGATTAGAAAAAGAGTCAATTTTTATACTAAAGTTTTCAAAGAATCTACTTGAAAGAAACAATGAATAAATGAATCAACAATTTTCATTGGAATAGTTGATTCAATAAAATAAAATATAAAAAATAATAAAAAGGTGATGATATATAAACTGGTAGAGAGAATATGATAATAATAATAATAATAATAAAGAAACAAGTATAGTTTTGACTTGTTTGACACTAAAGTGAGAATTTGCATGGATCATGGCGCACTGAACCACCTCTACAACTCTAATCAAAAGCTAATCGGGAGAGCAGTAAAGGGTGACAATGCTGTAAGAGCTAATTTTCCATGATGAAAGCACTGCCAATGGGTTCGATGGTGCAGATATCTGAGACAAATGGTAGTAATTTTTGGGTTTTAGTTGTTGGAAATAAATCAAAGTAGATGGTGTTGATACAATTGATTAGTATTGCTATTGTTGCTAGTATTACTATTACTATTACTACTAGTATTACTATTACTACTATTACTATTACTACTATTATTATTACTACTATTATTATTACTACTACTACTACTATTTACTACTACTACTATTTACTACTACTACCATTTACTACCATTTACTACTATTTACTACTATTTACTACCATTTACTACATCTTTATTATACAATGTAGTGCCCAAAATAAAATAAAATATAATCATGAAATCTAATCTCTGCCATTCTTAATTTCCTCTCTTTCTCCCCGTAATTATGATGCTAAATTGCATTGACATAAACTCATCCCCTTAAATTTATTTTCCCAGCTCAAACAATCTCTACCGCTAGATGGATAACAAAAGGAATAATACAAGAATCATCTTCAGCGTTTACTAGATCCATTCTCAAGTCCACCAAAATCGTGCATAATAAGACCACCGTCACGGCTTTGAGTCTCACCACCCGCATTCGCATCCGCTCTGCTCAGACTACGATTTCCTGCTTAGCACTAGTCCCAATGGTTTCTGGCTGCTTAGTTTTTTTCTGTTCAGCTGCCTCTACGAAATCTTTACCATTCAAGCAAAAGCCTTTGATGAACGAAATGATTTGAAAAGCTAAATACACATCTATGCAGTTTTGTTTAAGGAGGTTTTCCTTACATTATATATATGAATAATTAAAGTATTGATATTTATATGTATTTAAAGATATTTAATCATTCAAAAATTTTATTTTCGTGTTTATCATGTATTTAATATAACTAATATAATTATTGATTCAATACACTCTATACAATTCAAAACTATTTTATTTAATATCATGTAAATTTAATATTTTAATGGTTTAATATTTTAATAGTATATTATTACAAAAAAAAAAAAAATTCAATAATAATAATAATAATAATAATAATAATAATAATAAAAATAGCAGGTGCTCCAGTTCCAAAAGTGACTTTGTTCCTTATTTCTTTATTTTCCGAGCATATATTCTTCTTTCTTCCCTTTCCTTTCCCTCCCTTTCCCCTTTCCATCCACATTTCCTTAACATTCCCCGTTCATGACTGCCAACAAATTCTCTCTCCATCACCCTCTGTGAATACTCCCTTTCTCGATTTTCTTCCAATGTCTGAACCCATAATTCCGCCGCGAGTCTCCTCTCGGCTATCTACTAGCAGTGGCAATGGCACAAACACAAGCAAATACTTCGACTTTGGCTCAAAGAAAAGTAAAATCAAGTTCGGCGAATATATTCTCGGTACAACAATTGGAAAAGGCGAGTTCGGGAAAGTCAAACTCGGCTACTCTGTAGCTAACGAACAGGTAGCCATTAAACTCATAAAAAAGCATGCCCTCCAACGAGATTATAAACGAAAGGGAACACAGCCTAATGAAAACAAAATATTAAAAGAGATTAATGCCTTAAAATTATTGAAAAATCATCATCCAAACATTGTTAAACTAGAAAAGATCATTGAAAACGACAAGTATATCGGTATCGTGCTCGAATACGCGCCAAACGGTGAGCTTTTCGACTTTATTTTGCAAAATAAGTATCTGAAAAACAACCAAAGCTGTAAACTTTTTTCTCAGCTCATAAGCGCTGTCAATTATCTACATTCAAAGGGAATTGTCCACAGGGATTTGAAGCTCGAAAACCTTCTTCTCGACCGAAATAAAAACATCATCATTACGGATTTTGGCTTTGCAAACCGTTTTTCACCGTTTACTCCCAATGGTGATCTCATGGCCACGAGTTGTGGGTCTCCTTGTTACGCAGCTCCTGAACTCGTCATATCCAACTCAAAATATGCCGGCACTAAGGTTGACGTGTGGTCTTGTGGTGTCATTTTATACGCGATGCTGGCAGGATATCTGCCCTTTGACGACGACCCAAATAATCCTAATGGCGACGACATCACTGCCCTGTATAGATATATAACTACTTCACCGCTCACTTTCCCGGATTATATCCCTCCACTACCGCGCGACTTGCTCAGAAAAGTACTGGTGCCTTCACCAGAACTCCGCATAACCCTGCAGACCGTCATCTCACACCCTTGGCTTGATCCCTACTCAGACTTCCTTTCCATCACTCCTGACGACTGGGATAGAAATTACATACAGCAGCAACAGTTTCAGCAGTTTCAGCATATCCAGCAGCAACAGCAGTTGCAACAAATTCAACAGCATCAGCTCTCGGCTCTCTCTCAAGACCATCATCAGGAATACAGAAGAAAACACCACTCTTATCAGCCAACCGTGCCTACCCAGATTATCCCGCCCTCACCTGCCACTCCTGCAAGCGACTACAACAATTTCAACAATGGTCGAGTGGTTACCCAGCTACATCGTTCATCTAGTCAGAAAAGCAACTCTATGGCCCCTAACAGCTACTCGCACAAACCACAACCACCTGTACCGGCCTCGCCTAGCACGTCCAATCGACCTCACTCAATGGTCACCCAGTCTAATTCCTCGAATACTGCATCATTTAATCCAAAAAGACACTCAGTGCAGACCTCGAACGTTGTTAAAGGCATAACCCACAGTAACAACTACCCTCCACCAGAACAACAAGATACTTTCAACTCATCAGATGAAGCGTCTCTTCCAAAGTCGTCTTCTCTCTCCTCTTCTATGGATCGTCACATTATTCAAGATGAAACAACAGCTACTACAGATGTTCTTTCAAATACTTCGCATCGCCTTCCTCAGGCCCAGAAGAAACCGCGTCCTACTTCGTATCAACCTACCTACGTGTACTCCTCCTCGACATCATTCTCATATAGCTCTTCAAACGATCCCGACTCTGCACTGAATACGACTACAACTACTGTAGGCGCACCTCAGTATATGAATTATCCGCTACAAGAGCAAACCTCCAACAATGGCTATGACTCGCAATATGGTGTCGAAACTCGCACTTCTCCAAGACAGCGTAACTACCAATCTCCTGACACTTCCTTCGAGACTGATTATGTTCCTGGTACTCAGGACAGGTTTGGTAATCAAGATACTCCGAAAAGTAATGCCGGGGGATACCCTGGAACTAGATCCATACACAGTGGTATTTCAGATGGAAGTGAAATGGAGCGCATGAGAATGGAAAATGGTAACGTCACGCCAGTGATTCAAGGTCCTGCCACTATGGAAATGCTGAAGGTTCACAAGAATAATAATACTGCATCAGAGCAGCGCCCTTCCAGTGTATCTAGATCTTCGAGCATGGGAAAGTCTGGTATTCCAAGCCAGCTTGCAAGAAATGGAAGTACAAATGGTGCATATGCAAATAGAACAGTAAATTCTGGAAATACAGGCTCCCATCCCATATCAAATGTACTAGACGGTTCTTCTGGAGCAAGGACAACAAGCGTCTCAAGCGCCTATCACTCACAAAAACATGGTGAAAAGAGTTCACATAGACGTGGAGTTCAAAGTGTGTCTTATGGTAGCACGACTAGCAGTAACTTTTATGTAGGTGATATGAGTTCAGTGGGAGTCAATAGATCATCCTCGACATCTGGGAGACACAGTGTCAACTACAATCTTCCCGCACAGCATTATCTGGAAGGACCACCACCGAAAGCTAATGAAAAGAAACGATTTAGTTTTCTTGGATTTGGTGGAAATAGCCAAGATACAACAGGTGACATTACAAGGCTTTTAGAACATCAAAATGGAGGTCGTAAAAGTTCAAGGCATTCAAGAAGTAGTTCAATGGGGATTCCTTTCTTGACTAATTTGAACTATGAAGCAGTGGCTAGCAATGGCGGTCAAAGCAAGTCTAGCCAACAACAACCTCCGCAAAAAGAAACTACATCTAAAGCTAGAAAAGTTGTTGATTTCTTCAAGAGAAGATCAAGAATAGTTGGTTAATGAAAAGATATTGTCAAAGCCTTTAGGGGAGAAAGGTCAATAAGGTGTGTTTACACGTATATAATTTACTTGTTTTTATTGTTGTTGTTATTTTTTTTTATTTCTTAACTTCTTGTTTTTATTTGTCTTTATTACTATTAATATTTTTTCATCATCTTTTTATTATTATCATTATTATTATCATTATTATTATTATTATCATTATTATTATTATTATTATTATCATTATTATTATTATTATTATTATTATTATTATTATTATTATTATTATTATTATTATTATTATTATTATTATTATTATTATTATTATTATTACTTTATGGTTTATTGTTGTCCATTTTGTCGTGTGTTAATGATAGATTAGATTGATAGAATTGTAATTTATTAACTTTTATTATTTTTATTATTATTATTATTATTATTATTATTATTATTATTATTATTATTATTATTATTATTATTATTACTATTATCTTTCTTTTTTTCTTATTCTTTAAAATTGTAAAACTTTCTTCTTTTAAGTAAAAATAAATTAAAATAAATAAAAAGAGTAGTATCATTATAGAGTGTTGGAATTAACATTAACCGTGCAATGGTTTGAAACTTGAATTTGTTTATTTGTTTGGTTTTTTTTTTGAAAAAAAAAAAAAAAAAAAAAAAAAATTAATTTATTAATATTGCATTTAATTTTAAATTGGAAATAAAAATTAAAAATTAAAAATGAAATAATAAAATTCAACTAGAAAATAGTTGATTAAAATATCAACTACAAATATAAATAATAATATTAATGGGTGATGATGAGAAGAAAATCTTTCAAAGATATTTTTAAAATAACCTTAATCTATTTAGTTTCGCAATAAAATCTATTTAGTTTATTAATAACAAATTTAATCATTCATTTTTATATTTGAATATACATATATATATTTATTCTATTTACACCAATTCACAATTTGACATTTTTGCTTGTCCTTTAAGTCTAAGATTTAAACACCTCCATAAGATGAACTTGCTTCACTAGCAACTTTACGAAAGCTTGCCAATGAATCAGGACCATTACCAGAGCTCCGCAGATACTCACCAACTATCAGATTTGATTTGAAATATTTTGAGACACATCGATCAACACAAGCAGTCTCGCCCTTGGCTAATTCTTCTTCACTGTACCTTGGTACTATGCATTTTTGACGACAAGTTGAAAGCATTCTATAATAATGAAAAAAAAAAAAAAAAAAAAAAAAAAAAATAAAAATAAAAATAAAAAAGAGAAAAAAATAAAATCAAAGTAATATGAATTCAAAATTAGCAATGCAATGAATAATATACAAACATAAAAAATCGATAAAAAAAATGATAAAAAAATGATAAAAAAAAAAAGAATAATATCAACATACTTATTGAACATGCCAGTCAATGATTCCATTTCCAACTCAGCCATCGCCAATTTGGCATCGTTGACTTCCATTGAATTGAATCCCATTTGATACAGTGACATTTTATTTTATTCTGCTTTAAGCTAACACAAGCTTTAGTCTTGATTAAATGTGTTGAATTAAGATCAATGATACCAACGATGATACAGAATTGTCAGCTATGTAGTGAATGGATCTTGAGAAAATGGAAAAATACTTGTATTAATAGTGGGTTAGGGTATATCAAGTCATATATATATATATATATATTGATATATTATTTAAGTATCGTATAACTAGCTAAGCGTACGGCTGCTTCCAAAAGGGGAAACTGTTTTAATACAGAGTTTCTTTTACTAGAGACATTGAGCTCAAACATATACTCTAGGTAATTTATTCAAATAGTTTCGTGGAATTTATTTGAAAAAAAAAAAAAAAAAAAAACTTGTAAAACAAAAGACGACAAGATAAAGTCTTTTCGAGACGGTTGTTGTGATCTTCAAACTTCAGATAGAAACATATGACTTAACGTTGCAATGTTTATTGAGTTAACTGCATGTTTTTAAGGACAAATATAAGGTACGACATTGCCACCTTTTTTTTTATTTCACTTTTCTTTACACACTTTATTTTGTTCTTTTTTTTTTTTTTAAATTGAGCATATATAAAATTGTAACAGTTTTTAAACATTAAAAATGGGATTTGCAATTAGTTACAATACGATCTTGTTGGTGCTGGTTGTGGCTATTGTTTTCATGCCACAAGGCACCGTAGCTTTTGGTGCTGGAAATATTCCTTCTTTGGCAACTATTGAAGGCAGTAATTTCCGACATGGCGATATTGAAGATTCGTTAGCTGTTTTGGCAATGGCTACTGGATCATTTTTGTCTAGACTAACTGGTGGGAAAAAATTTGATAATTTAGCTATTAAAAGAGTTTATTTTGGAAACTGGTTGAGAGACTATTCTCAGGCAATTGACGTTGGAACTTTAAGTAAAAATATCAGCCCTGAATTGATCCGTATCATTCTTTGGATTCTCGCGTTCACAGAATTTGGTTACGCTACCGGAGAGTTTGAAGTTACAAAAGACAAACTCGGTGTGTACAGAGCTGAAGAACATATTGACAATCCAAAGGGCTATGCAGAAGGCGAAGACGCTAGAACTTATGATTCAAGACTCAGAGGTCCCGTTGACGAACGGGAACTTGAAATTGATAGAAACACGGGAATGAAAAACTATATTTGCAATGAAAGTGGTGGATGGCCCACTTCATCAGAATATGTCCGTACCTCTCTTGAGAAATGTATCAGAAAAGGTCGTGCTGCTCGTTCTGGTGGAGGAGATGACGCTGATGAATATGAAGCTTTCCGTTTACTTGGACAGGCTCTTCATACTCTTGAAGATTTTTCTGCCCACTCAAACTATATTGAACTGGTTTTGATTTCTTTGGGTTATACCGATGTGTTTCCTCATGTCGGTAGTAACTGTAAGGTGCATGTGAGAGGTCAAGAAGTAATTCCTCTTGTTACTGGTACCTTTGGTGGTATGGATTTCATTCATTCATTGCTTGGTGGTGCTCAAGATTCCCTTTCTCAAATTGAATTGGCTGAGGTTCAAGCCCAATTACAAAATGGATCTACCTCTTCAGCTGATACACTCTCACAGCTTTTTTCACAAGTTGCCGGTGATGTTGACTTTTCTGATCTGGTAAATGAATCTGTTCCTTCAAGCAGTAATTCAAGAAGTTTGAACTATGATTATTCAGAAAGTCGCGAGCACCGGAGCATTGCAGATGAATTGCAAATTTTGCAAGACAATGCTGCTGGAGCAACTGACGATCCAGAAGAACTCATTGCAAAGATTTATCCTCTTTTCCAATTTCGTGATGGAGTCATGATGAAAATTGAAAAATTTCTTGACGCTGTCCCTCTTCTTTCTTCTATTAAAGAAAAAATTGCTGATACTTTTACCATTTTTATCATGGGTGTCATTCAACCCATCATTACTCCTATCCTTAATGACCTTGTTAATACCTTGCATTCAGGTACTGAGATGATTGTTAATGATGAGGAGCAGTTCCGTGTCTGGAACGATCCTAACTATGATAACCCAACACATTCTCAACTTTCCAAAGATCATTTTTCAAATAGATTAAATGAACCTGCTGGAAAAGTAGCTGTTTCTATTCTTGCCCATATTGTACCAATGGTAGTCAAGGCCTGGGATGACGAGGATAAAGATGTCGATACTATAATTGAGGAAGCTTTGCAAGTTTTCCATCATCCAGATTTTGCCTCTACCGATCTTCAGCTAAAAATGAAGGAAACTGTTGAAGATTGGATCAACAACGTTGAAAATAAAGATATCGTTCTCAATGGACTAACTTCTCAAGGTGTCAGAAACGGTGATAATCTCAGTAGAAAGGGAAACCAATCTAATAATTCTAACTCAGGTCATCAACATGGTGATGGCTGTGGCCACGATATTGGCTTTAAAATTCCCCAATCTGAAGACGATCTGTCTTCTGGCATGGGTAACATGAGTCTTGGAGGCAACTCTAGTTACAACAGACCTGGGTCTTCATCAAATCAAGATGACTATGGTACTGGAAGAGGCGAGTCAGATCAATATGGAAGATCTGATTACAATCAATATGAAAGTGAAAGACCCAACTCTCATGCTTCACAATATGGTGGAAGAACCAGCTCTAATCAATATGGAGATAATAGTTACGACAATGATAGACCACAATACGGTGATAGGCCTTATTCTGGTCGTAATGATTATTACAGTGAGAGACCTGGATCTAGTGGTTATGAATCTCACAATAGATATGGTAACGAATCTAATAGATCAGAATATGCATCCCATGGAGATAGCTATGGTGATAATGATTATGGCCGTCGCTCAGAAAATAGATTTAACTCTTCTTCTGAGCGTTACAATGCTGATAACGATGAATATTCCTCTGGAAACAGGTATGGAGGTGAAGGTTATGGATCCAGTGGCAACTACTCTGGTAATCCTGATCAACGCAGATACGGGGAACCTGGTGAATACGGACGTGGTCGACCTGATTATGGAGATTCTGAACCAGGATATGGAGGCCGCAGTCACTATGGTGGGAATGATAATGAAGAAAATGATAATGAATTTGGTGGATATGGAAGAAGAGGTCCTTCAAATCAAGGCTACTATGGTAGTCAAGGAAGATATGGTGAAGGTGATAACTATGATCAAAGCAGATATTAACTTATTTTTTTGCATTTGGATAATGAAGTTTGTTCTGTAAACAAGTGTCGTATACAAAAAATTTAACTGATTGCCAATTTTAAAAAAATCATTCAAGTAAACGAAACTGTAAAGTAATGTTTTATATTTTTATAGTAATATTATATGTATGGTAATTTAAACAGATATGACAGACAGTTTTCAAAATAGGAAATTACAAAAAGATAGTAAGTAGTAATAAGTCAAGCCATTAGTTTATAATTATTTACAATAAAATCAATTTGGTTGATACGAAAATCATCAATTTTCAAAGGTACTGTTATGAAATTAAATTTAAGTGAGTATAGAATGGTAGACATAGCATGGTATATCTTGTAATATGACACATATTGGAGGATAAAAACAAAAGGTCTTCTAAGAGTGATGCTATACTATCTAATTGAAGAGTAACGATGTTGAAAATAGAGACCCTATAAGGCGAACCAGCACTGAAGTCAGAGAGATGATAGGTAAGTATTTTTTCAAGAGTAGAATTATAAGCACCTTAGAAAATGTACTGCATCCAATTAACAAGATCACTAGAAGAAGTACCATTGGGCAAAGTAGGCATCAAAATTGTGTCTTGATATATCTTGATTTCCATTAATGTAAGTTACTTTTATATGTCGTCCTAAACCAAACAAGTTCAACGCTGTGTCAGATAATATATATATATATATATATCTCCATCAGCTTTTGGTGCAAAGCTGAGCGTTTTAGATGAGATTTTACAAATGTCTCTTAATCTATAAAAATTTCTTGGGCTTTTGCAACTATATTATTAAGTTTTTTTTTTTTTTTTTTTTTTTTTCTCTGACATTCAAGTTTATTTTTTGTGCATCACGACATTCAATTAATTCAATAATACGTTGATAGCCTAGTTTTGGGTGCACTACTTGTAGTATTCAAAAAAGGGCTAAAGGACAACCACTTCTGTATAACTGCTGATGAAAGTAACTTTCCATTTTTGTAAGTAATATAATATATTCACAATAAGCCTTCATAAGATGGGAAACGCTCATTGCAACTGCTGAAATCTCCCCAAAACTAAGGCTTTATTTATTTATTTATTCATTTTTTTCACCGTGAAATCCTTCAGTATTGTCTTGAATCCAATTTTTAATAGAGTTATTTGATCATAAAATCCTGAATTTGTATTTCCTTCTTTTGTGATTTCTATTCTAGTATTAAAAAAAAAAAAAAAAAAAATCGAGACCCCAAGCGATAATTTCCAGAAACGTAAATAATTGGCTGATCCGTATCCAAACTATCTTTGATAAATCAAGTTCCAGAATATAATGATACTGATCCAAAATCAAATAAAATAAAAGAGTCACTATTAATATATATCATAACTGGAATTTTGGATCCTGGTTGAGTATGCTTGGGTCTATAATGGTTTAGATAAAGACGCTCTTCACTCATGGATACAGAGTTGTAAACTGAGTCAAGCAAAGGTCTTTTCAAATAATCAGACATTGTATGACCTATATCTTTAAGGCATTGATAGGATTTAGTTGCATACATTATTTTTTTTTTTTTTTTAAATCTAATAACATCAAAGTTTTGGTACCAGCCTTTGAAAGATCTATGTTTAAATCGCAAATCATCTATAGGGGATTAAGCAAATGGGATTCCTTCAAAAAAAAAAAAAAAAATTAATTCCATTTTCCTCATGTCCAATTATAACCTCGTTTTTGCTCAGTTTGACTTTTATTTTTATTTTTTTTTATTTTTAATAATGGCAAAGTTGACTAAATTAAAATTTAATGAAATCAAAAAATATATTTGAAAGCTGATATTTCATTGTTAAACATATGTAAGGAAGTATGTATATACGTGTATATGTTTATGTCTGTGTGTTTGAGAGTGGTATTAACTACAGTTATGTCTAAGTTGTAAAATCTTATATTTTATTGAAAACAATTAAACGTAAAATAAATGAATAGCTGATTGATTTATATTCCTGACTTTCACTTATATATAAATATTTCAATCTTCAAAAAAATTACATCTATAACAACAACAACAACAACAACAACAACAACAATAATGATAATGGTAAAAAAAAAAAAAAAGAAGATAATCAATAAATACATAACTACCAAAAAAAAACCCTTCCTTTTCTATAATGATATTCATAATCTAATTGAGATTTATTTTTAAAACTAATAGTGTTTGTAAAATTAGTGCTTTTAAGAGTAATTTTAGTAAAAATACTCTAATATTCTCTCTGTGGAATACCTCACATAAATAATTTTTTAATTAGAGCATTAAAGCACTATCAATTTAAACGAAGAAGGGTTTAGAAAAATACATATCTTTAAACTGTATCAGTAGTTACTCTTTGTAATTTAAATATAATAAATATCATTATCTTATGATGACTGTTATAAGATAAAAAACATACGATTTCATTGATCAGATTAGATAAAATATAATAGGAAAATTAATGATATTATTCACGATAAATTATTTGATATTTTGCCATGTCAAACAAAGCTGGCAAGCGTTCTAAAACCACTATGAAAAACTTAATCCAGCAAGTTTCCAAGACTCATCACACTAGGCTGATGATCATTACTTTCTTCAACTACCAGTGGGCCTGAAGGATTAGAAGTATTAGTTTCAGTAGCAGACCCAACAGGCTCTGTTGCATTGAGAACAGCATCTTCCGATGCTGCTATAGGGGCCTTGGGTACTACATTCAGAGGAGCTGGGGGAGATATTACAACCGCCGCCTTCTTTGTTCTTTTGGCAGGTTTTTCTGTACCATTTTTCGGTGCCTTGGCACGCTTTCTACCTTTCTTTGGCTTTTCTTCGCCATTATTGCCAGACTTTCCATTCTCTTTCATATCAGTAAACTCTAGAATAATCCCTTGTTCCTTAGCTTTGTCCTCCATAACTACCCTTTCTTCTTGCAGTTGCCTTTCGATGTTCTTGATTTCAGCTTGTTCCCGTTCAATTTGCATAACACGAGAATAGTTCTTTTCGTCGTCTCGGAAAACAGGCTTGACCATAGGAACCCATCGTTTGAACCACCTTGAAGCTCTTCTAAATGCTTGCAATCTTGCAGAATCCTCTTCTCCATAATCTTCACCTAAAGTTACCATTTTTTTGATAACAATGCGATTAAGTTCTTCTTCATCAACAGGTTTGTCATCATATTCTGAGTCATATAGAGGGTCGACATTTTTAACCTGTTTCCACTCTCTAATTAAACCACCCTCTTGATATCGCGCTCTTCTGAATGTTTTGTAATGTCTCTTAAGTACTTTGTGTATCTCTTTAGATGTTTGGTTTTTAGTTGCTGTACTATTTCCAGGTGCAGCTTTTGTGGGTCTTTTAATTATAAGTCGTAGTTTTGTAGCAGATTTGTCGTTACTTGAGTCTGTGTTCGATGATGCCACTGTATTGGTCGATGACTTGGAACGCTTAGATGTTGTTCCTGAAGTGCCAGATGTAACACTGTTGGAAACGCCATTTTTTAAAAATTCTTCTCTTTGCGCCTTCATAGTCTTTGCGAAATGAATTTCTTCGGGAGTGTCAATATTTTCTTGTGCTTGTTCTTCAGGTGTAAGAGTAACAAGGGGAGGGATTTTATCACTATTATCATCCTTGATACCAAATGGATTTTGTTTGAGCTGTTCAGGTGAAAGATCTGATTCAAGATAAGCCCACATTAGCCAAAGAAAAGCTCTAGCTCGTGATTCACTTGATAGACCTTTGTTCATAATAAGATCGTGAAACTCATAAGAAGAATCAAAGAAATCCTGTTGAACTTCACTTGCAAAAGTCGATACTAGGAAAACCAAGTTAATAGGATTAGTCCGTCTCATCTTTTTAAGTTCTTGAAAATTCACAGGCTCCTCCCTATCTTCGCAAGCACCCTTTAATATACTTTTTAATCTGGGAGCATCTTGTAACTGCTTGTAATCATTTTGATCTGAATATGTTTGTAAACTGGGAATAGGATGATAAGTACGAAGAATAGCACGCATTTCAAGAAAGAAGTTAAGAGTGGTATTCATTCTGCCAATATTAACTAATAAACAAACCATTGCCATGTTAAGAGCCGCAACTCTACCATGACGCAGCTTATCACAAAGCACTCTTGAAGTTTTTGAAGATCTTGCCATAGCGTCAATGTATATATCTGCAAATGTTTGGCCATCTTTACCATCATAAGTATTTTTGAAAACTTTATGCTCATCGTGGAAAATGTAAGTTAATAAGTCATACTGAATATCTACCCTCCAAAGAGGCTCACCATCAGCTTTTTTTAGATGTTTAATTTTGGAACCGGTGTGAAGAGTTTGATATGCTCTATGGTGAGACCTCTTACTTTGGTCTGTAGATTTGGGCCGCTTATTAGAAGATGTGTTATCATTCACAGTATTCCATAGAGCACGCGGCGATGTTTCAAGTGTAGTTTTAGAGAGGTCTTCTCCTGTTGTTTGCGAGGCATTGTGTTCTGAGTGCGAGGCATCTGACATAGCTCCCTCAGGTTCCTCTGGTGAAGACGGTGGTGGGCGCCTATTGATAGATTGAAACGCCATTGCTGAAAAGTATAAGTAAACCGGAGTGTGCGTATAAAATTGTGGTGATTGAAAGGAGAGAAAGAAAAAAGTGCCTTTAGAAAAAAAGTTGGTGGTGTCGTGTTGTAATTTATGTATTGGGTTTGTCCTTGCCCACTAGAGATCTCAATCGTCGATTGTGAGAGGCTGGAAAAATGCTAACAATTTGAGAAATTTCAATTTTCAATATAGAGGTTTCGTTTCACTTTGGGAGGTTCATGTTTTTATAGTACACAAAGCAAGCTTTACTATCCAAAACTAATATAAGCCACTAAATGAAAATGGAATCAAGTAAATATAGATAAAATGGCAATTATTGACTTTAAAATAATCAAAATTATTATTGCTACCTGTTGACTCCGATTTTAAATATATGCTTAGACATAAACTTTGTGCTTCTTGCTGATAAAGATGTATTCAGCATTAATTTTAGAGTCTTATTTCCCAGTAGTAACTATGGTTATTTTACAACAATTTCAATTTGTTCGAGTTAGAAAAATGTTAAAATATACAGATTAACTATTATGGAAACAGTATTGATATTATTCTATGAACTACTACAAATTACATCTTAAATGCCCTCCATGTTATATGTGCACAAACTATATACACTATATTAAAAATGAAAATTACTATCTAAGCTCGTCCAAAAATTTTCTTCGCTTTCAATTTTAAGCATCTCAAACTATCTAAAATACTGAATCTTACCCTTTGGTGTTCTAATAATTCTGGTAAATGCTCTTCAGAATCTGTAGAATTCGTTAGGTATTTGCTGACCATTATTCTTAAAAGTTCTTGTTCGTGTCGCTTTGACTTCTCAGGAACCTTGTTCATAATTTGAATGAACCTAAGGTCAATCAATCGAATGCTGCCATCAGGAGCAATTCCAAATGCTTCAAGAGCAAAAGATCTCAGAAGAGTATTATGTGAGTGAAGTTTGTCAAGACACTGGTGCATGCGGCCGACTATTTCGTTGGTCAAATCCAAAGGCCTTAAAGGTCTTCCCCAAGGAGAAAGAACTAGCATCTTATGTGTCCCCCATACATCGCCGTAAGCATAAAATTTGGGGATTATACCCTCATGTTTTGCCACATCATCCAAATAAGCATAAGAGTTTACCTCTGATTCCATCATTTCCTTGTATTGAATACCTTTGAAAGTGTGACTATACTCACAACGGCGAACAACAACATCATAAGTTTCTGTTGCCGGTGTGTTTGTATATTCTTGAAATACAACTATCAATTTGCCAGGAACATAGCCGTGATTTCTGGAGTAAGTTTGGCTTCGACAAACTTCGTGCCACTCGTCATCTCCACTATCTTCTGGTTTGTTGCTGATAGTAACTTTGCAACTAAGAACTTTGCCAGTATTTCCAAAGTTTTTCCGTGGAAATAGCCTTGTAAGCTTTTCAGGAATCAAATCAAAGGTTCCTACTGTCCTATATGGATCATCAAATTGGTTTCTCCATTTAAAAGGAGCTGTCAGATCGACAGATTTGATAGGATCTAAGCCAAGTGCACGTTCACACCTGATGACTGTAGGCTCTCGAGCAAGTGAATGCCGGCGTTTGATTCTACTTGAATTGCGAATTTTAGAGGAATTGTGGGTAAGTGTATATCTTCTGATAACAGAACTAGACCTAGACCCCCAGGGTCTAGCACTCACAATACTAGGTCCTGATCTGATACTTGCTCTTGAAGTAGAGAATCTCATTTTGTCACTAAGAATGTCGGACTCCATAGTTAGACGAGTACTGTCAGGACTGGCAAATGAAAGATTTGAGATTTCAGTTGATTCCATTGAAGAATTTGTTAAACGATTCATTTCTTTGGAATAAAGAACTGGGGAATCCAAGGCAAGAGGGCTTGGACTAGGGTCTAATTCATGTAAATCAATATTTGGCGTATGAAATTTATCTGCTTTGCCCATTGAATTTTGTGGAGTTGGTGGTCGCTGAAGTGTTACAATAGAGTCTTGATAGTTGGATAAAACAGACTGATAGGAGCTTCGGGAACCCAGAGATTGACTATTATCACCAGTAGTAGAAGGAGTTAAATTTCGAACAGATTCACCAGTTGATGAAATAGATAAATTTTTTGATATCATGGAGTTATAACTAGTACCACTAAAATTGCTTGATTCTTCTTCATTATTTTCGTCTTCATGATCTGGAGCATCAGGAATTTCAGAAGGGTCAACATACATGTCAGCAAGCTCAGATATATTGGGAAAATTGTCTCCTATAACACCTTCTTCGCCAGGTAAATGGTGAGCAGCCTTAGAAACTAAGGTAACACATTTGATAGGAACCTGTTTAATTGTAATAGCCTCAGCCATTGACACCTTAGGGCTACTAGCATCCTTATTAGTCAAAAAGAATCGTTTAGAATCAAGAGTAGGCTGGTTAGCCTCTCTAGCAGCTTTTCTTTCAGCTCTGCGTCGAGTAGCAATAGCAATTTTTTCAGCAGCAATTTTATCATACTCTGCTTCTTCCTCATCCTTTGTTTTTTCTTTAGTGATTGAAGAAAAATTGTTGTCGCTGACATTAATTTTACTACTATGCCGAGACCAAATCTCTTTTCCCAAAATTTTGTGAACACCTTTTGGAATGTGTTCAGAATATAATTCTGATCCTTTGATTGTAGCAGAAAGAACAGCTATAATATATCCAAAAACAGAAGTTTGGTATTGTTCTGTAGAACCATAAATTGATTTAGGAAAAGCCTTTGAAAACATAATTTCACCACCCTTCACTCCACTAGAATCAAGATTAGAATCATGAGGTCGACAAATGAATCTAATATGAGAATCAGTGGCAATGAAACCGACATTGACATTGTGCATAACCATGTAATTGAACTTCTGTCTTGTAATTTGAAGAGTATAGAGATCCTCAAACGAATCTGCCTTACCTGTTAAAGCTTGGAAAAAAGCTTTTTCATCTAAAAATTGAGGTATTTCATAATTTCGAATGTGCATACTAGCCATGCACTCAGTGAGAGTTGTTCTAACGCGGTTACTTGATAAGGTAGAGTTTGTTGATGCAGAATCCACAGCTTTTGGGCTAGAGAAACTAGTTTTAACGTCAAAGACGTAGAAATCAGGAACGCCTGCTTTGTCGTTTGCAGCATTGAAATTTGATACAACTTCGATATTATCAGGTAGTATGTGCTTGGTCTGCATTTGAATTTGTGCAGGAAGCCTACTTCCTCTCATCTTGTTGAATTTTGGATGAGTACTAGCTACTGTTTTTGTATCATCAGCGATGACAAAATTGGTATCCACAATATTCATCACACTATTATCAATACCAGAAGTGAATCGATTTCGTAAAAATGAAAGCTCACTAGAAATGAGAGTTTCAAAATTTTCCCATATGCTTACCTTTGAGAATGGTTCACTTGGAAGCCAAGTTCCATTCTCTCCAGTAGACAGAGCGTTAGGCATTCGTTCCCCATTAACGTAATATGCCATGATATGGTGTATTTGCTAATACAAGCTTATATTCTGTAGGCTGAAAAAAATGAAAAGTTAGATTAAAAAAATATATATTTGATTTGAAAGTAAAAAATATGGGAACTATAATAAATATATAAATTTGTGTTTATAAACATGAATTGAATGTATAAAAAAGTCAGAGTTAAGAAGACTATTTGTTGATGCTTGATGTATTTTGTAATAAAATTCCCCAATCGGGAAATCAAGTAAATGAAATTCTAAGTTTTACTGTTAAAATTCCATTATCAAAACAATGCCATTTTGAATATTGGTCCCAATATTCAAAACCATTGGGAGTTTTTATGAGACCTTTCCAACTTTGTGTAGACACTTTTTAAAGCTGGTTATATACAAATACACACCAATATAACATTGAATAATATATTTAACAACTCGTAATACCAGAATACGCAGTTTCCAATATATGTGGGTATGAACGAAGCATCATGTTTTATAAATTTAACATTTACACATGTTCTAAGTGCCCAAATCTTCAGAAGATCATTCTATATTTTATGCTCAACCAAATGTTTCGATAATCTAGATATTTAATACATAATTATTAAATCTTTTGACAAATTCAGTAATATAATGTTGCTATGCACTTTGTACCAATCTTACTTTTCCATCAGCTATAATTAAAAAAGAACAATAAAAAAAAAAAAAAAAAAAAAAAAAAAAAAACTTCTAGATCACTAAAAACAATAAAAGAACTTACAAAAGTTACTATCTACAAATTATATTGATTGTTTAGCATAGAATCAAGTTTTTAATGACAGTACACATACGTATGAGCAAACAAGCAAACACAGTATATATATATATAACTATTTGATTGAAATTTCATTATAGGAAATAATAAATACGTAAAACTACAGGTCAGTAGTATTTTTTTAAAGTACCAAGGAAATAGAATGCACACCAATTTACATGGTAAGATAAAAAATCAAATACATGTGTAAATAAAAACAAAAGGGAATAAGGGAAAAAATGCAAGATGAATCTGTATCAAACCTTTTCAAACGTTCAAAGTGTAGAGATCAACTAATTCTTGATCAGTGGTTGAGGCTCTGATTCCTCTTCATCTATAGCAAAAGGGTCTTCAGATGAGCCTTCAACAGGTGGCTTCTTTTCTAGCCCTTCTTCTGTTGAAGATTCAGAACCGGCTTTGGGTATTGTTGTTACTTTAGCTCCCTGTGTATTTGAATACAGATCGCGTGCCTTCTTTCCTGCCGCCAAGTGTTCGGACGGAGAATGTGACTCGTTAGCATAGTCATCTTCTTCGTGCTCTTCCTCTTCATCTTCTTCGTCTGTCAAAGAAAATTCGTTAAGATAATCAAGTTCATCTCCGTCTTCATCGTCGTCGTTGCTGCGTCCTAGAAGAGGATTAAAAGCATAGGACTTACCCCCATTACCACGGCGACGACGTGCCATGGAAATATATATAAGAATGCCAGAAATAAACAAAATTATTACGAGCACAGACCCGTATATCCAAGCTGCTGTATGTTTTGTCATTCCAAATGTAGGAATTAAAGAGTCAGAATGGTCTTTATTCTCTTCTTCCTCGCCAGTCGATGAAGCTGCTTGGCTTTCTGTTGGTTGAGCTTCAGAGGGTGTTTCTTTCTCTGAATCTTGGGTGGGAGTTGGTTCACTAGTAGAAGATGAAGACTCATCACTAATAGATGTGGTAGGCTCAGGCTTAGATTTGGATTCAGATTGAGTATTTGGTTTTTCTGTATGATCTATGGGTTTGCCAGTGTTACTATCCCAATTATCTTTATTACCATCACTAGCTCCATTTTCATGCATAAAATTCTTACCAGTTCCTGGGAAAATCATAGCCTTATCTGCATCCTTAGAAGCTCCCCATAGTTGCAGTTGCCAGTCAGACAATACACTACCTTGATTGGTGCCATCAGCATTTCTAACAACCAAACGCCAGTCACCTACAGCATCTTCACCCCAGTGGGCAACTGACATGAACTTCCAGTTTCTCACACCAGAAGTAGCTGAATCCATATAACGCATGGGCATGATTTCAGAAATCATACCAGAAGGACTTACCAACTGCATAGATAAGTCACCTCTTCTTGCCGCTTCTGCGTTTACAAGAACGTTTACGTGCTCAACCTTGTCAAAATTTGCTTTATCAAGATCGTCTTGAGTAACTTTAAAAGTAAAGTCGACACCCTGTCCATTTGAAGGAAGTTCTTTATTGACATGTTGAATGGCACCATGATACCAGGCTTGGGGCTTGACTGATTCCCAGTTTCTAGCATGTTCAATAATATTTGAAGCATCAAGCTTTCCAAATCCAAATTCATGATGGAAATATCTCTTGCTTCCAGACAATTGCCAACCAGGCGTCTTTGTATCAAAGGGAACAGCGGAATTCCAAGCCAAGTATTGAATATCACGCCAGGTGAGATCAGGTCTCACGGAAAGAACTAACGCAAAAATACCAGCTGCAATAGGGGCCGCAGCCGACGTACCACCATGGCTACTAGTACAAGCACCATTGACATCAGTAGTATGAATGAAATCGCCGCTACCCGAGCTGTATGTAACGACCATATTTGCACTACAAGCTTCTGAGTATCCAGGATGCAGACCTTTTCTATCTATTGAAGCGACGGTGACAGAGTAAATACTATTAGTGTAACCATCAAAATTGCAATTGTCTTGGAAATTTCCACCATTTCCAGAAGCGAAAACGTATACGTTTCCTTTATTTTCTCGACCATTGTTAATTGCATTAAGCATAGCTTTTTTGACAACTTCTGGCGGTCCTTCCATAGTTTGACCATCATCTGAAGGACCCCAAGAACATGAATATATATCATTCTTGTCCATAGCAAAATTGATAGCTAACGCTTCGTCACCTGGCATGATACGTTTAGATAAAATTCTAATACCGGCAACTTTACTATCGTAGGCCACGCCGACACCACAAGCTTCATTCCTACCAGCTCCAATTTCTCCAGCACATCTTGTCCCATGTCTGTCATCAGCCAAACGAGGCTTAGGGAATGGGCCAGGGTCATTGAAATCCCACGATCCATCTGGAAAGAAATTGTCTTTGAGATCTTCGGTATCCATATCTAAACCATCGTCAATAACTGCAACCCTAACACCTGCGCCTGTAACATTTTGCATCCAAACACCAGTAACATTGATATCATGTCCTTGTTCAACAGTATTAAGTAGATGCCATTGCTCTCCAAAAATTGGATCTCTGATATCAAGCGTTTCAATTACGTTATCTAATTTTTCTGATGAGGGCTTCCCTGGGCGTTCAAAAGGTACTGGTAATCGTTTGTGAAGTTGTCGAGGACGAAGAATTTCCAGGGATTGTACTCCACCACTCTCCAGATCAGTGCGAAACTGTGATCTTTTCTGTAAATGTTTTGGAATATGTGGTCCAAAGTCTATCAGCTCGTTTTCACGCTCCATCGGGATCGAAAATAGGTGGTGATTTGGCACAGAGTCTAAAGGATGCTCATAAGTCCACCCCGAATGATATTGACGTAACTGTTCATTTGGACCAGACAGAGCATCCGAGTCAATTTCAATTGCGAAATACAACTTTGAGTTATCTCTCGGATGCAATATACGGTCTGTAGCCAAAGCTATGGATATTAGGTTAAATATGGCCCAGCCATACTTTGTAAACAAGCCAGTCATTGTAGAAGCTGAGTATATAAACGACTAAAACTTGTAGTAAAGAAGAAGAAGATATAAATAGAAGGAGAAAATGGGAAATGAAGGTATTTTAATATGTACAACGAGATGGACAATTTGGCAATTTCCCACGCCGGGTAATAATGGGGATTGGATCGAAAAATTTCCCATTTTGAGATAGAACAGAGCTTAGTCCTCAACTCGTTATACTTCTTACTGTATCGCCCGCTACCCGAGTTTGACAGCAGCATCGCATTAAATATCAATCAAAATGGTCAAGGCAACTACCCCCGAATTAAAAAAGGTGTGTATATTTGTGTTTTGTACATGACGTGTCCAATTGCTCTACTAACTTGTTTGTTATTTTCTAGTACATGGACAAGAAAGTCTTTATTCAACTGAATGGTTCGCGTCAGATTACGGGAGTGCTTAGAGGTTACGATATCTTTCTGAATATTGTTATTGAAGAAGCAGTTGAGAAAAAGAAAGACGGAGAAGTGGTTCAAGTTGGTACTGCGATTATTAGAGGTAACTCTGTGGTGTTACTAGAAGTAAGTGTTTCTATGAAAATTCAGTCCTAAACGTTGAAAACGCGCCACTAACTGAATGGTTTTTATTTCATTATAGGCCTTGGAACGACTTTAGACAACATTTTACACAAAAGTTTTGCAACTTATATTAATTTAAAAACACGATTTTGTGTTTAATCTTACATCTTATACAAAAAGGTTGATAGAGAGTATCAGTTTCGGTTTACCATACATCAACTATTTATGGAAAGAAGACTTCAAAATGTTGATATTATATTTCTTGCTTACATCCGCCTATATATTTAGCCGTTGAATATAAATGCACTTTAATGACCCATAGATGACAATAAAAATCATTGCGCACTAATATTTCACAGCAACTTTGAATATGAAAATTATATTTTATTTAGATTTTATTAGCAGTTAAGGCAGCACTTGAACTGTATTATACCAATTCACCTAAAACATAGGTTTTTATAATAGTAGAAAAGAACAAACTGTTGATATAGTATATAAAACCTACATGAAATACAGATTTATAAATATTTATATTGGTGAATTATATTCATTATTGATACTATGATATATTTTTTTCAAGCCAAAAAATATTTACTACAAATTTAACATCAACATCAATTTTAGCCAAGTCTTTATTGAAACAGGTTGAATAATTACTGATTAACTTATTTAAAACTAGAAAAAAAAAAAAGTTCAAGTCATTGTCAATATGGAATTATTATTTACAAAATGCAAAACAAGTTAAATAGCAAAAAAAAAAAAGATGACGACGACGAAAACGACTTTGGAAATGATTAAGAGCTTGAAGCAGTAGCAGCAGCAAGAGCAGCTTCAGCAGCCTCTTGGTAAACTTTAAGATCAACCATTACCATTCCTGCAACAGCAGCAGATAACAGAGTTGAAATACACCCTGTAACTAGAGAAGACATACACAATGAAGCAATATCACCAGTTCTGGTTGGAGCAAGTTGAGACAAGACACCGATATTAGTACCAACTGAACCCAAGTTTGCAAAACCACAGAGAGCATATGTGGCAAGCATTCGGCCTCTGATTGAAAGATGAGCATATTCTGTACTGGACAAAGCAGCATAAGCAACAAACTCGTTTTGAATGACTTTAACACCAATCAATTTGGCAATAGCATAAAGTTCATCTCTAGGAGCTCCAATAAGGAAAGCAACAGGATAAAATATGTATCCAAAAATCATCTCAAGTGTGAGGTTATTGATATTCCAAAAACCTGCAAACCATGTTAAAAGAGCATTGATTAAAGCCACCAATGCAATGATACAAAGTAAATTGGTCATAATAGTACCTGCAATAACAATACCCAACCATGCACCATTAGAAAATGCATGAAGAACATTATGAGCTTCACTTGTCTCATCATCAGGGATAACTACACCTGAATCAGTAAGAGTTTCTTCTTCTTCAGGGTATCTCAATTTAGATGTTGCTAATGATGCTGGAATGGACATTACACAAGAAGAAATCAAAGCTTGAGGAGAAACACCCATGGAAATATATGAGACAAGAACAGAGCCAGCAATGGTAGCAAATCCTGAAGTCATGACCTGATGGAATTCAGCTTTTGTCAAGTGGGGCGCAAAAGGTTTAATAAGAATTGCCGATTCACCTTGACCGATGAAAGGCGAGGCAGCAGCTACAACTGCTTCAGCACCAGATACTCCCATAGACCAGTGGAAAACTACTGCAAATTTTCCAATAAACCATTGAATGACACCCCAGTAGTAAAAAATGTGTACAATGGCAATGAAGAAAATGATTGCGGGCAAAACAGTGAAAAAAAACATTCCTAATTGGGAAGTTTCTGAACTTGTGATAAATGCAGTACCATCTTTGGCAAATCCCAAAAGCTTTCTACAGAGGAAAGAAATGAAGTTGAAGATATCATAACCAGCCTTGGTTCTAAGAACAAACAATGCGATAATGAATTGCATTAGCATACCAGTAATGACAGGTCTCCAGTTGATTTTGCTTCTATTGTGGGAAGTGGCCCACAAACCAAAAATAGCTACACAACAGCCAAAGAATGAAATAGCACGATCTCCTCTAGAAGCACCACCTTGAACAACAGGTGTTGCAAATGTACCAACCAAAATAACAGCAATAGTTCCCAAAGCTCCAAGAAGATATCTGAATTTTTCAGGAATCAGTTCAACAATTTTCACAATGGTTCTGTCCCAGACCCAGCTAGCCCAAATAATAATGTATCTAGTGGGAAGGTGGAAAGTGATTAATCGGGCTGTGATAAACATCCAAAGAAGAGTTGGAATCAACCAGTTGTGTCTATGTTTGTCTTGGGCTACGATACTGATCCACCAAGCAGTGAAAAAGCAACCCCAGAATAAGTGGACGAACAAGATATGACGACGATACATTACTAACCAGTATTTCATAGTAATGAATTTTTTCGCACCTAGAGGAACAGCCTGGTTGTTACTAACCTCTACTGGGAGGGCTTCTTGGGATTCCAATTCACCTGAAATTTTCTTTTCCTGTATGGGAATATTAGTGTGATCGTGACTGGGAGAAGAAGGTCGAGGAGGAACGTTTATATCAGCGTGAATCGTAGGAGGTACCTGAGAGTTCATATCATGGTGTCTATGACCATGTAAATGCTGATTTTCAGGATCAAGAGCTTGATCGTGATGTTGGTGTGACATTTTGGTTAAAATGCTTAAGAAACAGAATAAATAGAATTAAAACAAAAAAAAAAAAAACAAAAAAAACAAAAAGCAATAACTTGTAAAGCCTATGATATGAGTGTATATTAACACTCAAGTTAAAGAATTGACTTGGTAACGATGCTGCCACTAGCTAAGTACCTACATAGTAAGAAAAAGAAGGGAAAAAGAGAAGGAGAGAAGAAGGAAAAGAAAAATTCTTTCTGTCTAGATGCCTTGAATATATTTAAATGAAAATTTTGGTTTTTTGAAAGGCTTTTTACCAAGTTCTAACACCGATAAAAAAAAAATACTTAAAAACAAATAAAAAAGAAATTTATAGTATTGCATGCAATAGACCTAAACTGTAATTCATTGATAATTTTCCTAAAGCGGTAAGTATTTCTTGAATCATAGTTTCTGTAGAATTTGGAAGTAGAAAAATTTACGAACTTGCTATTAACGAAAAAGCGGAGTGAAAAGATTACTATTATTGTTGAAAAATAAGGAAAAAAAATTTTGTTTTTTGTATTTAAATATTTTTATAATTTTTATTAGTATACAAGTTATTGGTTTATTTATTTAACAATGCTAATTCTCAGAAACCTAGGTTTTATCAAAAAGTTTAGAGATGAAAATAATAAAAATATAAAAAAAAATTACAGATCAAGTATAAATGAAAGGATTTATCACTTTGAAATACTTGAAAAATACGACAAAGTTCAAATTTCAATTGAGATGTGGGGAATGAAAGTTCTTAGCAAACTGTTGCCATTTTTGTGACTGATGTCTTATTATAATATTCATATTTAAACTATAAGGCTTTATTTCTATATATCATGAAAGTAACAAGAAGTTATGAGCCAAATTTATAGTATCAATTTTATTTTCTTTCTCTCTCAAACAGCTAATGCTAAAATATAGAAACCATCAAATCTGTATATTTTATTCATGTTATTTCACGTCATTAACATGATTCAATTAATTTTAATTTTTATTTCTGCTATTGGTTACCAAAATCTTTTTTATATATATATATTTTTTTAAATTCATGTCTTGATCGTTAACTTCTTGATCAATAACTTGTAATAATCAGCTGCTGAACTTGTAGTTTAAACGTGGGGAAATACATTCAATCACCTGAATAACTGTACACGGCATCGTAGGAGTTATCCTATCGACCGAATATTTCCGAGTTTTTTTTCTTATTCTACTTCAGCTCTATTCTAGAAGCCATATGAATTATGTTTTTTGTAAAAAAAAAAAAAATAAAATCTAGCTTAGATTCAAAATGTTTATATTTTATAAATTAAAATTAAAGTCATTGGACAAACACAGAGAAAAAGAAAGAAAAAAAAAAAAAAGAGAAACTGATCAAAAGCAGGAGATATTTTATAAATTCCAGAAAACTCATTGGTATAGAAGTATACTCATATATCAATATAGAGATGCAGTTTTTGTAATAATCTACACTTGGTTTTTGGTGTTATTGCTATCTTCAACACCAGGTTCTCCCAATGGAGTAGCCGGTTGTGTTCGACGCATATGTGCACACATGCGTCCCTCTATAGCAATTTTTAAGTTAAGTTATGCTTGCCGTGCAGTTCTAGTTCTATGACCAAAACAGATATTTCACCTTTATATGACGAGTAGTAAAAAAACAGGTTATAGTTTAGATCTTTCTTAATAGGAAATTTAGCCCCGAGCGTACACACACTGGAAACATTCGAAAATCGAAAAGACCTAAACATGATTCTATTATTAAAATGTGATAATATACCATGTTTGATTTTAGCAGGTTGACATGAAGGTAAGTTTTTGGGAAATCCCAAGGGGCTGCTGCTGTTAACAGAAAGATTTTGTCCTACAAGCAACTGTTGAAAATCCAAAGCTGTAGTATGAGGTCACAGCATGAAGTACATGAAAAGAACCGAAATAAAACTTTAGATTTACCGTATTCCAGACTAATACTAAAAGCGGAAATTTCTACCGCAGCGGAATAAACAGGTCATATGGAAAACGGAATAAAATTTTAACCTTTGAAGGCGAATAGTGTGTTCATCAGTGAACTCTGGTGAACGTTAGTAACGATGACGATAGTTACAAGCAAGCAGTGTTTTGTATCAAGTGAGTAAAGAAGAATAAAACCTGTCCAAACTATCTGATAGAATCATCAATCAAAGTCATGTATGAATCATTCTAGTAAAAAGTTGATAATAGACATGCTAACAATAGAGACTTTTTTTTATAAAAAAACTTCTATACTAACAATGCTCTATTCAAACAACCGATGGCTAATAGCAAATTAAATAGCTTTTATCTTGATAATAACTCAATCAGTCAATAACCAAATAAAACTAACTTATATACTTCGACACATTGATAACACTTTGCTAGCACTTTACGCTGAAAAATCTTTGCAATTAAAGGTGTACCAAATTAAACATATTATTAATTTTAAGCTAATAAAAATAAAACTTTTCACAGTCTTTCCAGCCTGTTCATTTGTCGCTTCCATTGCTTTTCAGGATGAATTTGTACCTAATGCCGTCTTATTCTAAGCGGAAATAAACACCCATCAAACTTACTTTTGAATAATTTTCTTATTTTTTTTTTTTTTTTTTTTTTTTTTTTTTTTTTTTGAATAGTTGGTGATCCATAATGACTTTTTGACTATAATCAATTTATAATTCATGAAGATAAAACCCCTTTCTCATCACTTCTATCCAGATTTGCATACCATATCTTCATTTTTATTTATTTTTAAAATTAAAAACCATTTTCCACTGCAAGTTGCTGGAGATAAAATAAATTGCCTTCGGAACAACCATAGCTTTCCATAAGCTCCCGCGGATGGTATATTCTTGATCGCTTGAAAGGTGGTATCCCACTTTACAATTGTGCTAGTAGGTTCCTATCGAAAATCCAGTCGAATACATTGATTACATTTTGCCAAAACATGTATTTTATCTAATATTACTATTCTCAGATGGCCTCTCACGTATTACTCCTTTTTGTAAAATACTGTAAAAGGTCTTGCTACAAGTACGTGAAGCATATAACTTTCTGCACATGCAAGCTTGCACAGTAAATGGAGAAATCTGCTTTGAATTGTTGTGTGTTTATTCTGATTTTATTTTACTCCCAAGTCTCGTTTGATTGTGTCTCCATCCAGGTGTACATTGGTGTAAAATTTATGGATCAGTTGAGACAATGTACCAACGATATAATACTTGGTGATTGAGTGAAAAGATGCAATTAGTAGCTGGCATTTTGTAAACTACCATTATTAGATTTAGATATTTTCCAAACAGACAATATTACAGTAAAAAAAATCATCATCATCAGAAATAAAAGCTGCTTTTATCACCTGTCTTTCATTGTCAATTCCAAAAGTTACTTTTTTAGTATATTTTTTATTTCGTTTTTGGTGTGAACTGATTTTGTATTAGTAGCAATGATCTTTCATTTACAAATGTTATCAAATTTTGTGTGATTTTTTTAAAACAAGTCCAATCTTTTAAAGAAAACAATCCAAACAATTTAAAAACAGAAAAACTCACTTCTTGCGATGTCTAGATAATTATCTGCAGGTTTTTTTTTTTTTTTTTTTTTTTTTTTTTTTCTCAACGGCTTCACAAATATGGTTGCCAATCTTAAAATCTAGACGCAAACAGATACCTGAGTTTTATCCGAAACTAACAAATGAACAATTATCATGAAAAAAAGAACAAAGAGGAATCTCACCTCAAGTATTATATGATATTTAGCTAGTAAAGCCGTACACATCGTTTATACTGACCAGACTATAAACTGAAATAACCGAACTGAGCCGAAATACTAATTGAGACCTATTTGAAAAAAAAAAAAAAAATTCAATATAGGATTGTTAAACATATTCTGGTAATGAGAAATATTTCCAAAATAGATATAAAAAAAGATGCAAATCTAAGTATATGTATTGCTTCATATATAACAAGTTCGTAATGTCAGAAATCATCAAGAAACTATTTGGAATGCTTTATTATTTTATTATCAAGATATATGAAAACCTTTTCGATACCATCCAAGCAGAAGAATAATTTTTTGACTGTCCAATAAACAATAGGACTATAATAAACATCTTTTAAGTATTTGTATATATAAGTACTAAATACATCTATAACAATTAGATATGATAATTGAGTTAAATTATATATAGTAGGGAAGTAAGACAAACTTCTATAAATTACTTGTATTGCACAATGGAAAAATAGAGATATATACCTTATGCCTTCTTTCTAGCAAGTACTAAAAAACTATCCCATTCAAGCTCAACTTGAGTTTCTTCGGTCCATCCATTCTCTTCCATTAGCTTTTCAAAGCATTCGTCCACCAAGTCTTTCTCACCTGCCTTCTTCTGCTTCAAATAGGTATGATAAGAAGACCAACTTTTGAGGTAAGACCTCAGGGAAGCCACATTTAGCTTTCGCTTCAATACGAAAACAGAGCTGTTTCCGCTGGCAGGTGGCTTTCCTACAACAACATTTTCGTATCTTTGAATGTCGTAAAACTTATCTTTAGGAGGATCTTCTGGAATTCTAGCTCTCAGCAAGTTTCTGCCGGGGGTTTCCCAAAATGGTCCAAGTGCACTACTACCATAGGAGCACTCCATTAAAGTATCAGTAGCCTTTTGATTGCCAACTACCGCAGCATCACAGTACCCCCAGAATGCTAAAGTGGCATCTGGTTTCAATGATCGCCAGGCTTCAGTGTAAAACTTATCAAGATCAAACCAGTGAATACCCTCAGCAACTGTGACCATGTCCACTGAGCCAGCAGTAACTCCTAGTGGCTCGACAGCATCTAAGAAAGTTTCACCAGGCGACTGTACAAAGGAAATTGACGGATAAGCTTGCTTTGCAGTGGCAAGCATTGTAGCACTAAGGTCAATACCAATTGTATGTTTAAAATACTTTGACAAAACACACGTAGCCTCACCTGGTCCACAAGCAACATCAATAACCAAGTCCTTTGAAGAAATCTTGCGTTTGTGATAATCGTCAAGATACTCATATAAAGATTCGGGGTACGTGGGACGGAACGAGTGGTAAGTACTTGAATCAAAAGAATTCTCTGAGAATGCTGACATTTTGCTCTTTGTTTCTTGTAGTCTGTTTGATTAACTTTACACAGCAATTAACTGTCAATGATTGATTTAATTGGAATGTGAGAAATAGTTTAAAAAAATGCTGGGATAGCATTGTTATTTAAATTAAATTTCCGCTTAACGGCACGCTTTTCTTATGTCATGAACATATTATTGTTATATAGTCATAAAGGCGGACAAAATGGGAAGGCATTCAATCCTCGTGTACATCACGGATATACAAACCACATATTTTTTTCAAATTATTCATCTTGTAAGCTATAGTTGTCCTTGCTTTGATGTTGATGAAACTGAGAAAATTAAAGTTGAAATCCGAACTCGGCTTTATATATATATATATATATAGTAAAATTATAGGTGTCCTACCTTAAGTGCTATTGATAACTAATTGAGTCAATCTCAATATCACTTGTTAACGTACTATTAAACTGTTGAAAAAATCCGATATTCACAGAGTATTTTTTTTAAACCAAATATGAAAGATTGACTTGGAAAATTAAATGGAATATTTCAGTTTCATCACTAATATGATCTAGTTTTCAGTCATCAGATGTAATTACAGCTGTATACAAATACTATAGATAACTTGGTAAACACAATCATCGTCGCTTACCACCTTTACCACCTCGTCCACCTCGTTTGCCACCACTTCCACTTCCTTTCTTTTCTGTTCCGGAGCTATTTGGAAAATGAATGTCAACTTTAGAAACGGCAATAGCCATCGTGACTTCTGTTGATTTGAGCATTTTAATTAAAGCAATTTCTATTGGCCATGGATAATCGGGGTCTTGTTGAGTCTCATCCAGCTTTGTCAGGCTGTTCAATTTATTGAGAATGGTAGATACTGCCTTACCTTTCTTTGTAGTTCCTTTCGTGATTTTGATTTTAAACTTCATACGCTTCATTGCATCCCACGGACCAAAAACTGGAATAGCAGCAATGGGCTTTTGTCCTGGAGCCAACTTAGGCACCAAAGCAATTGGAATTTTGAGCCCATCAATATCATCTGGAAGTTCATTCGATAGTAAATTTTCAAGTTCTTGTTCAGCAGCTTTCTTTTCTCTTTCCTTTCGGAGTTGCTCATTCTTGCGACGACGAGCTTCGGCTTCGGCTTCAATTTCTTTTTTAGACTTTTTAGGAGCTTTACTATTTTTCTTCGATGGCACAGGAACAGCCTTTTCCTTCTCATCATCAGAATCAGGAAATCCTTGCTGTTGTTTGGACTTACGTTGAGTACGCTTCTTTTTTACCTTTGGTGGTTGTTGATCATGTTTAATTTTTCTAGAGTTGCCTGCAGAAAGCATTTGAAGACGCTTTTCAATGTCAATGACTGTTTCTGAAGGTTCATCTTCATCATTAGATGACTTTGGTTTATCTGCAGTATCTTCTTTGATGGAACTTTCTGATGAGCTTTTTTCATCGTCCTCATCAACATCGTTATCATCAGAAATTTCATTTCTGTCATCAGTTTTACCCTTTTCAGCATCAAATTCGTCTTCACTGGTATCTTTTTTGTCATCTTCTTCAACTTCAGCTTGTTCTTCCTCAGTCTCTGATGATTTTCCATTTTTAGCACTAGACACATAACTGGAGACATCAACTTGTCCAGTCAAAACCCCAGTAGGCAATTTAGTATCACCAAACATATCGTCGTCAGAGTCACTATCAAGGCCATCATCCTCAACCTCGTCTTCGGATTCAGTGTTATCGTTTTCTTGCTTTTTGACCTCATTTTCCACAGATTCCAAAGCATCAGCATCTTCATTTTCAAGTTCCATCTCTTGTATCGATCCATCTTCTAAAAGCCACATGAAACCCAATCCCATATCGAGTGACTGATAAAGAATAATATTTCTTCCACCTCTGACTTCAATATTATCTATCCTTACAAGTTTATTATCTTTTGTAACTTTATCAATGTCTTCGAATCGACCGTACCAACTTCTGGGGAGCTGTTTAGACTCCCAAGCCTTGGTGCTAGATGCTGCAGCAAAGGCGCCGGCCTGAATAAGTGTAGAGGGTGGAAATTCTTCACCTAAATGTCCAGGTTTGCCTTTGACAATAACAATACTTGCACCATCAGCATCTGCTGTCACAAGAATGTCTCCAGCTTGAAAGTACCGGCGAAATAGAAGCTGATTTTGTATCAAATCACGTCCACCTAAAACGAGATAACCTTCACTTGAAATGAACCAGTAAAACTTCTCAAACAAAAAAGGATCACGAATGGTACGAAGACCCGAAAAAGCAGTATGTTTTTCAGTCCGATTGATATCTCGCTGAATTTTTTTCTCGGCAGATTTTAGAGCCATCGCAGAAGATTTAAGAGTTCTTTCATGCTTTGCAGCTGCAACACGTTTTACTTCAAAGTACTTTCTTGAGTTGGCCCAAGCAGAAAGGCTCAAATCGTACTCAACAATCAAAGATTTCTGCGACTTCTTGGATTGCTTCTTTTTAATGTTTCCTTCTTCCTCAGAGTCAGATTCAGATTCACTACTCTCAGAGTCAGCATCACTTTCATCATCCAGTTCTTCAATGTACTCGGGATCTGGAAGACTCAGTGTTATTTTATTACTAGATAGATTCAGAGGCAGGATGATTAATTTTGCAATTGGATTCTGCTTCGTTTTCTCTGTAGAAATAATTCGTTCAATATCTTTCCAGTCAAGTTTCTGTTCTATAAGGTCCTTAACAGCACCAGCAGCCTCCTCCGCCAAATCGGAATTTAACTGCAAAGCCAATCCCAATTTTTCATTTTTGATTTGTGTTTCAGTTAAACCATCTAAACGCTTCTGATTTTCCAACTGGGCAGCTTTAAATCGCTTTTCAAGTGCTTGTTCTTTATTGAGTGCTTTCATTGACGTTTTATTTGCTTCAATGGTTGAATAGAAATAATCTACAGTAGCATTGAAAGAATTTGTTTTTACCAACTTTGCATTTGACTGGGGCTTGTAAGGTAAATAATCTGTATAAAGATATTCAATAGTTCTCGGGTCTTGCAGCGTACCAACCTGGACAATTGGTAAGGGATCAATAAATTGCGAATCATTGTTTGAAGGCTCTCCAGTAAACTGTGTATTTTTTTCTGTCACAATATATCCTGGAATTTCGCTAGAAGAGAGCAACTGATCTGCAAAATCAAATGCATCGTTGATTGCTGCTACAATATTATCAATCATATCAGCATCATTAGCATCTATGTCTGTAACACTCTTCGTTGGATCAATATTCATTTTGGAAAGCGATTGTTCCATAAGATTTGATGATAATTGAGGTAGCCTAACGTACAAGAAATTTCGTAACTGTAAAGCCTTTTTCTTTTTTGTATTCACTGCTCCGGTATTTTTCAACCACTCTTTAATTTCAACAGCTCCTGGCCGAGTGACTTTCTCACTTTCTTCACCTAGACCTATTAAACTGTTGACATCATAAAATGATCCTACACCATACTTGTCTGTAAAATCAATATTTTCTGTTTTTTTTGTGGCAACTGTTTTCAACAATGAAATTATTTTAAACTTATTGTCTAAAAGAATAACATTACCTCCTGCAAAAAATTCCAACACCAAATGATAATCGTGATCATCTGAAAATGAAAAGATTATGACTCTGTCCTTTTTAGCTAATTCGATTCTGTTTACTCGTCGTGATTTGACATGCTTTCTGAGTTTAGCAACAAAATTAGAAGGTCCAGGCTCTACATCACGATCAAAATCAGTCAAATGAATTTGGAAACCAGGATTGACCATTAAAAGCTTCTTTTGCTCTGGTTTTTGGAACCTTAGAAGAAACTGATCCGTTTGAGCCACATTATAAATATTGTTCAACCTTAGATTTGTAAGTTGTGCCTTGAGTTCAATAGTAATGACTGAAAGGTCAAAATAACTTAATCGTTGCTATGAGAGCGTGCATTAGTAAATTTGAAACTTGATGTTGTCGAATTGCTTTCAAAAAAAAAAACATACCTTCATTTTAGGTGGCGACCGACTTTGGAGTGAATTCTTGGTGGTTGATGGTATTGGTGAAAAATCAAAATCAAATAAAAAACGAAAAATAAAAACTGAAAAAAGTTCGAGAAAGTTATTAATAAAAAGTTACCTTCTGGTTAGAGCACCCAATACTTCATCATTGAAATCCAAGCAACTGAATTTAAGAGCAAATTCATATCTCAACATATCAGTATGTCTTGTTAGTCTGGGAAAAAAGATTTTTATATAATATTCATTACTAACTGTCAATCATAAGTGTCTATTTGGACGAACTACAAAAATCTACCCAAAAATGGCCGTCTTTGGATTGGTATCACCACTTTAGTAGTTGCTTACTCTGGGGGAAAAATTGTTGATTACATGTATGAAGAACAGCTTATCAAGGAAGAAGCTCAGCGTCGTCTAGATGCGATGAAGAAAACATCTGGGCCAACATCAGATAACCAATAAAACATTTGATTTCCTCTCTTACGTTGAAATTTTGCATACTTGTACATAATCTAGAAATAGAAAATTTTAATTTCATGTTCTAGTCCTTCATAATAACTCTTTAAAATATTTTAACATATATTTAAAAAAAAACATTTGTAACAACATTGGAATTCTATTCCTGAAAAGAGAGCCTTTAACAAAGATAGCTTCTTTCAGTAGTGTAAAATGAACAGTTACCTGTATATAAATCTAGTGTTTAATTAATATATATTTAAATTTTTGGTGTCTTTATTTTTTTTCTCGTCTCTTATGGTATAAGTTAGCATGTTTAAACCCAGGTTGTCCTGCTCATGTAGATGTTGTGTAGAAGGAATTAATACCCTTACCCTGTATCAATGTCTTCACGATTAGCCTTCGTGTTCACTTTGAAAAAATACCATTTTCAGTTTTTGACAAATTTCCATTCTACAAAGACAAACACACTTCACAACAATGAGCGACCTTTCACTATACTCTACTAAAGCTATTGTAATTCTTGATAACGATGGTAACCGTATTTTTGCCAAATACTACCAACCACCTTATGCCTCAAATACTGAACAAACCCCTTCATTAATCACATCAGTTAAGGAACAAAAGCAGTTTGAAAAAGCTCTGTTCAGTAAGACCCACAGACAGAACAATGATGTTTTAATCTTCCAAAATCAGCTTATTTTATACAAAACTATATCTGATGTCACACTATATGCAATTGCAGCTAATACAGAAGAAAATGAATCGATGATCTATCAATTGGTAATTGGATTGAAGGATGCTTTTGCTATTCTATTAGGAAACTCTGTTGACAAGGGATCATTGTTGGAGAACTACGATTTGGTGGCTTTGGCCATTGATGAAGCCGTGGATTCAGGTATTATTTTAGAAACAGATCCCAGTAGTATTGCAGCTAGAACATCGAAACCCTTAACGTCCGAACCTTCTATCAATAATATTGAACTCAGTGAACAGGGTCTGCAAAATGTGTTTAACTTCGCTAAAGGGAAGCTTGCCGAGAGGCTTCGTCAATTTCAATAAATACACTCTATATACGCGTCTAATAAATTATTGAGTTATACAATGGGAAAAATTGTTAATACCCATAAAATGGACACCAAAAAGGTATTATGGGCGTTGCGAGAATTGGTCGTTGGTTGAGAGAAATGATATGCAAAATGAGAAATGCTTGTAATGAAACAGTCGCGTTAGTTCAATGAAAGAAAAGCGTCTTCCAAAGTAGCTGGACCTCCAACTATTCGTATTTCACCAGACTCTTCAGTGCTGCCTAATACAGTGCCATTAAACCTTTTTTCATGTCCAACCTTTACTTGTTTTTTCATCAAGCTTTGTAGCCATTCTTCAGTTTTAACTTTCTGCGGTTCTTGATCTGCTTCTTCCTTTTCCTTGTCTTTGACAGGATTCAAAGTTGGTCCTTGCGGAGGAACTACAACTTTTGATACTGTTTGGAAGTTTGCTGCAGATTCTTTTGCCCACTCCACAAACCGTAAGGAAGCCTCTTCATTCTCGTCTTCATCGTATACACGCATTGGTTTCAAAACGCCAGTTAATGACATTGCAAGTCCGGCGTCGTGTAATGTTACTGGAGTGTTTCGAGACAATTTTGTGCAAGTTGTCGCCAGTAGATCCAAATGGCGAATGTATAAGTCAGTCATAAGATCCAGCATACTTGGCGTGATGCGATCAATTCCGTTTGCTTTCAAAATTTGCGCCACTGAGATTCTCAGAATCGCAAAATGAAAATCTTGTGCAGTTGACATTATGATGGATGTGAACGAATGTTTGGATGAAAGTAGTATTTGGTGGAAGGTCTGGTAGCACCAAATATTATTTGAAAGATATTTTGGGAGTGTGGAATTCGTAAGAATTTATTTAAGACTTGTGACTAAATAGAAACACTATAGGTTTTATGTTTTGGGATATAAAACATCGGTTATTTATATTAAATATTTGTCTACTGGCCTAACCACCTCAGGGGAAAGGGGTTAAACAAAGATTCTTGGAAATGCCAATGAGGATTTTACTTTGGGTGTTGAGTTTGCTTTACAGATAAGGAGGATAAGCACCTCTATGGGATATATATGGTGCCAGACACCTATTTATATAATTTATCTTGGTTTGGTTTGTGCACTGGCAACTATCTTTTGGAGCACACTGTCTTTCTATGGGTCTTTTTGATTCAAAATGTTGATTTAACTAGAAAGATTTGGGTGGTTTAAAGAAGAAAAAAAGTTATGGCCCATCTTTGCTATAAAAAGTAAATGAGTCACTATCAAAAGTATGTAAAGTTTCCAAATTTGTGTGTGTGTATTGATTTTAGAGTTTTCGGTGTAATTTATTTTTATTTATATTTTTTAAAGTGCAGTGTCCACTTTTACTGCGAGATGAGTGGGCCAATTTTAACTGGGTCAGTCTTCGCGGGAAAAAAATAAATAAATAAATAAATATAAAAAGACTACGGAACATCAGGATCTGGGATCCGTGATATAAATGGGATCGGTAATAGGACTGTATGAGTTGACAAATTGTTTTTTAATTAACTTTTTTTTTGTGATTTGGATGAGATCTGGTATAAAGACAGGTTCTTGAGTATCTTAGCGGGTTTTTGTTAAGCTTTAGAGATTTGCTTGATGGCCCAGCATAAAATAATTTCATATTTACTCCTTCTTTCTTGTTTTTGTTTCCTTCCGACTCGCATTATATTAATTCACACCTTCTAGAGCGCCATCTCTTCCTCCTAATTTATAATTTCTAATACCCCCGTTTTTAAGGCTCGCTAGACTCTCGCAATGAGCTCCAGTATCTCGCGGTCCTTATCTCCAAAACCAGCAAAGGGTGTGAACTTCTCGCGGCCTTCGACATTTTATAAGCTGGAAAATATCTCGAGCTCTAGTGAAAGTTCAAAGTTCTATTCTCCGAACTCATCACCCACAAAATCCAGTAGTTCTCCAACTCAGTCCTCCGTTGTTAAGCGCTCTAAAGAGGTATGTGATATATCTACTTTAATAGATACTTGCCAGCAGCAATCATGTTAGCCTATGTGTTTTTTATTTTGATTTTCATCTTTTTTTTTTTGCGTTGACACCTTTCCTATTCTAACTAAATTCTTTTGTTACCCCATATAGCTTACTGAATCAAAGGATGAGACCACACAACACGAAGTTGTGAAGGAGCCTAAAACCGACAAACACAAAAGTATGGCTGTATATACAGAACACAAACGCACTAAAAAGATATGTTACAGCTGTAATAAGACAATTTCTGGTCATTTTGTTAGAGCCCTGAATAGAGTGTACCATATGGATTGTTTTCGATGTACTGACTGCTCTAAGCCGTGCTCCTCAAAGTTTTTTCCCATCCTCATTACAAAAGAGCCTGTTGTCAATAATAACACTTCAGCAGAATTAGAGCCCATTCAAGATACAGTGCCACTTTGTGAGCAATGTTACTTTCGTCGGCAAGACTTGTTATGCGCATCATGTGAAGGTGCTCTCAGGGGATCATATATTACAGCCATGGGGAAAAAATACCACGTTGAGCATTTCACCTGCTCATTATGCTCTACGGTTTTTGGCACAGATGATAGTTATTACGAACATGAAGATATGATATACTGTAGATTCCATTATTCCAAGCTATATGCTTCGCGATGTGAAGGCTGTAAAACAGCAATTTTAAGGCAATTTGTTGAAGTATTTAAGGGTGGAAGAAATCAACAGTGGCATCCTGAGTGTTATATGATCAGCAAATTTTGGGTGGTAGAAATCAATAAGCCAGGCGAAGTTGACTATTCTGAAGAAGATAGAGACAAATTACTAAAACTGGAGGAGGAAACGGAGGCAAAAACTTTTGAGATTTGGACTGTTTTATGTAGTTATGAGGAAAATGCGGCATCATCGATATCCGATATGTTACAATATGCGACTGCCAATCTATACCATGATACACTAAAAGCATGTGCTATGTTTATTTGGAAAGTTGAGGTACTGATATCTGCGACAAATTGGGTGAACAAACAACTTCTCCAGAAAAATTTAAATGTCGTCATGGAAAAGGAGCAGTCCGAAAAAGAACTTTTGTGTTTGTTTCGAAAATTTATCAAATACGTCAACTATATTATATTTTTACAAAAAAAGGTGTCTGGCGCTACTGAAGAATTGCTTGATTCAGTTGCAGGAATGGCACACTATTTGAAGCTTCTGATTCGTTATGGATTATCTACTTCATTAAGGTATGATCGTACAATAGATGAGCAGCCTACAATGCTTCACCAGTTTTTGGAAAAGATAAAGGTACATACGGATGCTCCAGAAAATCCATTAGACACATTGGAAGTTTCCGGAACAGAGAGTGACAAATGTGTAGTATGCGGAACAAATATTGAAGATGACTGTATCGCATTTAAAGACATGCGATGGCATTTGAGTTGCTTTAAATGTTCCAGATGTACCACACTCCTGAGCTCTGAAATGGACAATGCCAGACTAATAGACAATAATGTAGTTTGCGTGAATTGTGCAGGCGATAATTCGACAGGGCTTTGGGCATTTGAATATGTCACAAAATTGCAGCAATTAATTTATCTAGTCAAATTAGCAGTTGCCAAACTTCAGTTAGCTCTAGACTCGCATTCAAACGAAGACAACCGGCCTATATCTGCTGGGCCAGATTTGACGGCTGCAACGACCCAGAAGAATGATGTATATATGAAAACATTGAGAGATATTCGTTCTTCGCGACTAAGCCACCATGTATCTGACTCCTCTAAACTGGCTCGGCGATCTAAGGTTTTCGATTTACCAGCAAATGGATCAGATTCTTTTGACGCGTCACAGGCTTGGGGCGAAGATAACGCAGCAAATACAGAAGACAGTCAAGATTTTAATAAACCTGCATCTAGGCTGAGTCTTAATAGAACAACAGACTTGATTAAAAATGAAAAATCTTTGATTTTGGACGATATTCCCAGAATTGTTGCTGCTGAGCAGGCGAGAGAATTACAACCCAATGCATTTAAACATAGAAATAAAGAAGGACAAGAATGGAGTTTGAAAGAGATCAGTAAAGAAACTTGTGTGTATCTTTCAGAATTGTCAAAGAATGAGCTTGTGTATGTTAAACACATAGCAGTGGTTTTAGTACATCCAGAAGTATCTCAGTGGTTTAGTTTGGAGGCCCTACTACAATTGATTGAGCAGCGGAAAACTCCGTCATCTTCGATTTGGAATAAATTTGGAAGAGCATTTGGGTCGAAGACTGACCGCGGTAAAAAGTGCGGAGTGTTTGGATATCCACTAGAGCTACAAATAGACAAGTATGGCGTGGAATCAGAGTTTGGCATAGGCCCAACTACATTAAAGGTGCCTTCGTTTATGGATGAATGTATATCAGCTTTGAGACAAAAAGACATGTCTGTTGAAGGTATTTTTAGAAAAAATGGTAATATACGAAGACTGAAAGAGCTTACTGATATGATTGAGAAATCTCCCGAACGGTCTGGGTTTTTGAAGGACGAATCTGCTATACAATTAGCTGCTTTGTTGAAAAAGTTTTTAAGAGATTTACCTGATTCATTACTTACATTTAGTCTTGAAAAATTATGGTTAAAGGCTCAGGAAGAGCCTGATATTACACAAAAACTCAAGAATATGCATTTGATTACTTGTATGTTGCCGAAGCACAATAGAGATGTTATGGAGATCTTGTTTTATTTTCTTTATTGGACCGCATCGTTTTCGCATATCAACTCTGACGAAGGATCCAAGATGGATATTCATAATCTTGCGACTGTTATTACCCCCAACGTGCTATATTCTAATACTGTGATATCAGGTTCTTCGTCGAGTGTGAATATTTCTGGCGCAAAAGAAGAGCTTGGAGAGAGTCTTTTGGCCATTGAAGCAGTTGATTTGCTTATCCGGAGTTGTGAAAGGTTTGCTAAGGTTCCAAATGAGATTTTAAACATATTATCACAATTTACAGTTCCTCCAGATACAGAAGCTATAAATACCAAAGACCTTGTTAACGCTATAAACACTAAAATTCTTGAAAATGGAGCAGGAGATTCAAGGCGCATGTCTGAACCAGAGCTTAACAAGCCAGTAAGGCCAGAAACTTTCAGAATAAATTCAGCACAAGGAGTTTTACATTAATTTTTTTTCCATCTTTTTTTTTCATTTTCATTATTATTATTTTCTTTTCACTATATTTTTATTTTCACCATTTTTTTCTTTTTACCATCTTTTTATTTTCATTATCTTTTTATCATTATTTTTATTATTATCATTTTCATTTTTATCTTCATCTTCATTTTCATCTCCTTTTTTTATCATCTTCATCATTTTAATTTCCATTTTCATTTTCATTTTTTTCAACTTGTTTTTTTTTTTTTTTTTTCATTTTCTTATTAATCATTATTAGATATCTGTTATTTTACTAATATGATAACGATTTCTTATATTATACACACATCACTAGCTTTTTCAAGCTTTATCTTAGGGTTAGTACAGCCTATTGTACTTTTTTTTTTATTTCAATTTTGTTTGCTTTTTGTATAATGTTTTTAATGATATAACTGGCGTTATGGGAATACAATTTTTTTTTTGGTCACAAAATTGTGGAGTATGAAAAAGTCGAACTTTGAAGATCCGTTGACTTTAATCTGTAATGCTCCGTAGACAGTTAGGATCTTAATTATGATGGCCCAGTTTGTCTAAGATGGTAAGTTACCAATATTTGTTGAATAAAAAAAATAAGTTATAAAGTGAATAAACAATTATGGAATAGAGTAAAATGAAATAAAAATTAAATTATCAAACAGACACAAAAGGAGTTTCTTGTACTGTATACAGGACCAATTCTGTACCGAATAGTTGGGATAACGGTGGAGTGGATCAAACGTTTTAAACCTTCTTCGTTGTAGAATATCATATCTTGATTAAGTGTGGGAAAGGTTTTATTTTGTCTCTTTCTTTCTGATACTTTACTAATATTACCAATATCGTTAAAAAAAAAATTGAATTCTTATTTGATCATTTATTTTATTTTTAATGCCTTTGGTATTGGTTGAGAAAATTTTTTTAAAATATAGTAAAGTGGCTTATATTGAGAGAATGTACAGTGTAGATTGGCAGGCTGAGAATTTGTTATATATTATATATTTATATTTAATTACAAAATATATTTAATTTGTTTTTATTTCTTTACCAAGTAAAACTCATATTGCAGCCTTTACAACTATTGTGATATTGAACTGAAGGATTAATAACTTTTTAGAAAGAAAAAAACAATATCCATTAAATTAAATGGAATTAAGATCAGTTATCATGAAAGGTAACCAGTAAGTAAGTAGGTCAAATAAAAGATTAAAGATATTTTAAAATGACAATATACTCTTTTCTTTGATACAATACGAACATAATATATATATATATATATATATATATAAACAAAGATGACCCATAAAATTCTACTTGTTAGTACTCCATGATCATGATGAAAATATAAATTGTTGAATTTATTATCATTTTTATTTCATTCCAATTTAATTTAATTTAAAAAAAAAAAAAAACTTAAATTAACAATAGTCTTTATATATGTTGAAAAAAATAAATAAATAAAGAATAGAACGAAGAATTTCATATCTTTATTATTCATTCAATGTTTTGCCCATTTACCTGTTTACCTATTTACCAAATTGAATTGGTTGACTTGATCTTTAAATGGCATTGGACGCCTTAAGGGCCTAAAATTACTGTGAATGGGCCAGTTAGTTAGATCAAGAAAAGATCAAACAGCTATAACTACACAATATATATACTCTTTTGAATAGAGAAGTGAATAGTAACCAAACAATGAGAAAAAAAAATGATTACAGTATATACAAACAATAACTAGGAGAAAAAAATACATAATGTATAGATATATATATATATGTCAGACTTTTATGGTCTCTCAAACCTGATACTGAAAATGTAATTTGTATATAGGTTTTTACTTCTTTTTCAAAAAGTGATTTAAACAATTTTCATAATTAATCAATCAGCATTTACTTGTGAAGATATATTAAATACATTGTTAAAACAGATAATAAATAAATAAATAAAGTCTTTGTTTAAACGCTTGTTTGAATACTTTAGTATCAAATTGTATTTAATTCTTTATTACATTTCAAGATCTCTTCAACTAGAATGATTAAATAAATCTTGCATCGGTTTGAACTTACTCGGCTTAACAATTGAGACCTTTGTTTACTCTGAATATTTTCTTTACTCCTTTATGGCTTATTATATTAATTTTTGAATCTTTCAACTCCCCTTTTTTTTTTTTTTTTTTTTTTTTTTTGTTATAAATCATTATTTTCCATGTATACTCCTTTCAATCAAGTAAACATGTTTAAACAAAAGTATTTGTAACAAATGAATCTTGTATTTACTACTACTACTACTTTTATGATGCTAAATACAAAGTGATTTGGTATATTCAAATCATGTATATAATAATATATACTTGTGTCAGTTTTACAAACTTGATTGTATTCCAAATAGCGTTAATTCTCAAATCACAATATTTATAATATACATTCATAATGATTTTTTTTTTCTAATTCTTCTATTTTTTTTTCCTTCGTTGTCATGTTTTTTTTTTATTCTTTAGTATTTCATGATTCAACTGTATTTATCTATATAAACAATCAATTATTTGGCTTTAGTTAAATACCAAATGGCAGCATTATCTATCAGTTTACCATACTTCTGGCTAGTAAGAAGGTTGGCTGTTTTTGTTCGTTTGTTTTTTTTCGGACTGACTTTTGTAGACTATATCCTCGGGAACAATACTTAAAGAGTGACTCCGGAAACCGAATAAGCTTACTCAGAAACAATAATATTAAACAATCAATTTTTTAAACCATTAAAATATTTCTTTACACCTCTTGATACTACTTCATGTATATATAGATATATATATATCATGATTGATTTAAAAGGTTTAACCAAAAGAATGCAAATTTTCTAAGTAATACCAAAAACACTTTTTTTTTTTTTTTTAAGTGTGTGAATTAACAACACTCATTCATCCAATTGCTGCAGCATGAGCGCGTGACTACTGGCCTCCATGCATTCAATCCAATTCAGCTCAAATATCATGGTTCCAATAATCAATACAAAAAAAATATATAATAATAAGAATCATAAGAATTGAGAAAAATGACAGGAGAAATAAATCGAAAAAAAAATTAATCTTGAATTAAATGTATGGCATGTCAAAGTCATTATTGATGTGAATTAAGTCCAGTATCTAATGGATGTATCTATATAGCCTCCAAATCATGCTCAGTCTCCATAAGAGGTAAATCTACAGAGTTTTCAGAGTCATTAACATCATTTGTCGACTTAAACCCAGTCCAGAATCCCTCAAATACACTAAGAAGAACAACTTGAGCCTTCCATTCCAATGATCCCTTATTGGGTCCATTGTAACGGCGCAGGTTCTCTCTACGCACCGTCTGCCTTGCAAACCCAACAAGAACAAGAGTGAAGTAGGTGCGAACAAGCAGCAGAAACGTCGTGAGAATCACTGTTACTGCAGTCTCCTGTGCCATACTAGCTGAATCTGAGCTGGTGTCGTCTACTTGATCCATGCTAGCTGCAGTGTCGATTTGATGTGTTTTGAACCAACCCACAGAGAAAAAAATAGTAAACACAAACGTCATGATGGTGTCAAGAGTATATAAATATGAAAATCCAAGCAGCACCAGTCCGGATCCTGTGGAGCTTGGAGTACCATTTTCTGAACTTGCCGATGTCTGCGATGTTTTCCGTGTCTTATTAAGTGCGAGAATAAACGCTGGAAGAAGCAATAACGACCATATATTTAAAAGCCACTCTAAAACACTTAAAGGCTTGCCCGTCAGCAATGATAACAGACCATAGAAACTGGAGACTTTATTCACGATTCCTAATGAAATTATGATCACTGCGCCAAGGTTTAACGGCAGGAATATCAGAAATTTCTAGTCACTCTTCTTGTTAGTAAAATTGCACTTTGCCTAAAAACAACAATACGAAGCTTTCAAGCAGCCGCCAGAGTTTCAACTTACCCTAGGGATTATAGATACCATGATTAATATATATTGTAAAATGTACACACACAGTCGGAGAAAAATTAAAAGAGAAGAATAGAAAAAATAAAACAAGAGGGAAAATTGAGAGACTTCTCTGGGTGGAGGGTGAATGGTGTAACCTAACCCTTTCTGCTGCTGATATGGGAAGTCTCAAAAGTTCAAAACAAAATACAATCATTTAAAAAAAATCTCCATTGTTGAATGAAGATCTGATTATAGTAATAATGATGATGATGATGATGAAAATAAACATATGATTAATATAAAATTTTATTTGTTTTTACAAAATCTAATGATTATACTGAGCCTCCAGAACCATGATTACCCACTAAACCCGCCAGTTCAAGAAGAGCTCTGTCTTCTTTCATGGTATCAATATTAACTTTTGATCTTAACGCAGCTTCCCTTTCTTCCCATTCCCATCGTTTCTTTTGCTCCTCAAGATCCTCATCTTTCCCACATCCCCATACTTCAACTTCTGAGATTTGAAACCGGTCCTCCCACTCCGCTGATGGTCTGCTCAAGCTTGGTTTAAAACTTCCCCCTCGGCCCAAGTGTCTAAATACACCAAACTCTAGAGACTCGTCTAATGTTAATGAAACATTTCCTATACTAAAGCCCTTCGGAAGGTTACCAGATGGCCTAATTTGCGGTGGCATTGACCCAATTCCAATCCCTCCAGGGTGAGAACGGGAGAAGTAAACGTAATCATGCTTGATCGAGGAGGATGGAAACTTATCCATTACTGGATCAAGCTGGAAAAGCACAGTTGTCTCATCACCAAAACAAGCCTTTGAGCTGGCTCTCCATGGCTGAGCAATATAAATTCCAAAACTAACGTGTTTGTAAGATTTAGTTAATTGTTTACCATTCTTGTCTAAGGGGCGAACCGCTTCATTAAAAGCTCTTTCCCTCGCGGTCTCTTTTGCATCGGGGTCAATAATTTTCCCTTTAATGAACATGAACGAAGGGGCGTTCCATTTGAATACCTTGGTCTCAAACGACCTCATTGAAAAACCTGCATTTGATCCAACATACAGTTTTTTTAGCCTACCATAAATTTCTTCAGGGCCAAACATGAATGCTAACTGAGCCATCGTAAGAGAGTTGACAAGTTTTGTTTCTTCTTCATAGCTAAACAATCCATTGATTTCTCCTTGAACGGGAGGTAACAATGGTTTTGGTTCATGTCTGTTAGCTTCACTGTCCAGGCTATTAGTGCTAGGTCGACGATTAACTGCCTTGTGATTGAAAAGAAGTAATCCATAAAATTCTGATAGCGGTTGAAATAAATAAGGGAATAGTCGGAAATGTATATCTTTAAAGTCTTGATATGTTATTTTCATATCTTTGAGGCTTGTTTGATCAAGCATACTGGGATCAATAGCTCTTAGAATGTTCAGAGCGCCATGCTTGAAAAGAACATAACGTGTAGGCTCAAACTCTTTAGCTATGTCAAATAGAGTATTTGGAACTCTCAAGTTTGCTATTGAAAGCAAAAATGTAATCAAATGAAATAGATCTGTTCCAGTAATATAACCGCCAATTGATTCCAGTTCTTTTACAGGCTCATAGTCGTTCCATACCTGTCCTTTTACAATGTTGAACATGACTAGTGAGGTATTCTCGTCTTCGTTTACTTCTTCTTTTGGTTTTTGATTTTCTCTTTTTTGTTCATCTTTTACAGCAAAGGAAGAAAATATGAGATGAGATATATCGTATTCCGAAGAAAGAACAGTTGTAATTTTTCCTTGACATAATGAGATTACTCTAACTAATCCTTCTAGAGTTAATCGAACTTCTTTTTCTGATTCATTTATCTCACAGAATGGGAATTGAGACAAGAAAACAGTTGATTTAAACATCAAGTCTCTAACACCTGTTGCAGTCTCTGGAATCCCCATGAAATCACAAAATGCTTTTTTAGACCAGTACTTTTGTCCATTTTCTCCTTCAGAATCAGCATATTCTTTGAATGTTTCCTATAATATAAAAAAAATAAAAAAAAATAAAAAAAATAAAAAAAACGTTGAAGTTTGATCAATTAGCAACCTGATAGATTGGTTAAAGAATTGTTAATACCATACTTTTAATGACCAAAGCTCAATTCCTTCTAATTCTTTCCCACATCTGGCGGCAAAGATGCTCTGAATTCTTTCCTTCGATAATAGCTGCGAGTTTGAACTAATAACTTGACCCATTATAATACAAATTCCATCTGTAAACCCCAAAAAAAAAAAAAAAAAAAAAACCTCTTTTCTTATTCTAGAATTCAGTAATGATGGTTTTTTTTTTTTCCTGTTGTTGCAACAAATGTCTTTTTATCTCCAACTTTTAAAAATCTAATATCAAGCAATTGCAAAGCAATAGAAAAGATGGGGCTTCAATTGTCTTGGGCTTTTTTTTTTTTTTTTCCCACCTCAGACCATCAATAAAGAATAATAATAAAAACAGCACCTGATTACATAACAACAAGTTGACTCAGGCTTGTGGATGAATGTAAATTTACAAATCTTACTGTTTGATTTAAAAGATTTAAAATAAAATATAAAGTGTAAATTATTTAATAGTGAAAAAATAGTTTCAATTATGTGTATTGTAAAAAAAGTCAAAAAGAAAGCTCCCACGCAGGGGCTCGAACCCTGGACATTCTGATTCCATCAGTTTGACTTAAAAGTCAGACGCTCTACCAACTGAGCTACGCGGGAATTTCTGAAATTGTTTTTTTTAGCTTTGTTATACCTTAAAACATTGATATTTAACATGCATGTTTAAGTATCAAGTCATATGTATAAGTTATAACCAAAAACAATATTATCCTATATAAGTAAAAGTAACTTTACAACTTCATTAAATACATATATATATATTCAAGAAGTAAAACTTTTTTTTATTTTAATTACTTGAAAAAAAAAATAAATTATATCATTCAGTCTTATGTCAATTAAATCGAAACTGTCCATTTCAATTATTGATTTAAAGTCATTAATAATTATAGTTTCCTGTTTAGATGGATAGAAAATCAGTTTACAATCCTTATATCTAAATATTATACTAATAATAATAAAAATAACACCAGTAAAAAAAAACACCTGATTCATTTATATATCTTATAAAGATTGACAAACAGACGGTCTTAACAAGTTAGGTTATCTATTCATGCTATTTGATTTTGTATTCTACAACTGAATTAAAAACATGAACAAAAAAAGAATACAAGAAATTGACTTGTCTATTTCTACATTTCAATCAAAAGAAAACTTGTAAATTTACGTACATAATTATTAACAAAATATTAATATATATTTCATTTAATTCAGCCAGTTGATATTCATGTTCACTAATCTTTTCGTTATTCTTAACAGTTTATCAGTTCATGATGAATTTGGCTTATTGACAACCACATACATACATACATACATACATACATTCATACATACATTAGTATGTGGCTATTATGTAATATATTTCAAAAATATATAGAGTAAAAAGAGGTTTTAGCATGTATATAAGTTTTTATTTATTTATTCATTTTGCATGTGAGGGCCTCTGAAGCCGAGCTATTTCATCTTGTTAGTACCCCACAGAATGTCTTTTTCAGTTTTTTTACACCTTCTCTTCTTGTCACTACTCATTTATTGGGTTTGAATATGAAATGAGTAAAAACAGCCAGCAACTGATAGATCTATTCAAATCAGTGCTCAAGCACCCAGCTGTGTCTAGGTATGTGGGTGTGAATTTGCTATACTAATGTTTATTTATTCAATTTTTTTTTCCCCTTTCTTTCCAACTAACTCTGATTTTAGATCAACAAAAGCGTATCTGATAGCTTACCTTTATACAACACTTCCTCGAATTTTACGATTGACAGTAACATATAGGAAATCACCTTTAAAACTACTTCATCAAATCAAACATGTATTGGTTCGAGCAGCAGCACCGGACAAGATTCCTACATTTTTCTTCATCCTTTTAGCAACATATCATCTCTTGAGCACAAGAACTTCGCATAAGGGTGTTGCTGCTGCGATCTCAGCCTTTCTTGCTTATTCCAATTATAAAAGTCAAGTTATTGCACACTCTGGGATTGATATTGGTGCAAAGCGATTGGATAATATTTCATCCGAGCTAACTGCCATGGTGGCAGCACGGGCAGTTGATACTTTAATCAGACCGATGCTAGCTAAGCTCTGGAACCCTCGTACTATATTGGGGTTGCGCAACGCGGGAGATATAGCGATTTTCACATCATCGTGCTTTGTGATTATGTTTTCTTGGTTCTACTATCAGGATCGTATGCAACGGAGGTACGCTAATTGGATCACAGCCCTAGCTAATATGGACAACGAGTTATTGGTAGCGCTGCGCAAAATTCGAGCAGGCGAGTTGGTATACGGAGAGCCGCCTGCTGCTTGTATGGATCCCACAGTGACTATTGAGTCGAATCCAGAGGCAGCACATTTGTTAGGCCCTATGTGTCTGCGGTACGGGATTGATCCAGTTCTAGGAAACACATGCAAAACTAAACCAATTCCATGTCGGTTGGTGCACACTGCAGTGTCGAACAACTGTGAGATACATGCACTATGGCGTTTTTACCGTGGGTTTTTGGCAGCCATTCGAATTTACCTACCATTGAACATGCTGTTGGCTGTTCGTTCTGGACGGTTCATGACTCTGAAAGGATGGAAGATTATTTTAAAGAACTCTATTAGATCGTCATCCTTTTTAGGATTTTTTATATTTCTTAGTTGGTATTCGGTGTGTTTAGTGAGAACACGATTGGGCAAGGTTGTATATCCAAAGGCGACACCACAGCAGCTGGAAAACAGTTGGGGAGCTGCGGTAGGATCATCGATATGCGGTTTGAGTATTTGTATAGAACAGCCAGGTCGACGACCCGAATTGGCGTTGTTTGTATCGGCCAAGGCAATGGATATTGCAGTATTGCCCAAAGGGTTTGGGTCTAGGTGTGGGTTAATGGATGCATTATTATTTGCGAGTTCGATAGGTGTTCTTGTATCAAGAAAAAACAAGGTGAAAGGATATTTTGGGAAACTTATTGGTGGGATGTTTTAATGACAAAAGGAGGGAGGGAAGGAATAATAAATAAAATGAATTTTTTAGGTATATTTTAAAATCTAGGAGATTGGAAAAAATTGAACTTTGAAAACATGAGAGGTTTAATACTAATAAACTGGTGGAATTATTTCTTGGTGATTTACTGTTGCTATGTAATAGAAAGTTTAGTATTAAAAGCATTGTAAAACGCGTAGTTGTAGTTTTGAAAAAAAAATTTTTTATTTGATTGGCGTTGAGAGTGTTATTTGAGCAATCTTTAATGAATCATATATATATATATATTTGATTGTTATTTTATAAATCAGTTTATTTAGATGTAGGAATAAATATTTTTTTTCATTAACATGAATTATATTTATATATCATGAAATAGTCATGAAAAATAAACTAATTGTAAATAAATATACTATTGAATAAAAGTAATCAAGTTGAATGTATTAATTTAAAAACAATAATTATAAATGAAAATTACATTAAAATAGTTTTTTAAAATATAAAATTGTAATGATGATGATGATGATGATGATGATGATAATTGTCAAGAAGAAGAAAAAATTAATAAAATTTAAAACCATACTGATGAAATATTGTTTCATTATGATGAAGAAGATGTATTTTTTTTTTTTTTTTTTGAATTGCATTCAACTAAGAATAATATTCATTTTATGAATATTAAACCAACAACAAATGTCTATTATTTCATCATTATTATAGAATAATACTAATCAATATCGAGATTTTTTACTTTTATAAATATATTTTTCATGAGTTAATTTTTAATCAGTAAAATAGTTGAAAATCAAATGTTGGTGTAGAAAGAAAAGAGTAATAAAATATAGGGCTTCATTTTTCATCATATTTATTTTCTAAATACTAAAGTAATAAAGTAATAAAGTAATAAAGTAATAAAGTAATAAAGTAATAAAGTAATAAATTATCAAATAATAAAATTTAAAAAATGCTTTCAATTCATTTGCCTTTTCTTTTGCCCCTTCCCCTTTAAAGAAAAAAAAAAAAAAATTGAATTTTGCTTTCAATCTCTACAAATTTTTGTTTTTTTCTTTCTTCCTTTCTTCCTTTTCATGTATCATTAATTATTATTCAAGTGATTAAAATGATTTTTAAAATAAATATTAAACCAAAAAAAAAAATAAAAAAATCAAATAAAAATAAATAAATAAATAAATAGATAAAAAAAAAAAAAAAGAGGAGAAACTAAAATATTATCAAAATATGATTGGTTAAAATCAATAAATATAATGTTTTATGTCTCATGTTTTATGTCTAGTTTATTATTATTAGTATTATTATTATTATTATTTATTTAATGCTGATTTTTTTGTTGTTGTGGTTTTGCCATTTCTTTTCTTTTCTTTTTTTTCATTCAACGATTTTACCAAATTTAAATCTAGTTTTAATACTCGTATTCAAAATAATTCAATGTAAAATAAATAAATAAATAAATAAATAAAATGATTTTTGCTATTTAATAAAAATCAAAATGAATAAAGAAAAAAACATATGAATTGATGTTTTTTTTTTTTTTAATTTTTTAATTTTTAATTCTAATTATTTGTATAAAAAATAAATAAATGAAATTATCAAATAAATAATAAAAGTATATATTTTTTTTAAAAAAAAAAAAAAAAATTCGTATTAATTTTTTTTATTCAACTTGTTATCATTAGATTTTAATATTTCGTGATTTAAAAAATAAAATAAAAAGTCTACTGAGTTAGCTTTTTATCAACTGATTTTTCATGAATCTACTGTTTATTACTATTATTATCATCATTATTATTAGTTGAGATAACTATATATAAATATATTTGAATTCAATCAAGGTGAATCCAATTCATCCCCATAAAAACTATAAATTCAAGGGTCTTGGCCAGTGGTTGTTTTATTCCTCAATGCTATTTAGCAAAGCCCTTTTTATTTTATTTAAATTCATTTTAAAGAATTTTCTCGTTAATGAATTATAAAATCTTTTCAATAATTGAATTCATAGTTATTTATATTAGAACCAATGTGTAAATAAATATATATTAATGAGAAGAAAAAAAAACATAATAAATATAATTATAACAGTCTAAACAAACGCTCATTGTTAAATTTGCTAAAGCAAGTGTAAAAAAATCAATTTATTAGAATGAAAAAAAAAAAAAAATATGCGAATTAACAATAAAAACATAGACAGTAAATAATGAGAATAATAATAATAATAATATTAATAATAATAATAATAATTGTATCATGTGCCAGTTGTGGATAATTAAAGCCAAATACCATTTGGAATCATCTCTTCTGGTAAAAATTCAGATCCTAAATCAATCATACTTTCAATCATGGCGTCAACACTTTGAATTGGAAGTTGTTGGGGACTAAAGTCATAAACAGCTGATGCCTCACGTGCACTGAGTGTGGGTGTAGGATTACTACTCGTCTCACTGATGTAGTTGAGCCCATCGTCGCCCATCGCATTAACAGATGGCGGTAGTTCTGGTGAGAGATCCGGAACCTCTGCAAGGGCCATTACAGAGTGTTGTTGGTTTGAATTTTGATTTTCGTAATGCTCATGTTGATGCTGGTGTTGATGCTGGTGTTGATGCTCATGTTGGTTTTGATGCTGCTGACTCGACTGATGATGAAATAAATACTGCTGAGTGTTCAACCCAAAACTCTCAAGCATCATCTCTTCATTGTTCAGCTCGTCCAGCTTCATTTGTAAATTAGATTTATCGTCATAACCATTCACCAAGTCTTCTGCTGAAACCGGGAGTCCTGCCGTTGAGGGAATCCCAGGAACTTCGTCAAGCTGTTTCCTTGGCCGCAGCTGTTTCTTCTCTAGCTTCAAAGCCTCCACTACACTAGCGTCCATTCTGGCAATACTTTCTATTCGTGACCTCACCTCTTGGATCTTTTTAGTCTGCTTGTGCTCAGGAAGGTGTCTTGCCTCCCAGTACATTTTTGGCGTGATACCAGTAAATCGTTTGAATAGACGGTGGAAATGCCACTGAGTCAATCCCACGTGGTCGGCCAGCACCTTGAGGTTTACAGGAGCTTCAGGCGACCCGTCCAGCACTCTGCAAGTCCGCCTTATCATGTTGAAATGGACTTCGTTTTCGGGCTGTAGAGGCTTACATCGTTTGCAAGCACGGTATCCAGCTGCCAACGCTGCTTCCAGTGTGTCGTAAAACTCGACGTTTTTTCGTTTAGATAGTCTTGCAGCACATGTTGGTCGGCAAAAGATTCCTGTGGATTTGACGCAATACAGAAATGCTTTAGCTGCTCGTGGGTCTCTTGTTACCAGAGCTTGCCACTTTGATTCAAAGTCGGGGTATAATGTGTTGATATAATTTGGGTCGTAATAACCTGACATTTTTCCATATATATATGTATATATATAGATATGTGTGTGTTTTTTTTTTGAATACTCTGTTCTGTTTCTGTTTCTGTTTTTGGTTCGAGTTCAGGTTTGATTTCGTTTTGCTTGAATTGAATCGCAATATTTGGATGCTTAAGGTGGTGTAGATATTTGTTCTTGCTCAATAACTTTTTTTATTTTTTGAGTGTATTTTTTTCTTTCCCTTGAGAATATAAATATGAGCTAGATGCTCTTTCTTTCTCTATAAGTTGAAGAACGAAAAGATCAATAAATAAATATAAAAACAACTGAACTAAATGAATAAAAAAAAACAAAAAAAACAAAAAAAACACAAATAAACAAACTGAATATTGAAAATGAAAATGAAAATGAAAATGAAAATAAAAATAAAAATAAAAATTAAATATATATAAGAAACCCCAAGAAGTAGGAAAAGGCCAGGAAAAAGTTTCTAAAAAGGGAATCATGGTGTATTTATATTCTTTTTTAATATTATTAATATTATTTTATTTTATTTTCTATTTGAATTTTTTGCTTTTAACTTTTAATTTTTGCTAGAGAAAAATTTTTTAATAAATTAATAAATTACTAAATTACCAAGTTACTAAATTAACAAATAATCTTTGGCTGCGAATAGTTCTTTAAGAAAAATTTATTTATTATTATTATTTATTATTATTATTATTTATTATTTATTATTTATTATTTATTATTTATTTTCATTATTTTTTATTTTAGGCTTTTTATTAAAGTTTAGCTCATCCGATCACCCTGACAACATGTCATGTGATGTGCTTCATGGAGGAATTTTATTCCGTTTTTTCCGGAAAAGCCTTCCCTCATTCAAACCCCGCATTTTCTTGATTAGACAAGAAAAAAAAAACCCCCAAACAAAACAAGTTTATTTATTGAAAGATAATACAAATCTAGGTAAAATATCAAAGATCATTGACATCAATCAAAACCTTCAACATCAATCATATCAAAATATAAAACAAAAGATTTATTTTTTTCTTGTAGACAAATGACTAAATCGCCTTGGTATAAACACTTTATTGATGCTTGTCTTGGCTTCGGCTTTAATTCTCAGTTCGCGACACTTTTGTTCCATTCTGGTAGTGCCCAGGGTTATGTGATTGTCTTTATAGTGGCAGTTTGTTAAGGTTGGACTTTCCTCGGCTATTCAATCCTTATTTAACAATTTCTTGGAAAATGAAATGTTTTTGTTATTATTATTATTATTTTTTTCCCCCAAATTTACTTGATTGATTCAATGAAAGATTTAGAGATGAATGAGAAGTAATGACTTGAAAATGTAAAGAATTAGATGTATAGACTTGAATGAAAAGAATTAGATGTATAGACTTGAATGAAAAGAAGTAAATGTATAGACTTGAATGAAAAGAAGTAAATGTAAAGAATTAGATGTAGAGAGGTAAAGTAAATTTAAAGGAAACACAAACTAGAAAAAGCTAGTTTCTTCTACAAGACATGAACTTTTATGCTACATTTTATACTCAGCTCGCATTGTTTAAAGATGTAACTTGCATCAACTCGTTTTATAGTTACTCTCATGGATATGATATTCAATTAACTTTGGTTCTTACCTATAATGTTTAGTTTCAACTACTTTATGTTCATTGCGTATAAGAAAAACAGTTTTAATAAATCTAAAATTATCTCCGAAGATCCGAAACAAGCAAATATACAAACCTTATTCAGCCCTAACTGCAAAATTTTCACGACACAAAATATACACTATAAATCATAAAGTATAACCTTTAAATATCAAGTTCCATTTTCTAAAATCTATAGTTGAAGTCATTTTTCAAAACTTTCATGTTGCAAGTCTTTTTTCAATACATTTATATTTCAAGTATCTTATCACATGATATTCTTAAGTCATTTGTTTCATATCTCAAAAATTAAATCATATATTTATTTCATTTATTTATTTATTTTTTTTTTTTTTTCAATATACTTACCTAATAATATCATTTTATTTATTTATTTATTTTTTATACTGATTGCTGCTGCCTATCAATTATAAAATATTGAAAGGCTGTAAACTTATCCCAATTACATCACACTAATTCATATTTAAAAGTAGAAATAGGCTCTTTTATTTATTTTTTTTTCTTTTGCCCTGAAATCAAATTTATACGTTCTTCTCCTTCCTTTCATATCCCTTCCTCCCTCTTTCTTAGTCTCACTTGCAGCCAACCACCCTCTGCGTCTCACTCAGTGAGAAGAGATCAATGCCATCATGAGTACAGCTTCAAACCAACAGCCAAACTCTTCAATTTATGATGATTACACTTCAACATCTCCACATCACTCCCTCAAACGCAAACTCACATTCACATCACTCCGTCGTAACTCAGTCATAGTATCTGACACATACGATGGCGATGGACACTCGCGATTACTCGCAAATGATGGAAGGTCTTCCGATACCTTGCAGCAAACCGAAACTACCCCCCTACTGCTAACTTTTAGAGAATCTCACGGTACACGGAGAAAGCAGATTTGGAACTATCTCAAAACAAAGGAAGCAAGGCATGTCTTCAAATGCTCACTAGCTTACTTTCTGGCATCCATGATTGTGTATTCACCATTCAGACTTTTATACGGAATCTCGGAAAATAAGCACATGGCCGCAACCGTAGCAGTCTACTTCCATCCAGCAAGAACTGTAGGCAGCATGTATGAATCTATCGTGTTTGTATTAATCTCTCTCGCATACAGCAGTATGATGGCAATACTCAGCATGCTGGTATCTAGAGTTTTTCTCGCTTGGGGTCTAAAGCTCGTAGGATATGCGGTAGAGCTCTTTGTATTCTGTGCTTTCGGATTAGGCTCAATTGCATTCATGAAACAGAGAGTAGGCAAGCCTACCTTCAACACCGCATGTTCAGTAGCCGCCATTTTTTTGGTGACAACCTTGGTGAAAGAAGGTAGCGTCCAAGCAGGAATCATAAGATTTGAAAGATGCCTTCTAATGTTCAAGTTGGTCATGTCTGGTGTCACCATCTCAGCATTGGTCTGCTTTTTGTTCTATAGAGAATCCGCTGTAGACCAAGTTAAACAAGCACTAAACAAGTCAATGGATTTGAACTCGGAACTTCTTGTATTGCTAACAAATAATTTCATTGATATGAAAAGTGTGCATTCCACTCAATACAGCACTTTGAAAGCCGATTCCCAAAAATGCTTCCAAAATCTGCATAAAATCATAACAGACGCTCAGTACGAACTCTATATCCAGGGCAAAGAACAAGAGCTTCACATGTTGAAAGATCTAATTAATTCTAGTTACAAGCTATTTCTGCAAATCAATGGCCTCGGTTCAAGTGCTTACACACAATGGAGTCTTCTACATGAAGATGACGCAAATCTTTCTTCAGACGACTCTGTTGAATTGTTTAAATCTTTTTCCGACAATATTGGACCTTTGATGAAAAATTACTGCAACACCTTGGTGACAACTCTTGATGGTATTCCCTTTGAAACCGGTCCCAGCCCTCAATATCTAAGAACCCTAATAAGTGAAACTGATAGATACTCTGAAGCACGAGAGTCTGCTCTTGCTCAGCTCTATAACCAAACTTCAAAAATTCATGAAAAACGAGACTTTCACGATACCGCAATCGAGGAAGGTGCGGCTGCAAGCTGTGGTAACTTTTCGTATTTACTCGAAGAATTTGGAAATGAGCTTGTTTCATTCTTGTACATTCTTGACCGGTATGAAGCTACTGTAGAAGACAATCCCAAATCTTACAACTGGATTAAATTCTGGAAATCAAACAAAACATCCCTAGAACCCGAGGGCAGAACGGAGTCTGTTGCATTGCTAAGAGAATTGAGCAAAAACTTACAGGTTGAAAGAATTTCAGGTAAGCCGAGCTTTTCGCTAAGGCTGTGGCGTAGCTTACACTACTTCAGACGAACAGATGTTCAATTCGGTATTAAAGTGGGTCTTGGAGCTGCAATATTTGCTATTCCCGCTTTCACCTCAAAATTTAGAAACTTATTCGGTCTTTGGAGAGGTGAATGGGGTCTTGCAACTTTTGTTATTATCATGAATAAATCTGTTGGTGGAACAACAAGCTCCGTTAAATTTAGACTTTTAGGAACTTTTCTTGGTGCATTTATAGGATACTGGGTATGGACTTGGTTTCCTGAAAATCCAGTCATGCTTTCACTCTTAGGATTATTGATGTCGATCTTCTGTTTCAATGTTATTTTGAATTGGAAAAGCAACAACATTTTTGGCCGTTTCATTTTATTGACATTCAATTTAACAGTAATGTATACTTATTCTCTATCAATGTCAGATAAAGATGATGGTGATGAAGATGACGATGAAACTAATCTGATTGTGAAAGAAATTGCATTCCACCGATTTGTATCAGTTTGTGTGGGTGTACTTTGGGCTCTAATAATCACAACCATGGTACTTCCCAATAGCGCAAGAAGCAAATTGAAGCGCGGGTTGTCAATATTATGGTTACAAATGGGAGTTGTCTGGAAAAACGATGTTTTAGAAACAATTCAAAGAAAGGGTACCTCTGACTTTGTTCTTGCGGGTATTCGGGGAGAGACTCTGATGCAGCTGACAATGTTGGAACTACAAACCCTGTTGACCAATGCTCCGAATGAATTAAGACTTAAAGGTCCGTTTCCAGAGACAGAATATAAAACACTTTTAAAATCAACACAACGGATTCTAGACGCATTTCAAGATATCTCTGTGCTAATCTCCAAAGACGTCAAAGCAAGTAGTAAAGAATTTGAGATTTTACAAAATACAAAGTTGGAAAGGCAGGAATTGTGCAGTAGAATTTTTTTGAATTTTTACCTGCTTTCATCTGCTATGCGATTAGGATTTCCACTTCCTGAAAAGATGCCATCCACCGAGCATGCTACTGATAGAATGTTAGTGAAGCTGAATGAATATAGAATTAAAGCTTTAAATGAGTCAAAAGAACTTGAATATGGAATTGAAGAAGATTTTGTTCTTTTCTATTCTTATATTTTGGTTACTATTAATATTACAGAACAGTTAGCCAGTATGGCATTACAAATCCAAAAATTATTTGGAGTTATTGAAGATGATATTTTTCAAGTTTGAAAAAAAAAAATAAAAAAAAAATAAAAATAAAAAATCACACTAGGAATAAATTTTTTATTTTTTTTTATTTTTTTTTTTTTTTCATTCATTCTTTCTTTATCATTATTTTAATTGTTGTACATAATTTTTATTATTATCATTATTATTATTATTATCATCATCATTAATGTTTATTTTTATTTCTTTTTTTCCATAATTATTAATTACTATATTTTAATTAGCATTTTGCCTTACTTTTAACTACAAGTTAATAACTATTTAACATAGTTGACCCAAAAAAAAAAATTTTTTTTCTTTATTCCAACTTAATGATAGATAATAATATCAAAAATTTGTAAATATATATATTTTTTTTTAAAAAAAAAAAAAAAAAAAAAAGAACATATGTTCTACATGTAATTAATATTCTAATGCAAATTTACGTTCAATACATTTGCCATTGTTACACACACACACACACAATTTTCCCCCAAAAAAAAATTTTTTTTTTTTTTTTTTTTTTTTTTTTTCATGAATACAAAAATAATAAAAAGAACTACACCCACTTATTATTGATTTTCATAGGAGGTCTCAAATGTCTATAAATATCATTTAACGATTCCTCCTGTTCATTCTTTTGAAATTCAATTTCCTTGTATATTTGTACTCCTTGTGGGTTATAATCTTCTAAAGACCCACTGTGTTTTTCTTCACCACGTAAAGATCCCATTGAATAATTGGATTCTGACTCTGGCTCTGGTGAAGGAAGATAGCGTGAAATGGTCCGTGTTTTGTCCGTGCTATACTCAGTCTCGGGCGCAGTGGTAGTTCTACTATAGTAATCTTCATGACTTTCACACTCAGGCCGTCTATGCGAAAGGCTGATTTTACTATATGCACTTTTTTCGTAAACTGTACTTTGCTCCTCAATATCTTCTTTCAATCCATCTTCCAAATTATCATACCCAACGTTCCTAGATGTATTGCCTCCTTTGGATGGATTGTGATATTGACTAAACAAGTCGATATATTCAGTCCCAGCTTCAGTCTCAGTGTCTGTTCCTAGACCTCCTAACTCCATTTCAACAAGTTTCATCAAGCGCTCCCGTTCCTCACGCTCTTTTTGTCGTCTTGTTTTCAGCTTCAACTTGTTTTTAACCACATCACGCTTCCTAATGGTTGGTTGTTGGCTCCGCTCGTTTACATAATGTCTGTTGTTTGTAACAGACGCGGCTGAGCATTGCGGGACACAACTTAGATAATGGTGCTGTTCTTGTTGATCTTCTTTTCGGTGCTGGCGAAATGAAAACAAACTGAGGAACCGACGCCGCCGTTTACGAGGAGGATGTTCATTACAGTTGACCTCTGAATCAATTGGTGGTGAAGCTAGCGTGCTATTAAGAGCCTCTATAGAATCTGGATGGCAATAGCGAAGGTCGTGCGTGGAAGTGGAGCGAGATCTCCAAGTGCCAAAGAGTGAAGTGTCACCAGAATGCCTTCGTTTACGAAGGATATGCCAGCTACTGGGGCGCTCTTGATCATCAATATTCGAAGCCATTTTTTGTACTTTCTGTAAATGCTGAACGTATTATATGCAATTGCAAATGTAAAAACTGTGTGTGTATATATGCAAGTATGTATTGAAGACGAAGGAAAAGCAGATGCGGGTTGGAACACAAACACATTAATCAGGATTAGCCTTTTTATATATAAAACCCCTACCCAGGAATGTCGCAATCGCACTATTTTCTAAATTCTAGGCCGACACTTCTATTTTGCTCCAATTTCTTCGAGCTTCTCTCCATTTCTTCTACAAAACAATAACAGCAACAGCTACTACCACTTGTAACTTTGATCAACAACAATGCATGTGTACTATTTTGACAACAACGACGCAGTTGACGAACGTGAACCTCACATTGGATCCGATGGTGACGTTTCTACCGAAGAGTTGAAAGCTATTGGAGTACTTGCATATCATTTTGACTCACAATCGGATGTGGACGAGCTTGCAGTTTCACGAAATTATGTTTCCCGGGACGTTGTAGACATTACTGTTGAGTCTATGGGTGGACCCGAGTCTTACGCGGAAAAGTTAAAAAACTTCTACACAGAACATCTTCATGAAGATGAGGAAATCCGATACATTTTGGAGGGAGAAGGGTACTTTGACGTGCGCGGTAAGGACGAGCGCTGGATTCGTGCCAGACTTTCAAAGGGTGACTTGTTGATTCTTCCTGCCGGAATTTATCACAGATTTACTTTGACAACTGATAACTACGTGAGGGCAATGAGACTGTTTAAAGAACAGCCAAAGTGGGTTGCAATCAATAGACCTATTGCTGACGAGAATCCATATAGATCAGAGTACCTAGAAAGTATTAGTGCCTAAGAGATTTTCATCTAGCTTCAAGGTGTTTGTATCCTTATTTTCTGTATACATGAATAATATAAAATATAATGATGATAATGAATTTTGAGTATTTGAAAGGTTTTTGAATGCCATCTCTTAATATATGGTACGGCTGACCAGCTCTGGGACCTGTAGTAGTATTAATATTACCAATCAACTTATTGAATATATGTTACAAGTTTTTATTTGTTTAACTATCTCAGTATTGAAATGACTTTTACTCAGAAAGAAAGTATGTGCATTAACGTTAGTAAAAATATGAATTTTTATTGATTTAAAACAAGTATGGGCACATTATTATAATTATTACTATTATTATTATTATTATTATTATTATGAAGTTTGTCTTACTAATAGTTAAATACAATTTAAAAACGTGTTTGAGTTAATTGAAGATACACAAGTGCAACAAGATTCATAGTATATGATTTTTTTTTTTGGTCAACAAGTATTAATGAAATTTATAATCTAAACAGTACAACTATTTACCAGAATTGAAAATAAAAACAATGATAAATACTACAGTTTTTTTTTCTCTTTTGATCATCAGTTACATTTAACTATTTAAAATTTAAAATAAAAAATATATATAGGTTTTTTGAAAACAGTGTATTCTATTTCAGATATATTAAATATATAAAAAAGCTTTCAAACTCATGAGTCCAAATACTCATTTCACAACAGTTAAGTTCAGATAAAATTTACTCGACACTTAGAATACTATAAAATACAACTATGTGCTCTTTAAATGTAAATTAAGTAACATTGTTTTGTACTCTCAATGTTATAGAAATAAAAAAAAAAAAGAATAATATAAAATTTACATTATAAGCTACACTGATAAAATAATCTTCATCTTATTTCTAAACAAACAAAATTCAAGCTGGATCAACCATCAAAAAAAAAAAAAAAAAAAAAGCTTGAAAACTTTGTTACTATGCTGATAGAAAATATCAAAATCACTGGGGTTTTACTTAACATATACTAAATTAGTGATTTACAACCAGAAAAGTGAATACAAATAAATACTCCAAAGCAATATCAATTGTTGCAGTTTTACACAAGTAGAAAAAAAAGTTGCAAGATCACTGGTATACTTGAATATAGTAATATATGATCAGCTAGCGGTCGCTGAACTTTCAATGATATATAAATGAAATTATAAAGTGATAACAAGGGTTTACTATAGTGCAAAAGATTGACTAAAGTTTTCAAGCATGGATAAATTATTTGATGACAGTATAAAAAACCAACAACAAAAGGTGAATAACCAATTGAATTGATAATATATTAAAGTATCAACTGAACAGAAGTTGATGAAAAAAAAAATTGTTTTTTCTCAAAAGATTTTTCTAAATGGAGGAAATATTTATTTGAAAATCATCAGCCTGGCAGAGTAATAAAATTAGAAAAACAAGATTCCTATTACAGCGAATTTATGTCACTTTGTACAACTACATGTAAATGATAATGTTTCAAAATACAATGAACTTTCTAAAATTGTTCGCAATCAAAATTTTATAATTAGTATTACTATTGATAGCCATTTGTCACTCACGATCCATCTATAGTGCAATATCATGAAATTTTATTCAAGTAATTCCCATGATTTTCAACTTTAACCCCAGCCCTCAAATTTACTACAATCACGTGATTGTAACTTTTCATGAAAACACCACCAAATTTTTTTCTTTCTACTGAAACAGCTGCTACTGATTGGCCCTAAATCTTTCCCAAACTCTAGTTTCCTTCTCCTTGTGCAATCCTAGCATTTACCAAGCTACGACTAGTTAGCCTCTCACATAAAATCGGTCATAATGCGAAGCACACTTCGACTTCTTCATGAAATCAAGGCAAGCACACCTGTAGTTCCTCGACTGCGTGAGCGTATTCGCGCAAAAGATCTGATTGCAAGAGCTCAACAAGCATCAGCTCAACAAGGCAATGTTTTCTTTCAACAGCTACCTACTCCCTTGGCTGAATTTTTTCAAAAGTATCCACCAGCTCCGTTTCGCAAGTATGCAACTGAATCGACATCCACCGAGGCAGATGATGCCAACCCATTTTTGTATAATAGAAACCCAGTGACGAAGAGAGTGCATGACCCTGTATACTCTCTTAGAAGACAAAGTGATTTGTATAAGGCAGCTTACAGATACGGAATCGCTCACTTGCTGCCTCCTTTGGTTAATGGAAAGAAGTTCTACGAAGACAAATACGAGAACAAGAAGCCAATTAGAGGTTCACAGAAATTCAAGTTGACGAAATCGGAGAGAAACAGAGAGGATAGACAGAAGGAAATGGATGAGGCAATAGCTAATGCTGATGAGCTTATTTTGAAGGCTAGAGGATCCAAGTATAGAAAGAGATTGGAAGCAAAGCAAAAGAAGGGATTGCCTTGGTTCTAAAAACCTACTTGTTGTTTTGTACATATGTAAATATAAAGAAAAGTGCGTTGACCATTTTAATTATTTTTATTGGAACGATATAAAAACACACACACACACACACACTGTAGTTAAATGTTGATCTCTCTCTATGGTTTTGTTCTTTCAGCAACTGCAGATGGATAACAGAAGGAATAGGATCTGTTGTTGACTAGTACTGGAGATGAAAAATTTAGGCAGGGTAAACTATCTAAAAATTGATGTCTTGTTTATCTAAATATATCGAACATCTAATTCTTTTTCACGCGCCAATATATATTGACTTGACGATAATATTACAAAACAAGCATAAAAATGTCTGATACTGAAGCCTCAAGAACTAAAAGAATCATGACGGACTCCGAAGATGAAAGTGATTCGGGCGTTAAGCAGCCAGCTCCTTTGAATGAACTATTTGATGATGATGAAGAAGAAGAACAGCAAGAGTCTAATAATGAAGAAGACGTTGATGCTGGATTGTTTGGTGAAGAAGAAGAGGATGATGATCGTCGAGGTAACACAAATTTTGGAGAGGATAACGAAGATGATGAAGAGGAACTGGAGGAACGCGAAGAGACACTAATGGAACTATCGTTGACTAGATTTCCACCTTCCCATAAACCAAGCAAGGATTCTTATTTTGTTCCTGTGCCGAACTTCTTTTCTGTAGACCCACATGCTTTCAATGCATCAGCTTTTTTGAAATCAGCGGAGGATGGACATACCGACGACGTGAAGCAGTCACAATTTCATAAGCTTAGGAATATGAATACAATTAGATGGAAATTCAGTAGGAATGAGCGCGGTGAGATGATTAAGGAGTCTAATTCAAGGTTCGTGAAGTGGTCAGATGGCTCAGTGTCGTTACAATTAGGAAATGAAATGTTTGACATCATTGAGAAACCAACTCCAGATGTGTTTTTGGCAATGTCGCATCATGCACAAGAAGTACTTCAAACTACAGCTGCTTTGAATAAGTCAATGGCTTTTGTGCCTACATCAACTTCTTCGGAAACTCACAAGAGGTTAAGGGAGGAGTTGCATGTACAGCAAGAAAACAAGACTATTGCTGTGGGCAATGTGGCTACAATAGATGATCCTGAAAAGCTTAAACGAGATGCTGTCAAGGCCGAAGAGCTTACCATGAAGGCCAGGAAGAAGCTTGAGCAGAAGAAGCGGAATTTGGAGGACCGACATGATGCAGGTAATTCAAGAGCTTCAAGACTGGGATCTTCGAACTACGATTCATATGATGGTGGCCACCGGGGCAGAGATGAGTACGAGGAGGATGACTTTGTAGTAGAAGATGAGGACGAGGACGAAGAAGAGAACAGAGCAAAGCGATTAAAAGATCTTAAACGAAAAGGTGCTGAAAAATACAGAAGTTCGCGCGATTTTGATGACGACGACGAAGACGATCTCGATGACGAAATTCAAGATGACGAAGAGGAAGAAGAGGAAGCCGAGTTTACAGATAATGAGGAAGAGGATCAAAGCCGTCGTCGGACAAAACGCCGTATTATGGATGACGATGACGATGAATAATGTTGGTTAGTATTTATTAGAGATGTTAATGTTGTTGCGCAATAGTTTGATGAAACTATATATATATATATATTTAGTATTATACAGTTCTATTAGATTTTTTTTTTTGGATTCTATTTTCAATTTTATTCAAAGAACTCATCCTGTTGGTCGTCGTTGAATTCATTAGCATCAGCATCATCACCATTATCATTTGTAGATGTATCTTTAGCAGGGTTTTGATGTGAGAGACCTTGTTTTCTGATTCTTTCAACCTCACTGATAGCTTTTGAATCTGTTTTCTTTGAGTTTAATCCACTTGCAAGCTCACCTTTAAGCACTTTTTCTCTAATACTGACCCAGACTTCGTTTTTTTCTCTAACTTCGTCAATATCACCCTCTTTTTCACTTGGATAAAGAGCCAAGTACTTTTGATCCATAGGAAACATCACGGTGTAATACAAATCCACTTCCCTTTTTCTCATTTCTTCTAATCCAGTCTCAGTTTCTGGGCTGTCAGCAATGATATCTTTGACTGCGCGACGCAGTCTTCTCACAGCTTTCTTACGTTCAAAGAACCGCACCATGTGATACTTTTGTCCATTCTCTCGAGCTTTAGCTGCATTTTGTACTCCAGCGAGCTCCTGTTCTAAGCCTTTCAATGCACGCTCTGCTTCCAAACGCTTGTTGGCTGCTAGCCCAGGTTTCCGAAGCGTACGTTGTACATCTCGAATCTTCTTCTTCAGCTTGCCGCTACCTGCACCTTGCCGCAGTGAATGTACTTCTTTTATTTTTGCATTGGCACGACGGGAATTTCGGGTATGATTATTAGATGAAGGGCCCATTTGATTTATGTGCTTTCTGTATAAGTGAACGTCTGTAATCCTGTTTATCTGAATGACGAAGATGGAGATGAAAAAGACTGCGATTTGCGAGTTTCTGGACTATGGAACAAAAAATTTCATGTGGAACAGTTAACTTGAAACTCCCAATTGATCACGTGATGTTCTTGAATATGGACCTGAAATTAAACTGGTGTATAAATTTGAAAAGTTGTAGTGGAGAAAGAGAGAGAAAGCATGTCTTTTATTTCTTATCAAAACACTTAGTGAGCGATGAATAACTTGAGAAAACGAAAACAAGTTGTGATTAAAAGTAGAGATGATGAAGACGAAGAAGATATCAAGCTTCCTTCTATTGGTAAGTCATCTAAACCCGGCATTAAAATTAAGTTTTTTTTTTTTTTTTTTTTTTTTTTTCTCTGGTTGTATTGGCTTGAAGTATACATCAAATTTTTGATATACACCCTTCTATGACTTGATTATCTAACTACTTATATTTTCAGAAAATGCTGGTAAACTAGGCAAAAGAAACAAAATAAAGGTTAAGTTGTCTATAGATGGCAATGATGAAGATGTGAGTTTGACTGTTATTATTTGGTGCAATTTCCAGTTGTTGTTAACAAACTGTATGCGTTTTTGATAGATGGATGATTTAGAAAAAAGTGTGGAGAGAACAACCATCAAGCTAGGTACACGAAACAAGCAAATTGGCCAACATAACTCGACTTCATATGTGCCTGAAAAACTAGATGCTACAGATGAAGAAGAAGAAGATAATGAGGGGTATGTGCATCACTACTTGAATAAAAACTAGCTATCTTGCATGATCTAGAATATCCGTTTCATATACTGACCTTAGAGAATCAATTACAGAATGACATATTCAACCGAATACATCAAAACTCTGCGATCGCAACAGCAGCCTCGTCCAATCACTGAATCCCCAGTGACAGAAAAAGTCCCGGTAACGCATGAGTCAAATTTAGAGCCTCCAGTTACGGCAGCCTCTTTTGTAGATCATGACAATGATAGCTTTGAAGGTTTGAAGAGTTTTGACGACGATGAGGATGGATTCATTCCACTAGACCCAGAGGTTGCAGAAGAAGAACAAGCGCTTGCTGATGCTGTCCTTCATAATGAATACGACTTAGAAGAGGCTCCAGATTTTCAAGACGAGGAGCTTGCTTTGGACGGCAATCAGGCTGAGATTCAGGCCCAGCTACGGCGAAAGGAGATGCAAGAAGCCATTGACGAGTACGAATCTGAGTTACAGCCTGTGCATGGGCCTCAACTTCCTGCTTCTAAGGTTGCCACAGAGGCTGACAGGACGACCATTTCTACGAGAGGAGGTAGCACACTCGCACCACTGCCCACAGTTGATGACGGCGTGGTACGGTTAAAGGCTGTGAGAGATGCATTGCAACAGCGTATTTTACGATTGACAGAGGAAGCTGAACAGATGGGAGAGCAGCGTGATCGAGTAAAGCAGAAGATGGACGAGATGGGACAAAGATGGCAGCGTTAGTTTGTTTGTTTTCATGACTATCAATTTTATTTGTATCGCTGTATACTTTGAATTTTTTTTTATCGGCTTGCCTATCAAATCTTGGTTTCTTGGTAATTTTGATATCCAATTATATGTTGTTGTTGTTGTTGTTGTTGTTGTTGCTCTTGTTATTGTTACTGTTGTTGTAATTGTTGTTGCTGTTGCTGATGCTGTTACTGTTGATTCTGTTTTGCTGTCCTGTTGCTTGGTTACATGGCTGCGTGATTACTTGAAAACGCGCTTTGAATGCGTGTGTTGGTGATTGGATGAGCTGAAGCGGTACTACTGGTGATTGTATTGTTGCTACACGACGCTAGATAAATTAGCGTGGTGACATGAGCTGGAACCCCTCTCTGTTACGTTTCCCAAATAGATTATTTTATTCAATTAGCAGGAATGATGATGGAATTCTGGAAATATTTGGGATTGTTGGAAATGCTGATATGCTGAATCATGGAAGTGCTGATATCCTAGAAGGCTGAACTGATGAAATGGTGAAATGCTGATACCCGGGAAAGGTGGAATTCTGTGATAATGATATGCTTACGGTTGCTACAAAAGGGTTGATCTGAGGTCATATAATCAATAACAACGAACGTGGCATTGTTATTGTCCATTTAGCATCATCAACTTCGTCACAAACTGACCCCCTCTTTCTTGATCTCTTCAAGAATATATAAATATATTGAGTATCACGTCTATCTTTTTCTTTTCTATTATTTCTGGTCATTCTTCCTTTCTTATTTTGTTTATACACATTTTTCATATATATATATATCATCATACTAAGCACTTTCAAGGTTTCTACGAAAGAGCACGTCAGATTCAGTTATTGTCCTCAACAACTAAACTTTGTCCATTATCTACAAATTATCATCATTCAGCACAATGTACAGCGCACCATCCTCTGCCACCACTTTTGAAAGCGATACTTCATATCCTTCTGAGTTTTTGCATCTTCGATCTCAAATCCATCGAATTCCTTTTTTGCAAGCGACCGCTGAGTTTATCGAGCTGTACGCACTCGAGTCGCAAATCAGAAATGGCGATTGTTCACTTGCCCACAAGCCTGCTAAGTTTGACGTCTTGGGCAATGACAGATGGGAATCCTGGATGAAGCTTAAAGGAATTGACGTCGAAGACGCTATCACAATGTACATTGACTTGGCCGAGCGGGTGCTAGTAAACGAAGGCCGAATGGAAGTCAAGATCTAAATGCTTTTTCTATTTTATTTAAATTATTTATTTAGCCATTCACTTATGTATGGAATGGAATTTGACGGTATTGATTGTGGATTTGCATGTGTATTTTTTTTTTTAGTATTTGTAGTAAATGAAAATATGAATATGTTTATTTTTTTTCTTGATTTGACGTTGTTTATAACTTTTTGATTATCTTTTTTCACTTGAGAATTATAAAGTATTAAAATATATAGATTTCACATATACATGAATAAATTAACCTATTTATTTATATATGGAATCAAGATATTTAAAATAAAAACCAATATCATATTTGTTATATATATTTTTTTTGTAATTATTATTATAAAATTCATCACTCACCCAAAATAATCATAATCATGATAAAGATATTAATAAAAAAAAATATTAACAAAAATGAAAATAAAAATGAAAATAAAAATAAAAATAAAAATAATAATAATAATAAAAATGAAAATAAAAAATAAAAATGAAAATAAAAAATAAAAATAAAAATGTTTGATTATTTCTTCTCTTCCCTTTTAAACATTGTTTTATATGCTGTATCCTATTGATTGACGATGATTTATTTTATCTCAAACGTTTTTTTTTTAATTTTTATTTTTAATTTTTAATTTTTAATTTTTTTTTTTTTGTCGTTTTGGTTTGATCTTGTTCCAGTGTTCACCAAATATATATGACTTTGTGTTATTTTTTTTTTCTTTTTGGTTTGTTCATATATTACTTCTAGTTTAAAAGTAATCTTTGTAAGGATCTTTAAAGCCCAAACCAAGTAACGATGGTCCTTTGCTAGGAACCTTGTGCTTATGATTAAGAACATGTGCATTCATTTCTTTAAACTTTTTGAACTCAGCTGCAGATGAAGGAAGACCTTTGCCAGTAGGAATGGAATCGTATCCTACACAAGTACCAAGTCGGCGGATTACAGAAGTGTTGATGATTTCGTCAATTTGTGGGCGTAACGCAGGATCTGGTAACAGCATACGTGCAAGTAAACGCTTACCTGCTTCGCCAAACTCATTGAAAAAGAATAACGGTTGTTGCTCTTCAGACATGTTCATGATATCAGCACGAGTGTATTTGCTGGAGTTGGTGGATGATTCTGTGACCGGAACGGAACCATCTTCTGCCGCTGCCGATATATCAATACTAGGCGTAATATTAGAAGACGAAGAAGAGGAAGCTGCTGTATCTATAAATGCGGTGGAGCTGTCAGCTGGAAGTAACTCGGTGTCAGGCTTGGCTATGTCGTTGGCCTCACCATTGGACTCCGCATCGCGTGTTTTGGTTTCAACAATCTCCTCCCCAAGTTTCCCTGCTGCTGCTTTTTCTTTCTTTCTCTTTTTACGCTCCTTCTCGGCCTCCTTCTCGGCCTCGTCGGCTGCATTCATTTGCTGTACTAGACGTGCTTGCTCTCCTGTAACGTCAATGTACTGAAGAACCATCTTGAATGCCTCTTCATCTAGATTGGTTTCACCCTCAGCCTTCAAAAAGTCGTGTACATTCTTCTCATGTTGCCAATACCTATCAAGCTCTCTCATGAACCGACGGTATCCTAAATCGTCCTTTAAACTGGCTAGCCCAAAAAACCCACCTCCAATCATCAAATTGATAAATGTGCATGCGCATGACCATATGTCCACCAGTCTCGCATCGTAAGGATGTGTCTTTGGCTCCTTCTTGGCCTCGATAACCTCGGGTGGAAGATATGGAATCGAACCAGCAAAGCCTACTGTCAAATGTGCATCTTTGCTGGTCTCATTCTTTGACACATCAAACACCATTACGCTGACACCAAAATCAGAGATTTTCAATTCTCCAAGTGAATTCATAAGTAGGTTTTCGGGCTTGATGTCTCTGTGAGCAATGCCTTGTGAATGAATGTAGTTGACACCCATGAGTAGTTGTTTGAACAAACAGTTACGCTCCTCTTTGGGCATTTTGCGATGTGCTTCCTTATAAGACTCCATTAATGAGAAAAGATCACCTCCGTCACAGTAGTCCATGATGGCACACCATGAATCACCAGAGTCGAGACAGAGATCGTGAAATTGTACAATGTTTTTATGATGAAGTTTGATGGTGATCATATACTCGTCTGCCAACTTGGAGTAATGATCATAAAGGTTTTCACCTTCGCTACACTTGTTGTAAATCTTTGCTGCAAACAGCTGTTTTGACCCGTCCGCCATTTTTTGAGTTTTGGACTGTACAAGCTTGACTACGGCAGTTGCCCCTTTACCTAGAAGCTTATTTTTGGAAAGCGCTGGCACCTTCGACATGGAATATTTAGCAGATAATGACCAATTAGGAACTTGAAGCTCTGGAGGCAAAAAGCTAGATGGTGAGACTTTCTCTTTACCAGTCACACTGACGGAGCTTGAGTCTGTAGCCACGCTGGACACAGAGCTATTTCTGCTACCAAAAGAAATACCTGTTTTTTTGTCAGATGCAGTTGTTGGTGGATTCGAAGAAGTACTGTTACCATGCTTGAATTTTGTACTAAGCTTAGATAAAGAAAATGAACGACGATTTGCAATGCTTCCGGATTGTGGAACAGGACGCTGAGAACTCTGGTAACTTGAGATATTGGATGCGTAATTAAGGTCGCTTGCAGTGCCGAGTTTCATGGCACCTCCACCTTTAGCAAAAGAAAAAGGTATGGATTCAGCCGTGGAATTTGAGACAGCTGCTTGTTGGCGTGCCTTGGCCTGAGCAGACGGCGGAGCATCGTGAGAGCCCATTGTTCGCCGTCGGTGAAGTGAAAAAGTGTGTGCGCGTTTTGGAGTTGGATTTGGAGGTGATGATGCATCTGTATCTGTATAGGAAGAAGGTTCTTGCGGGGAACCAATGTGGAACTTTTCTTTGAGCGAAGCTTTGAACGAATGAGACCGATGTAGCGTATCTGCTGCATTAGAGCTTGATTGCGGCCTGGAAGGTGGTGTCGAGGAATGCAGTGAGTTAATAGAACTAATAGATGTGCGATTCGAACGAAGAGAAGAGGCGAGCCCGGGAGGATCCTCTGGCTCGTTTTCTTCAGGAAGAATGGATAAAGCCTCAGTAGCTGAAGCTGATAGAGGAGTAGGAGGAGTGGATTCTTCGGACACTAAGGGCATAGCAGTTCCGGTGTTGATTCTAATGCCAGCGCCAGTGCCGTTGGACGGAGTTGCAGTGGCAGCAGCGGCGTTGGAAGCTGAGGCATCATGGTCACGAAGGACGTTATTCACCTGTGATGAATTATCGAGTGCGACTGAAGTTCCCATTGAGTGTAATGTGAGGCAAAAGCGCGAGACTTGAAAAAGCGAATGTTCGAGTGAAGAGCTGTGTCTTGCGTTCGTCAGGACGATGAAAAAGCAGTGTAGATTTCAGACATAGACTAGCAGATGCAAAAAGAAGCAGAGTGTTGAGAAGAAGAAGAAGAAGAAGAAGAGAAAAAAAAGAGAGAAAAAAAAAAAGAGAAAAAAAGGAAGAATAAATAAATTATCTTGTAAAAATAAAAATAAAAATTGAGGAGGAATAAGAACTTTATCAATATACTAACAAAAACACAAAAGCAGCAGTTTTTAATTTTTATTTGTTATATAATTTTTTTTTACTTTATTTTCTACACCTTGAGCTTAATTCTTTTTCACTAAAATAAAATAATTATGAGATACGAAAAACTCAAAAGCCTACCATGTGTTGCTTCTACGGGCATCAGCGTGAACGTTCTTTTTTTTTTTTTTGTTTTAAAAGTTTTTTTTAAAAAAAATAAAGAACTACTAAATAAAAGATCTCTGACCAATAAACATCTAGTTAGAGACAAGAATAAGTTCAAGAGAATGAAGAAAAAAGGGCTGCCAGACTACTGATAAAATCAACTAAAACAAAAACAAAATCTTAGCGAATATAAACTAAACGTGCTGTATATTCAAATACAATAGCTCATATATACAAACTATCGTTATCATATCACATAAACTCTTCCATCTTGTTATATGTACATATTCTTTCTTCTAATCGTCTTGATCCCAATTACCAGCGGTTGCTCTTTGTTGGGGCATAACAGGACCTCCTGCTCGCTTAGCCATAATGATCTGATCAACTGAAAGAATTGTATTGGCAGCCTCTGTTGCAAGCTCAATAGCAGATTGTTTAGCGCCTGCTAGATCAAAAATGCCAGCTTCCTTAGCGTCAACAAGGCCATTTTCATGGCTATCCTCTACATCAATTCCGAGATTTTTGCTGCTTTCATCTCCCTTACTGTGAGCAGCATACAATTTCGACATTACCTCAGTAGCATCAAACCCGGAGTTTTCTGCAATAGTACGAGGAATAACCTCAAATGCTTCTCCATACTTTTTGATTGCGTGCTGCAGTAAACCAGGTGTTCTCTCACCATAATTAACAATCTTTTCTGCAAGCTCGGTCTCGACAGCACCAGCACCCGCAACGAGCTTAGAGTCGCGGGTCATCGCCTTCACCACATTAACACCATCATCAATAGCACGCTCAATGTCGTCTAAACTGTTCTGTGTAGCACCACGAAGGACAATTGTAGCAGTTCTGGATACCTCCTTATCTTGGCGGAACACAGTAACTCTATCCCCACCAATCTCAATGGTCTCAATGGTATCAATTACTCCGAGTTCTTCAGGCATAGGAGCGCCCAGACGAGGCAATGGTGTAGCACCGACAACTCTACATAGACGACGAAGATCAAACTTGCTGGGGACCTTGAAAACAAGGATTCCTTGTAGATTGAGATAGTGGAGGGCCAATTCGCCTACACCAGCACCAGCCACAACTGCTCTGAGACCAGTGTCAGCCAGCTCCTTGGCGATGGCCTCCACCTGTTTCTCTTCTCCCTTTGTAAAATCCAACATTTCTTGAGCGTTCTTAAGCAGCACAGTGCCCTTAGTCTCAGTCGCTGAAATTTCAATAGGACAAGTAAAAACGGCAATCTTTGTATGGCTGACTTTCTTGACGCTTCCTTCTGGCTCTCTTCCAAACACCATACCCTTGATCACAGTGCTGGCTTCTAAACTGCTACCCATAATCTTAACAACTCTAATATTATCGACATTGAATTGTCTAGGGTTTTTCTTAGGCATAACATGAATAATAGCTTCGGTTACTAGTTTTGAGAGAACTTCCTCATTACCAAATTGCTTGGAGGCAAGTGTAGTCTTAACTGCTTTGGAAACTTGACTGGCATCAGTAAGGTCTGTGATTTCATCAATTACCAAATCCTTCAATGTCTCAATAGCAAACTTTTGAGCAAGTTCGTAGCCTTGGATAATCTCAGAAGGATGCAGTCCTAAACGGATCAGGTTATCTGCTTGGTTGAGCAACTCACCAGCAAGAATCAAAACAAGATTGGTGGCGTCTCCCATTTCGTTCTCTTGTTGTTGACTTGCCATCACCACAAGTTTAGCAGCAGGATGAACAATTTCGAGTTCACGTAGAATTGTAGCAGCATCGCTTGTAATGAAAATTTTGGACAAGTGGTTTACGACAATCTTGTTTCTACCACAGGGGCCAACAGAGGTTCGGATCATTGAAGTGATCTCTCTGACTGCTTGGATATTTCTAGAAACGGCACCATCTTCACTGGCATAGGTCTGATAGCCTTGCTTAAACAGACCATTATTAGGTGCGCTAGGTAACTTTAAAGACATTATGAATTGCTTCTTTCTCTATGTAAGGAAATCTAGCGTGGATGCTGTGATGAGTGTTGATTGGAAATGTGTTGGAAGTCGGCCTAGAGTGCATTTTTTTCAGATAGGCGTACTGGGATATAAACTGTGCTGAAAAATACGCATACTCTCCCATCTGCCCAGGTGTAAACATACATCTGCCAGCACATTATTCCTACACTCCAACAACTATAGTCGTCTTCAATGAAATGGACCCGAAGGCTGAACGAATGTCGGATGAAAAGCCTAGTGATCCTTTGGATCAGCAGGGATATGATCCTGTAGTTCATCTGCAGCAGTTATTTCAAATGCCAGCAAATTTGTCGCAATTGAGGGACGTTAGAAGAATTGTCGTAGAACATAAAGATGCTTTGAGTTCTCAACCATCTACCAATTCACAAAAGCTGGCTGAGTCTCTTGACAAGGCCTCGAAAGCTCCTGAAGAATTGGCATTGCTGGTGTCTCAAATAAAGGCTTTACAGAATAAGGCAGCCTCTACAGAAGAGATTGTTACCAGCATGACCTCCCATATCAGCTCATTAGACAACACTAAGTCGAACCTAATCCAGTCTATCACAATTCTCAAAAGACTACAGATGTTAACCACTGCATACGACCAATTATCAGAAATAATCAAACGTCGACAGTATCCAGAGATGTCTCATACTCTGCCAGCCGTTCAAGAACTCATGGACTATTTTAAACCATATAGAAGCATTTCTCAAGTTGCAGCTCTTAGTCGGCAGATTGGGGAAATCCAGACAACAATCACCAACCAAATTTTCGAAGATTTTGAGCAAGTAATTGACAAGAAGGAGCCAGTGTCAGGGCTATCAAGTGCATGTTTGGTGCTGGATCATTTGAGTGAGCTTAATCGCACAAAACTAATGAATTGGTACTGCAACACCATGTTAAAAGAGTACAGGACAATTTTTAAGCCGAATGAGGAGGCTGGGTCGCTGGAGAATATTTCAAGACGATATGCATATTTCAAAAGAATTCTGAAAACTCACATGGAAACAAATGTTAAATATTTTGCCCCGTCTTGGCCAACAACTCAAGAGCTATGTCGAGCGTTCTGTACAACTACTCGAGATGATATCAAAGTTTTGTTGAGTCAATCTGGGAAATCCACAGATGTTCAACTATTACTAAAGGCTCTACAGGAAACCTTGGAATTTGAACAGTACTTGGAAAAACGGTTTGTCACAGAATCAACAAAAACTAGTGTGTCTGACAAAAAGGTTAAATTTGAAAAGGTTATCTCTGTTGCATTCCAACCACACCTTAGCATTTGGATTGACTATCAAAGTAAACAATTGGCAAGTAAATTTGCCCAATATCGTATGCCTCCAGCGCCAAAAGATGGCGACGACGTTGAACCCCCCACTGTGCTTCCATCATCTGCTGATTTGTTCATATTTTATAGGCAGGTATTTGCCCAAACAGCAAAACTTTCTACAGGTGGGGCTCTTTTGGAATTATCCAAACTTTTTGCCAAGTATCTTAATATATACTCCTCTCAAATACTCCGGGGGACGCTGCCAGAGAAAATTGCGAATGAGGATGACGTCAGAACAATTGCACTTGTTCTTAGCACTGCAGACTACTGTTTGAATACCACGACACAGCTTGAAGAAAAGGTGGAAAATCAAATTGATGACGAGTTCAAAAGCTCAGTATCATTTGAAAATGAAAAGGGTGCGTTTTTGGAAACAGTTAATACAGCCATCAAAAAGTTGGTTGGAAAAGTAGAAAGCTCTTGCGATTATGCATGGCGCGAGATGACCAACTCAAATTGGGGTAAACTCGAAACAGTTGGAGATCAAAGCAGTTATGTTTCTGAATTACAGAAAAATATTACGAATGAAACAACCAATATCCTTAAATATATCAACAAAGATCTATATATCCGAATGATCTGCGATAAGGTTGTTGATTCAACGATGACAGCATTTTTGTTCAACGTTGTCCGCTGCCGGCCGATTTCAGAAGTTTCTTCAGAACAAATGCTTCTTGATCTGTATGTCTTGAAGTCAACGTTTTTAAAACTTCCGTCTCTGAAGGATGGAGCTGATCCTTCTAAAACACCATCGACTATGTTTACAAGGCATGTATCCAAAGCTCTTGGACGGGTGGAAACGATTTTAAAAGTAATTCTTACTCAACCTAATCCTCCAGAAGGTCTTGTTCAAAACTACTTTTTCTTAATTGGTGACAAGTCAACAGAAAACTTTACAAAGATATTAGAACTTAAGGGAATGTCACGATCTACACAAAACAGATTTTTAGAATTGTTTAAATCCCACATGGCAGCTCACGACAATCTAGTTGATGAATCTTCAATTCTGCAGGGTCTTAATATTAAGGAAATAAATGGACTCCCTCAATCACTTTCAGTGCCTCATAGCATTACGACATCCCGTATAGACTTGCTGTCAAAAGACAATCTTGAGAAGTCTTTTGAAAAAATTGCACAAAACACAGAGGCTCCTGTTATCAAATTAAATGAAAACATCAAGTCATCTTTGGGGAGGTTTTTTAGAAGAGAAACAAGTGGTACGCATAGTCCTGTTAATAAATAAGAATTTGATAAATAAATCTTAGAATATCTTAACGAATTTTACATAAAGTAATCATTTTTGAAGAACTTGTATCTTTGATTGAAAAGTGGTGAGGTTCACACTAGAGATAAGTTGGAAGCTGTATATTTTGTTGCAAAAGCTGAGTTTTTGTTTAGCTGATGAAAACCCATGATACAGTATAAATTTATAGCAGTTAAGAGTGTACTATAAAAATAGGTTCAGCTGGTATTGATTCAAATTCGTTTGTAGCGAGGTTCCAGTCGACCGAAATTGTATTTTTTGGAATTGGTGCACTGAAAACAAGAGTTCCAGATAAAATCATAGTGGAAATTATGAATAATTTCATTGTTAATAAAAGTAGAGAAAAATTATAAGAAAGAAGTTTTTTTTTTTTTTTTTTTTTTTTTTTTTTTTTTTTTTTTCATGTATTTTTAATTCATTTGAAATATGTAATTGTGAAAAGATATATGTTTGGAAATAGAGATGGCGTTTAATGCTTTTTTTTTTTTTGGTAAAAAATAGAATAAAAAGAATAAAAAAAAGTATTAAAAGATTACATTTAAATATATATATATATTGTATAGAAATCTTTAATTGTTGATAATAAAAAAAAACAAGATATTAGAATAACAATGTTGTCACAGAAGTGATTTTCAAAAATATTGAATAAATAAAACAAGAAATTAATTGAATCTAGATGAAAGCATTTTTCGATTAAATATATATATATATATATATATATATACGTTATTTTTAATGTAAAGTAGATGAAATGTTAAAAAGTCTTTATAAAAGTATTTGCATAATGCATTGCTGTTTTTGTAAGAATCTCTAGTATATATGATTGTTAACAATAATTTTCATCTGATATCAACACTTGGACACAAAATCTCATGTTTGATAAATCATTTCACTATTATTATTATTATATATCTAATTTTTGTTTTAATTTAATGTTTTTTTCAATAAACAATATCCAGAGATTTTGTAATATTAAATATGAATTCTTAACTTTTTTTCGTTTCTTGAGAATTTCCTTTAGTTTAATTCGAATCAATTGATAGTCATTTATTTACATTGTAATTACAATATTAATGATTAACATGAAATTTTACATAGTCAGCTTTTGATCTTATAAACTTGAATTCATCAAAATTCATATATAATTTTCTATATACTTTTTTTTTTTTTTTTTTTTTTTTTTTTTTTTCTGTTAGAGTTGTATTACTCGAATAAATATCAATTTCAGTTCAAATGACTCCCACCTGCTAATTTAAAAATACGAAAGGAAAATAAAAACAGCTTATCGATAAACTGATAAAAAAAAATACGATGAATCTTTTTTTTTCAGTTTCCCACGCTGGAAAAAATCCAATTATATTGGTTATTGGAATTCTGGATCAGAGAAAAAAAAAACTTGTAAATGTATAGGATTTCATCAAACGTCTACAACTACATGATAATGATCAATCAATTTCCAATCATCTATATCAGTTCACCACTCTTTCACATGACAAAACAATTTCCATGATGATTAAAAGGTTAGCACCCAATATTGCCCACCAAAAAAAACCAAAAAAACCAAAAAAAAAATAAGAATTGATTCGACAATAATATATAATATTGGTTCATGAATCTAATTTAATTAAAAAAAAAAAGTACTTAAACCATCGATCCTGATATTAAGCACATTTTGCGGTCGAGAAGAAAGGCTACCAGCTGGAAAAAACAATATTCCATAGTGTCAAAAATTTCAAACAACAAGACTGCCATAGTCCTGGCTAAAACAGGGAGAAATCCTTCTTTTTCTAAAACAATATTGAAAAATAAAATGACTAGAAAAATTCCAACAATATCGATCAGAATAGAATTATAAATTGAAAAAAAGAATTCTGCAGACGAAGAAGAGGCCTGCGAGTAAAGAGCAAAAAATCGCACAAAATCACACTGGACACAGTTTTCTGGAATTGAAATGTGGTCGAAATAAAACATTAAAGCACAACGAGGGGAGTAAGTCATGTCAGGAAGACATTTTGTCAGAAGCAATGGCGAGAACGTTAAAATAGATTTGAGGTAGAATTTTGAACTATTTGCAAATGAAGAGTAAAGAAGAAGAAGAAAAACTCCGGCGTCGAGTATACTACTGCGGTACAATGTAGTATATATACTAAGAAGTCGGACTATAGATGATTAGCTTGAGATTGAGAATATGAAACAAAAGAGCTCCAATACCTTAGTGTGATTTATGTGATTTGTGCGATTGAGTAGGAAAAAAAAAAAAAAAAAAAAAAAAAAAAAAAAAATAAGAAAGAATAAAAAAATTTTTATTAGAAATAAAGGTGGAGTGAAAGAGTAGCGAGTTTCAGGGCCATCGGCCTTAGCGAAAAGAAGGGCAGAAAAAAACCCTATTCCAGTCAACATTGGTTTCTAGATAAGCTTGGACCTTAACTTATTATATTCTTTTAAAAATTCATCAAGTCTAGACGATATTTGTGAACGAATCAAATACAACAAACATAAGACACTATTCACTTTGAATCGGTATTGTTATATTGAATATAGTCTCCTTTCTTGCTATGGAATCTTTTCTCTGGTCTACTGCGGTATGACTTTTGGATCAGTTCGTATTGGAATTTAAAGTAAAAGAGTAAATCGTCATATCGATGTTCATTTAATGCAGAAGTTCCACCGTTAACAGCACGCTCATATTCCACCATGAACCAGTACACTGCCTCCACTGTAGATACAAAAGACCTACCAAACGGATGGTGTCTCCAGAACAATGTCGCATAGTTTTGAATTTCCACAGGCTGTAGTTGAATACGGACTGGCACAGATACGGGAGTTTCACCTGGGGATAATTGTCGAGAAGTAGCACCAATAACAGGTGCTTGAAAAGATAATTCATCGAGATCTTTACGCTCCAATTTGCCTATTTTCCCGAGCAGACGATTTAGCATTGAATTGCATTGGTTCCAGGACCCATCAAGCACAACCAGTTTTTCAAAGGTTTGCAGGTCTTTGATCTCATGAACAGGTTTGGATTCTTTACAAGGATACAGAATCAGTACTTTTCTAACTCTATTGTTTTCGTAGTTTAGACTATCCCCATCATCATTACTAATGGGGCTATTTTTGTTATTTTTACTGTCGTCGTCGTCGTCGTTGTCGCAAAGGTATTTTAAAAATCGTTCTTGTCCAAAGTCTTCATCGATTACACGTACAGCCAAGTCACCTTCACGGGCCAAAATTCCTAGTTGAACGCTTGTACTTTTTCCTGGTGCTTCTGCGTAATGTCTCCACACCTCTACCTTAATTGGCAGTTCTACGCTGGGAGGAGTATGCTCAAGAGCAAGACTACAAGTCTGGCAATAGATTCGGCGTGGTTTACTGCATTTTGGACATTTTGTTTTGGGTAAATCACCTAGATAAGATGTATCTGTTGTATGAAGTGACTTGAGATCTAGTTCAATCAACTTTTCGTCTTGATCCTGTTTTTTATCTTTATTTTCTTGAGGTTGATTGGACATGATTTTGTATAGCTATTCATGAAATCATCAAAGCTTTATTTTAATGAATTTTTATTTATTTGTTTGTTTGTTTGTTATATTTGTATCCAAAATTTATTCATTTAGTGTTGAAAAGAGTTGAATATTATTATTATCATTTTTTTTTCTTCCAACAATATATGGACTATTACCCTTTCCCTGAAATTTCTAGACCTCCAAAAATGAAATTTTTCAAGATTTATATAATAATTATATTAAATATTCAAGTAATATTATTTTATATTTATATTTATATTAATATTAATATTCATTATGAAAAAAAAAAAAAAAAATTTTTTTTTTTTTCTAAACATGACTTTTTATAAATAATAATAAAAATTGTAATTATTTATTTAGTTATGTATATATTTATTTATTTATTCATTTATTTTAATATTCTCTCTGGTGATGTATTGTACAATATATAATCGTATATTTCTATGCAAGTGAAAGCAAAACAAGTCAGAATCATAGTAGTTATATATATATATATATATATATATGAAAGAAAACAAATTTATCCTGAAACGTTAGAAAAGAACAATGAAAATAATGAAATAATGAAATAATGAATATGAATCAAAGTAGAAAATAAAAGGAATAAACAACATAACATGGAAAGAATCTTTTTTTTTTTTTTTTTGATATATACATGATTTTAAAAATAAACAAATAAACTACATGTACTTGATATTTTAACAAAATTCCTAATAGACAAGTTTATATATATATATAAGATAGTAATAATATAATGAAAAAAAAAAAAAAAAAAAAAAAAAAAAAAAAAAAAAAAAAAAAAAAAAAAAAAAAAAAAAAAAGCAAGAAACAATGTTAATACTAAACATAATTTATATATAATCTGAATTGATATCTTTTACAAATTCAGTATAATTTAAATAATTAAAATATCAATAACAATAACAACCAAAAAAAAATAATAATAAAAATTTATTACAAAAAATAATTATATAAAATCAACAAATACTTATATATATATATATATATATATATATATATAATAGACAACAAAAAATAAATACAATGAGAATATTCTATAAAATAAAAATAAAAAACAAAAATAAAACAATAAGATACCAAAAAAAAAATACCAAAAAATTTATGAAAATAGTTTATTGTCTATCATTAATTTTGGCATCGTTAACACTGGATTCTGGAACTTTAGAAATTTCCTCATCAGAGCTCTTCAAATGGGTAACATGGTTTTCCTCACCATATTGTTCTGCATCACCACCACTAGCACCAATGGGGGTGCTGGAAATATGACCTGCTTTATTAAAGTCCAGGTTACCGCCAACCCACTTGGGAATAATGAACTTTCTGTACCCCCATCCAAACCAATAGATAATACCAACAGCATATACCACACCGTAAACAACAATGACCCAGTTAAAGCCACCTTTGCTGGTGGGACAGAATGAGAGTCCAAAAGTAGCAAATCCGTAAAATACTGCTAAAATATTAATGGCATATCCAAGTATCTCGCTTCCACCTGGGAGTGTGAGTTTGAATGCACGCGTAGAAGGCAGTGACTTACGGCCCAAAAAGAGCAATAAAAGGGGTGGGAATGCGTAAGAAAAATTGATGAAAATAACTGTACCGTTCAGAAGTGCAGCAAAGGCAGTATTGTTGATCACAGATACAACACCTAGAATTCCAACAATGATGCCCGAAGACCATACTGCACGGATGGGCGTAGCCTCGGAGCCACTTACGTTGTCAAAATACGAGGGCAGTCCGTGGTCTCTAGCGAGAACATAAGTCAAACGAGAGCAGGTCAAAATGTCCAAATATGTTCCGACGGTGAGTCCAATAGCGATAAAAAGAGTGAGGATGACAGCAAGAGCCACACCACCCTTTGTCTGTAAAGCAATGTATGTCAACGCCATGTAACTGGACGTTGCCCCCTCAATGTCAGTCACTTGGAAAAGCAAAGCAATCAAGAATGCAAACCCGGTCAAACCACCAATAATTGGTGTAGCAATGATTGCAAATGGAGCGCTTCTGGTGGGATCAGGGAGTTCCTCGACTAGATGGACGATTGAGTCGTAACCAGTAAAACACAAGGCAGCAGATTGAACAAATCCCAAGAGCCAGGCGAGTCCTTCGCCAAAGCCAGACTCATTACCATGGCCTGTGAAGACCCACTTTGCGGAAGCATGACCATCAGAGAGCGCTGAGATGAGAATGATGAATAGAATGAAGGCCAAGATGGACCAGTACATGGACACCTTAGTGTAGATGGGGATCCACTTGAGACAGAAGGTGTTGAATATAGTTGCTGTGAAGACTAGAGCCAGATAGAGCAAGTAGGTCTGGTAGTTTTTTGGGGAAAAGTTTGTGTTCAGGACTGTTGCACAGGACATGTAGCACTGAGCTGCGAGGATACAAGCAGAGACGGCCATCATATACCAAGCGATAAGATTTGACCAGCCTACGAACCACACGATTTCACGCTTACCTCTTGTACCTTTAGGAATGAGTTGGACGACCCAGTGGTAACTACCACAACTGGTGGGCCAAGCAGCGACGAACTCGGCCATTGAGAGTGCCAGGAGCGTGTTGCCTCCCATTCCTACCAAAGATCCCCAAAGGATGGAGCTGGGGCCTCCAGAGAACAGAGACAAACTGAGGGTTGAGCCTAAGGCTTGCCATGTGTTGAGAATGCAAAAACCTGTGGCGAGTAGCGAGAGTCGAGAAAACCGACGTTGAAGGACTGGTTCATAACCAAGTTCGTGAAGCTGATTTGCGTCGGCGCCGTTGATGGAGTCGGATTGATGAGACGACATTGTTGGGTATGCAAAAAGAGTTCTAGAGTCAGAAGGTAATCAGTGACTGGCTGGCTGGCTGGTTTACTAGTAGATTAATTTACTAGTTGACTAACTCTTGCTAGTTGGCTGGTTGACTGACTGACTACAGACTGATTAGAAGAGTTTAAAAAGAAGTAGATTTGTCTCTAAATATATATATATATATATATATAATTTTGACTGGGTTAACAAAAACGGTCAGGATCCTAGAAGGAAGGAGGTTGCAGGTAAAAGAAATGATTTTTTTTCTGGTATTATATTTATTTTTTATATTTATTTTTATTTAATTCAGTATTTAGGGAGGACCAAGTTCGAGTTAGTTAGTCTTAGTAGCAGCCAAACTAGTGCGAATGCGAACGAATGCAAATACTTTCTGAGGATCAAAGTTTGCCATTTCAACGCCAGCATTAAAAGAAACTTGGTGTAGAAAGTTTGCTTGCAGATGGATTAATTTATTTTATTTTTTTCATGATTTTTTGATAAAAATTTGATCATGTATTCTTGTTGCTATTATTATTATTATTATTATTATCATTTTGACTTGAAAATATCTACTGTGGCGCGGCTACTGTATAAAGGGAAGAAAAAAAAAAGAGTACTTTGAAGTTGATTTTTATTAAATTATTCATGAAATTTTTATAAACAAAGGAATCTATATATTCAAAATACAACATGCGTATCAAGAGAAATATATAGAATATTTCATCTAAAACTATATAGAAAGAAAAAAAAAAAAAAAAAAAGTTTTTGTAGCTAATGCAATTTTTTGGTAATTCTCCTAATCGAATAATCAATATTGGTGATGTTTGCCACCACCATGATAAAACAAAAACATACAATTCATTATCATTTCATATCCTCTTTTAATAAACTGATCTTTAAAGAACAAGCAACTGGAATCAAAGTCAAAATTAAACAACTTAAATACCAAAGGAGAATATAATAGTAATAACTAAAAAAATAAAATGAAATAAAATAAAATAAAGCCAAGTTAAACTTTTCAAACATATACCACCATCTTTCATTACTACTACTTTCCCCTAATATGTTAGTCAAAGTATCAATAATGTTCTGAGACGGAAAACCAATGAATCAATGTTCATGTTTGCGGAAAAGTTACCATCTTGTACTTTTTTTTTTTTTTTAAATATCATTTAAGTTCTTGTTTTATATTGCCAATTTGAATATCAGTTTTAGTGTGCACTTCTGCGTTATCGTCGTGAGCTTTACTTTCAAGAAATATCGATTAGAGTTTGAGTATTAATTACGAATATATATATATATATATATATATATATAGTTTTTTTCACCGATTTTTCATAAACTAACTTGTCAAAGTATTCATCTTGTTTAGATATCAAAGTTAAAGTTCAGAGTTAAAAAAATTTCAGAGTTTAGAAGAAATCAGAGTAGAACCCAAAGTATATGTGATTTTAATAAAGTATGTGATTTTACTTGAATATGTGATTATACTTGCATATGTGATTTTACTTGAATATGTGATTATACTTGAATAGATGACTTTACTTGAATATATGACTTTACTTGAATAGATGACTTTACTTGAATATATTCCTTTACTTGAATATATTTTTAAAAAGTTATAGGTCAAGTTGAATCAAAAGTACGTATCGCTGTACCTGTAAACCATTCCTAGGTAAGACACGCGTATAAGGTTTCCTTTGTTAGATGATGCTAGTTTTTATTTTATTTTATTTTTCTTCTCTCCATCTGAACTCGTTGATCTATGGGCTCACAAGCACGCATGATACACTAGTGTTTGTCTTCTCCTGAATGGAGCATTTGGTCCAGATGAAGTAGACAAAAATAAATAAACAAATATAAATAAAAAATATAAAAAATTACAAAATCATTCTTCCGTCTGGAGATTTGACTAGTATCTAAAGAAATCTCGAGATTCTTTGACAAGATTGTCAAAACAACACCAAATAGTCTTGCTTCCTTCCCTATGTTCATTACAACAGTTATTCATCGCCGTTGACATTGTCAAGATGACTGGTCCCATTATCTTTCGCCTATCCTGCGATAAGTTTAATATAACTATCCCAGATGGAGGTTCCAACCGAACTGGTATTTTTTATCTATTTATTTATTTTTTCGTTCGTTCGTTCATATTGAAATTAGTTTCAACAGCCAAACGAATAATCAATAAATCAACTTTCTTTAATGCTACGACCCAGCATGTTCCATTGAACCACCCAGATTTTCGTGAATATTACTTTTTTGCCTACTTAGTTGCAGCTTGCTGTTCATCCAATGCTCTGGACCTTTACTGTAGAATCGGTGTTTAAATGGAACTGATGGACAACAGCACAATCAACGCATGGGATAAATAACTAAAAGTTGCCTACATAGGAAGGTCAAAATGTAATGTATAAAATATACAAAATATGAAGAAAAAATTAAAGTAGAATCAAGTACGAAATATAATTTCAAGAATATTCTCCTTATTGAATGGTGATAATAATAATAATTAATAGCGTTACAAAAGACTGCAAATGCACTCATGAACAAGTAATAAATATTAATGTTACGTGTATTTGTATATTCATGATGATTTTTGTTAGACTTTTCTATTTATTTATTTATTTATTCATGATGAATTTTATTTATTAAACTTTTAATAACAGTATATAATAATTGAAAATATTTTTATTTGAATAATTTAGTAAAAATTTACAACTTATATTGATTGAATAAACATGATGGTCGAGATAATGAAGTTTAAATGAATCAAAGTAGAATATCAAGATGGTTTTTTTTGAAAGGCTATATCTAAAAATTTCATGATGATAATTTTGTTATATAGATATTTGGTTAAATATTTGGTTATGTATTTGGTTAAATATTTAAATATTTGGTTAATTATTCGGTTAATTGTTCGGTTGATTGTTTGGTTGATGGTTTGGTTGATTGTTTGGTTGATTATTTGGTTATATGTTTGGTTAAATGTTTGGTTAAATTTCTGGTTATATATTTGTTATACATTTGTTACATGGTTACTTGATAGTTATATATCATTCATTTGGTTACTTGATTATTTAATCATTTGGTCATCAAAGCTTATTTGACATTCTTAAAGAACCACATAAACTGGATTTAACCAGAACCAATAAACGTTAGCCTGAGACAACCAGCTATTTACCAACATGAACAGTTCTAACAACAGATATAACCAAACATAACCCAAGGTTAATGCCCAACTCAAAGTACTGTGAATAAAAAAGAAATTAAACAACAAAAAGAAACAACTAATTTTATTTGTTCCCCACTGAACTCGTACCGAATCTAGCAAACCCGTATATCTCTATACTCATATTTGCAATATTTCTTACGTTGGTATTAGTTGCAAAATAAATCTAAAGTATTTTGAAGTGGAAAAAGGTATTGAAACTGATCACTAGAAACACTTTAGATGGTTTTGCAACCGTATGTTTTAACTTGTACCGATTCTTTGTAAAAGTTTCATTTCCATATATCTATATCTATATATAATACACCTCTTTACATATCGTGCAGCTTCCCGTAGTATGACCAGCTCTCCAGCACTTTTGTATACACAAGCTCTTATCCTGCAAAATTATCCCAGTGTATTTTGTTATGCATATGCTTAAACCACCTGAAATGAACCCTGAAACGTCATCACCACCAATTCTTGTTCTTCTTTCATATAAAGACCACCTTGATATATATATAAAATTTTACCGTCACTATTGCTATTACAATGGTACTTGCAGTTGCAGTTGCAAACATCCATTTCAAACCTCTTGCGTGTGTCATCCGGGCACTCGCTTTTGGCCACAATCTCCATCATGCTAAGCAACAGTAACTAAATGGGAATCCTATATAAAGACAAATGAAGAGGAAAATTCAACATTATCAAACCACTTTTGTTAGTATCACGATTACTGTTTTAATTATACGCAAAAAGGTAAAACGTAGTAAATAGTACGATGAACATGTACGTGAACCCATATATAGTTACTAATGCCATATGCTTATATGCTGACAGACAAGAATAAGCACCAATATTAGTCTGTAGCACTCTACTAAAAACCCAAGATCACCTACACACTAATGCTCCTAGCAAAATCTGATAGTACTAACAGCATTTACAGCGATTGCAATTTATTGCCAGCAACACTCATCTCCAAAATACCACTACCTAGGAGAATCACTACCTAGAAGAATGAATACCACTACCTTGAACAATAAACATCACTACCTTGAACATCAAAAGTATATGCCTTTTAGAGTCAATTTAAAGCATATACATATAAACTACACTTCAAAATGTCTCCAACTTGTATTTCTGTAGTAATTGTTGGAGTCCATTTTTAATTTCATCATCTATATGAATTAAGCAAAGCAATGAGTCAACTTATACCGAACGGCATTATCTGCAATGTCGAAATATTTGGAAAAATCTAAAAGTACAGATGAAGAAAATAAGAAAAGAAAAGTAATAATTGATATCACGAATCATGACCGTTAGCTTTGATTTAAACTAGAATGGTGGAGAATACAATTCTTTAAATTGAGTACCATGGTTCAAGATTTATTAAATTATTATTCGTAATTGAAATCAAATGTCGTCACCAATCATAGAGAAAATTGACAAAATAAGATATTGATTTATCGATTTCTTGATTTTTATTTATTGAAAATGTTATTCATTTTATATAGATCTTTATTCATCTATTTTTTATTTTTTATATTCATACAAGACTTTCAAGTACAGAAACAATGATTTTAATTTAAAGGCTTTGCAATAAAATATGATGAAAGAAAAATACATTATTGATAAAAATTAGTAGCTCAATGAAATGGAAGAATTTTGAAAGGCATTTCTATTAATAAAGTAGTTTTACTGTTTCTACTGGAATTACTATAAAAATTATTGGGAAGGCTCATATGAACTTGATTAGTTTGTTTATATGTGACTTTCATAATATATTTTATTTTCATACCAATCAAAAATATTCTCACAAAATGAAATCAATAAACATATTCATACATATAACTATACATATAGATATAGATATAGATAGATATATGTCAATGACAGCAATATAAGCCATGATTTGACCTATTAAAATATTATACCTACTGATTGACTTTAATAATAATAAACCGAAATCGATATTATCCCTATACAAAGATATGAAAAAAAAAATGAAAATAAAAATAAAAAAAAGGAAATGATTAAATCTTTCAGAATTCGTTACAACTTTCTAGCAAACTATACTTTGATTTTTCATTTTTTGATATTTTTTTTTTTTCATTTTTAATATTTTTAATATTTTTATTGTTTTCAATAATTTTTTTTTCTGGTTTTTATTGAAGTTATCACAAATCCAAATTTGGGAAATGAAATGAAAAAAAAAAAAATAAAAATAAAAATAAAAAAAATTACTTGTAAAAGAATTTTCTTCTAAACTAAATAAATCAACAAGTAAGAAAGAAAGAAAAGATGATGATCAGATTGAAAATATAACAATATGAAAAATTTTCAATTATTAAAAAAAAAAAAAAAAAAAGTATATATATTTTGATGAATATAATTTGGAAAATAAAAATTATAATTCAAGTGGAAATAAATCGGACTCTGTATCTCAAAAGCAAAACAAAATTAGAAACTATTTAAAAAAAAAATTAATTCAACATATACTTGTAAAAATGATATATTAATATATATAAACCGATGTTAGTTAGTCATTTTTCTTTGTATCTTTCTCTTTATTGTTTGCACAGTTTTTATATTCATTACTTGTATTTTTTTTTTGTTTTCAAATAAATTATATTTCATCTTTTGTAAAATCATTTATATATTCTATGAAAGCCATGTAACGGTTCTTGAAACAAAATCATATGATTTTAAATCACCGACATTATATTTGATGAAAATATCTTTAATATCTTGATTTCTGATGATATTAGTTGAAGAATTAGTGTTTTGATGTGGATCTATTTTTCAGACAATAATAATTTATATTGAAAAGAAAAGAAAAATTATAAAGTTCTCCACTAAAATAAAATAAATCAAAATGAATCCAAATGAATAAAATAAAATAAATAAAAATAAATAAAAATCAAAAAAAAAATAAATAAATAAAAATCAAAAAAAAAATAAATAAATAAATAAATAAATAAAAATAATAAATAAATAAATAAATAAAAATTAAAAAAAAATTGTAAACTCGGTAATATAACTTATCACCATGTGAAAATATCAACATTCAAACAAATATTCTTCAACTAACAACATCCAACCAGCATAATTATTTTTCCCTGATTTTGGTTGAGCTTAGAAACAACTTGATGACGATAAAAAAAAAATTAAAAACAGAAGAGCATTAAATAGATATGCTTGATCCGAACCAAAATCTGTAAACTAACAAAAAAAAAAAAAAAAAAAATCAGACTAATACTTTTATTTCTTTATACTATTACTCCTATTGTTATCTGCATTTCTACTATAACCCTTATACAACACTAACGGCTTCTACAAAAAACTCAAAATTCAAAACAACAAAAAAAATTTAACGATCAAAAATCGGTCTATAGTTATATTACTCTATTTTATTTGTAACTAGAAAAGAAAGAAAAAAAAAGGCATCAAATAAAAAAATTCAAAACTCAAAACTCAAAACTCAAAACTCGATGAAGAGGAAACAATTAAAAAAAAATGTGGTATTACATGTTGTTGAATAACAGCAGCATTAAATCACAGATAACCAAATCACTGCGGTTCCATCTTGGATTTATTAGCTTTTAGACATTAAATTCAAATGCTTCCTAAATAGTTTAAATTGATCCGTACCTAGCTAAGATAAAGTCGTTTGAATCAAATCTGCAAAAGCAGCTCTCAAAATATACATGGAAAAAAGACGAAATAAAGTCATCTAGAAATAAATTTCAAGTATCAATTTGAAAACGCTTCAAAATGTCCGAGACTAAAATCAAGTAAAAAAAATACAACCAAAAAGAAATATATCAAAGTCTCTTGTTTTTTCGATTATAATTTTGCCTTGTCTTGATGAAACTCATCTTTAGACCAAAGCAATTTCCCAAACTTGCCTGAGTCTACATTCAGACGTTGGCCAGTGATGTCACCAGCCCATTTTTCGGATGCCAAAAACAAAATGGCCTTAGCCACACCCTCGATCCGTACTGGACGTTTGAGAGTTGTAGTAGCCACACAGTCTTCATAATATTGATCAGGGTTGGCAGCACACTCTTTGCGGAACATTTGAGTATCCACAGGACCCGGCGACACAATGTTGATACGGGCCGAAGGATGAAGTTGAACCAATGGCTTGCGGACCGAGTGTACAAGTCCATACATAACGGAGGATTTTCCAGCAGAGTAGTCAGGATTTTGTGTCTCACCAAATTCACCAGATTCTGAGCCAATCACAATTACAGATAAGTTTTGGATAGCACCGTCAGGATTTTTTTTAATATGGCTCTTTAGCTGTGACATGTAAGACTTGACAGTGAAGAATGTGCCGTGGACGTTTGTATCGAATGTCGATTTCCACTGCTGTGTAGAAAATTGATCAAAGTTGTCCCAGTGTGGAAGGTAACTTAAATCCTTTGAGGCCAAACAGACGCAAATCTGCACCAGACCAAACTTTTCGTAAGCCTTTTGGAAGCCTTCAAATACCTGAGATTCGCTGGAAATGTCGACTTTGATGTATTGTACGTTAGGGTTTGACTCTAATGCGGAGTCTGATGAAGGTTTCAGGTCGAAAATTGTTACTTTACAGCCAGCCAGAAGGAAAAGCTGCACTGTAACAGATCCAATAGCACCATTACCGCCGGTGATTAGAACATGTGTGTTGCTGAGTCCAAAGTCGAGAGACAAATTGTTACTTGACATTATTATTTAGAGTTGGTGATAATGATAGTGGTAATGATGATGATGATGATGATGATGATGATGATGATGATGATGATGTGGAAATGATATTATAAAATGCTGTTGATGCGGAATAGTATTAAACAAAACAAAACAAAAACTATGAAAACGAACCGACCGTGGAAACAAACAAAATAGAAGGAAAAAAAACTGGATAATGCAATCAGAACGAGAGGACAAAAAAGAGAGATACTATAGATCGTCTTAATTCATTAACACTAAACTTGCGTTGAGATTGTAAGAATTTCAACACCAACTGTTAACCTTTGAACAAGCTAGCAGAGAGAATAAGGAATGAAAAGAGAAAGAAAAAAAGAAGAAGAAGAAAAAAAAAAGCAGAAAAAATTCAAGTAAAACACGGAGAAAACATCTTAATTAAATATAAAATAAAGATAGACTGATTGAATGAAAGTGAGAGTTATTGCGTGTGAAGTATCGCGCGCCTTTTTTACCAAAAAAAATATAAATGGTAAAAGGAAAAAAAAAAAAAAACTTTTGAATATAATAGAAAAAATAAATTAATAAATAAATAATAAATAATAAATAATAAATTAAATAAGTACTAAATAAATAAATAATAAAATTAAAATAATAAATAATAAATAATAAATAATAACTAACTGATAAATAAACTTTAAATGTCCGTTCATGTGGGTGGAAATCTATGTTTGTAAAAAAAAAAAAGAAATATGAATTTTGAATCCGAAAGCCCAAGAAGGCATTGAATTCCAAAGAAACGAAGAACTAACAAAAACAGATTGGATTTGAACATGAAAATGCATAACAAAAGTAATAATAGAAATATAAAATAAAATAATAATAAAAAAAGATTGTAGTAATGAAGATAAATACAAAAAAATATATACATATATGAAAAAAATAAATAAAATAAAATAAAGGTCTAGAAAATCAAAAAGTTTGGTAGTATATAAGATGAATAACTGACCTTTTTGCCCGTTAAACAGCATACAAGTATTTTTACTTCACTGACGGATAGAATGTCTCAATAATATTAAGATTGCCTGAAAATGTTATGGAAACTATAATGTTATGGAAGATGATCCCATTACACGATATGCTATCTACAGCTACATTTCATATTGAATATCTCCGAGATTTGACAATTGCTTCGCCTTGTAGCAAAACAAGTTGAAAAAAAAAAAAATTTTATTAAAAAAAAAAAATCACAATAATAATCAAATATACTATTAATAATGAAAAAGGTCTAAATATTGGTCTACAAACATATTATTCAATCTCGTAAAGTCAGTCGACAACTTGACTAAACTTTAACTCTGAATAATAATAAAAAATACGCGTGAAAACAGTGGCAACTATTCCTAACCGGGTCTTTCAAAAGTTACTGAATTTTGTTTAGGTTCCTGAAGGTCCCGGTGTAGGAATTCAATTCACGATGAGCAACAATCTAGAAAGGATGCAAAATATCTCTAGAAGCTGGAAAAAAAATAAAAGAAATAAAAAAAACAAGCTTCTTTAGAACCGAGCATCATGTATCAAACATCGCTCTACAGAGGCCACTCCAGAGGCCACTCCAGTATAGATATACATGACATTTCTAATAACAAAACCGCCGTCCCCATCTGGCTAAAATACCTGCCTTTTGAAACTAACAACTTCGACAAATTGAACATTTATCTGCTAACAAGCACTCATGGCACCCATATTTGTACAAAGTACTTGATTTCTGGTAGAGAATTTTTGTCTTCGTGCTACTTAGCGACAGAAAAGCTCAGATCAACTTTGCGCTGTTCCAAAACGTCGAACCTAATATTCTTTCGTAAATCCCGACAAAGAGAACACTGTAAAATGAAATAAAAGTAACGAATGATTAAACAAAAAGACTAGTAAATCTTGATAAAAGGGAAAAAAAAAAAAAAGTCATGATTTGCATTCAGTGCAAGTGAAACTGAGACACAACGCTTGCCTTTTTTTATTATTAAAATTATTCATGACATTTTGCGCGAAAACTGCACTCGATATTGAAGTAATCTTCGATGCAACTGTCAAAGAATTTCAAAGCAACTCATATTTTGGTTTAAGATTAAGCTTTAATACCATTCTGAAGCGTTCTCGAAATAAGTTATAGAATTTTTTTTACTTCTACTAAATCTCCTTTTACTCCGATCACCTTTGGCATATATTATTGTTTGACTATTTGAATAGTTTTATTTTATTTTATTTTTTTTATTTTATTTTTTTTATTTGATAGGATTAAGTTTAATAACACATGTTTGTGCAGTAAAAATCTGGGAAAAAAAATATTACAATGATTAGAGTAATAGTATTAGAGCTTAAAACTATCAAAACAATTGGTTGAAAAATAAAAATAGTTGCATATCATGAGATGGTAATTTGATATTTACTTGCCTTTAGATTTAGAGACAATAAACATCTATTTATTCATTGACAAATAAAATTGTTCTTGTAAATATCTGTAATTACATTATAATCATATTTCAATTAGATTTCATTATTACTGGAATGGTGCAATATATCCGATTTCTCCTATACTTCCATAGCTATATTCATCTCATAGGTTACTTTATTCTCAACAACTAAAGATACATGAAAGTCATAAAGAAAAAAGCTAAGATTTGGTTTATATTTGTTTGGAGTTTATTGCATCTCACGGTGATAACATTATTGATCAATTACCCAAAATACCAGCCAACTTGAATATTAATTAATTATTTTAGCTTACTACGGCTGTTGTTAGCAACAAGCGAAGCATGGCACTAATGTGTCCAAAATAGGTAAAATTCCCGCCAATTTCTTTATAAGGTAATATTTTGAGTGAAGTTGATCTTTATTATTATTATTATTATTATTATTATTATTATTATTATTATTATTATTATTATTATTATTATTATTATTATTATTATTATTATTATTATTATTATTATTATTATTATTATTATTATTATTATTATTATTATTATTATTATTATTATTATTATTATTATTATTATTATTACAGTTGAATATTAACTTGTCAGTTTTTTTTTGTAACTTCTTTACCATAAAGTTTGTATATAAATTACCAAGTTCTTTTAACTAATATTAATATTATTAATTCTGTTTATCAATATAAAATTTTTTTTTTATTTCACTATTATTAATCTTATTTACTCAGTTCTTTTTTATTTTTTTAATTATCTGATTTGTCTGTTCGCTAAACAATATAGATGAGAAAATATTTTAAAGTTCTTTTTCCATGCTTAATATTCAAGTGTTTGGTACGACATCATATATAAAAGTATGTACAACTGTTTGTATGAGCTTTCATGTAATATGTTGAGCTAGCAACATGATTGGTCACAAATATAAAGTCAGCTTTGGACATAATTAAATGTACTAGTAACGGTTTAATACAGCTACCAACATACGAATAAATAATAATAATAATAATAATAATAATAATAATATTACTTAAAGATACATGTTAAACTCATGATCATTAAATGTACTCATTTAATATCAAATACTTTTTTTCCCCCTCCAGCGTCGCACGTTGATGGTCAAAAAGGGGTTGGTTGCCTCTTATTGCTTGTTTATATATATATGATGACCAGAAAATAATAATGATAATAACTAAAACATATGTGAAAAATGGCACCTGAACTCTCATTTAGCAATTGCAAGTATAGAGCAACTATGACATGATTCTGCAAGAATATCTAATCAATATATTAACATCCCTTTAAAGTATAAGGGCAAGAAATTGAATTCAATCTGTTTAAAATTCTCTTTATCAGCTTTTTCGCTACGAAAACCAGAGTTTAACTTGACACGTTTTATTACTGTTTCATTCATATGAGCAAGCTAAACCTATATTAATAAAAAACAATAATCGGTAGTGACAGTATTGTTGATCTTTAATATAAGAAGTGAAGACAAAAAAAAAGTATAGAATACATGTCTCTAATCACTACAGGTACAAAAAGACTTTGCATTCAATTGATAGTCCTCCCCCCTTCTTCAGCTCCACTGTGCACATAATATAACACTGTTTTAATTACAGACAGGTGGAACTTGACTTCAACGTCAGAAACTAGGCTAGGAAATATCATCTTTAAATCTATATATCTATAAGTTTTTCTTTCTCATTAAAAAGTATGCGCTCGTCGCGTTTACCATTTACCATCATTTCTCCATCATCTGCAAAATGCCAAGCAGACTCGTGTGTATCTTCCTTCTTCAGCTCCAAGAATAGTCTGACAAAGACTATATCCGGGTGATTGATTATTGATAAGATCAAAGGAATAACAATTATATATATATTGAAAACTGCATGAAAGAATGCTATACTGGTTCAGGAAGATCTCGGTTTTGAATTCCTACAAGAAATAAATTAAAACATTGAAATAAATAAATTGATTAGAATGAAGATTTGACTTTGTCAAGTTGATGACCAAAGCTTTTAAATATAGCTTTATTGGAATCATTAAAAAGCTGTGTCTTTTTTTTTCCTTCTCGGTATCATTTTCAATTCACTGAGATAGTAATACCTAGTGGAGTGTCAAATCTAGTACAAAAGATTCTTCATTCTTTTTGCCTATCTGAATTCAATCAAAGAATCAAAATGATTTTGTAGTAGTTGGAAAAAATAAAATAAAATTGTTATAGATAAACTTGGCTAGAATCTTGTAAACTTCCAACGAGGAAACTAGATTAAACCGCAATCTCATCATTAGGTTACTGATATCCATTGTATCATTTGCACACAAGGTTTAACATCTAAGGTGTTTTTTGTAATTGAAACAAATTGAATACAAATTGATAATCAATAGATCCCTTGAAGCCTTTTTTTTTTTTTTCATTTCTGGTTTTTATTAGTTTTTCTCTACTTGTACAGTTACCAAATCTTTATTATATATGAGCAATCTTTAAACTAATGGTTTTTTTTAATTAATGGCATTTTTTACGCTATTCTATACATGATAATACTGCTGATTGTAGTATATTCAATGATTTATCATGCTTTACCTATATATATATATATATATATTTTTTCAATTTCTTGAATTAAAATGTCACATTTAGTTGTCGATTATCTTATAGTTCTATTTTCTAGTTGTGAAACTATACATGTTTTAATAGATTAGAAAAAAAATTGTGATAGCTGGTCATCAGGAGATCAATATTAAAAACTGCTCTCCACGAAAGCTATTATAAAAAAAAATCCCTGCTAAAAACAGAACCAAAATATGAATAATAACAATTATGAAAAAAAATTAAAAAAAAATACACTTAAAAAACGACAATTACAACAGAATCAATAAACAATCTCATCTAATTCATTTTATAAAATCATATCAATTTTTTCCTTGCTTTAGATTTATACCTTATTTCTGCACAATGAAGAAGAAAAAAAGGATGGAGATGGAATGAATTTTCTACATAATCTAAAAAAAAAAAAAGTTTTAAGGTTTGCTGCAGCATTGACTATCCCAATTGGGAAACCAAAGCGAATCTATTGTGTTTGTTTCTTTTGGTCTACTAAGCATTGAAACATCGCCATTGGTGAAAATTCAAAAAAAAAAAATGGATTGTTTGAACTATAGCGTTCCAGAATCAAATTTTAATGTAGCCATCCATAATCCTTTTAAAAGTATTAAAAGCCTGAACAAGCTAATTTAGAAAAGAAAATATCTCGATTTAGCTTTAAGGGAAAAAAAAAAGCCTTTGTATTTAGTACTTCTATCATGGAAAGATAATTTATACACTTAACCCATGGCACCTGTTGAAAAATGAAGAATAATACGGCAAGGTTGAGGCAGACATGTCATTGCTGATAGACGTTTATCAATTGGGATTCAAACATCCAATATACGTAAAAAAACTCATAATAACCCAAATTGGGTAAACATTCCGTAATACTCCTATTGCAAAGATCTTTTCTCAAGCTCAAAATCAATCTCTGGAACACTCCCCAAAATTCTGGATATAAACATTTCTCGAGCCCCTAGATGCGTAAAAGATAACCGTATAGTTTCAATTAGAATTAATGACTCAAAATGTTGCACATCTGCTCTACGATGGATAATTCATAGAATATTGCGAGATACACAACCCAACTATTGAATTGAAATCTGTAGTGCTATTATTATATCATGATGATTGTTAGTAACTGATTAACAATATTTTAGTTCTTTGAAAATATCAGTACGTACGGTCCCTTGAAACATATAATATATATTTTTATAAGCTGACAATTAAAAGTTATTTAATAACTTGGCACCATTAGATGCAACATTAGATGATTCTTTTAAAATCGTCAGTTTACATTGACTTTTGTAATCTTTTTCTCCTCATTTCAATGTTCATCTTTTTTTTATATTATAGGTATCGGTCTCTTTTTTTTTTTTTTTTTTTTTTTTTGGAATTGGTATTATTATTTAATAAAATAGATTATCATTGTTTACTTTTCTATAATTTTTATTTAATATACATTTATTTTTCAACCATCGATTATGTCTCGTTTTGTTCATTTTCCCTCGTTTAACTTTATATGAAATGGCTTTCTGAAATAAAAAAAAAAAAATCAATGTGTTTAAAGTTGATAATCTAAAAATTGAATAATCGCTTTTAAAAAAAAAGAGCATGATGCCAAAGTAATCATTGTTATTTTTATCCAAATTTAACTAGAAAACGGTGATAATTTTAAAGCAAATAGACAACTCATATTAATATTTCATCTACTTTTTTTATATTTTTCTTTCTTCAATTTTTTATTTCAATTATTACTGATTTCTGTAAATTAAAAAAGCGTTATTTATGAAAGCAGTATAATGTTTACTAATTGGCTTTACTCAAAAATGATAAATGAATAAAATATAGCTATTCCAAACTACCAACTTTGTAACTGTTGTTTTTCAATGAAAGTTGTATATCAATTGCAATTGAATTGTTTATGATCCGGATGTTTTTTTGTTAAAAAAAACATACTTACATAAAGACAATATGCTAATAGTTAATCCAATATATTTCTTTATTTCCAACAAGAAGTTCTTGAAAATTTTTCCAAGTTTGAGTTTACTCAATAGAACTAAATGCAATTTTATAGGATATGGTGGATTCCTGTTTGAATTTTTCAAGCAAAATATGTCAATTCTGAAATAAAAGATGAAAACTGAGGAAAAGAAGGGATTTCCCTAATGCATTAATAGAAATCTCTAAGATTATTTTTTATTAAGAGTTGATTTTATTTAGTTCTGAACAATACCACTCATTAATTTGTTCAATTGTTTTTTCTTTTGAATATTAGGATATAGTTTACAAATAAATATTATAATTGAATCAAAATTCTGGAAAGATGCAAATAGTTAAAAAAAAAAAAAAAAAAAGAATATATATATTCATTTTATTCACTTCAAAATAAGGATTTACTTCAAATAGTTTGAATATACGACAAGGTAAAAAAAATCATATCAAAACTTTTCTTATTAAAATTATTATTAAAAATTCTGTATTTAAATAAATAATCATTTGTTTTCTGTAGTTATTAGAAAAACCTAGGCATTCGCAAAAAAAAAAAAATTAACAAATCTATTATTAACAATTTTTAACACAACTTTTTGTTGTTTTCGTCTGCCTTGATTTATTCCTTTTCCCTATACAGTTTTAAATACCTTTAAGAAGACACTTGAACTTTGTTGCAATTTAAAAGATTTCGAAGTTTATCAATAGCTATCTCTTTGTAATCCTAACTTGATATTTAATGATTTTGTTTTGGAAAAAAAAAATTAAAAAAATAAAATCAAACAGATTTCCCTCCATAATAAAAATTATATGAATACCTGATGTGGAGGGGTTTTTTTCTTCCCTAACAGTTAGCGCTAGATTTGGTCAAGAAAAAAAAATACCTGCTTCTATTTTACCAAAAATTATTGTGATAGAGACTTAATCTGGTTTTGTTAAAATGAAAAAAAAAAAAAAAAATGTTATTAGTGTATATCGACATGAATCTATCTTTATTTTCAAAAATATATTGATGATTTATGCTCAGAATAATAATTTTTTTATGATACTAAAAAATTACACATGTACTACTAATTTTACAATTCATCTCTACTCTTGTCTCCTTCTGATGAAACTTCTACACAAGCAACAGGACTCTTTGCTTTAAAGAAATACTCGCATCTTTCAGGTTCAGAAACTTGTAGAATTTCATCTTTTTCACCACAAACAATTTCTACACTGGTCCTTCGAATAGGCCCACTCCAGCATTTTGCTCCATTTTCATAATCCAATTTCAATGTACCGTCTTCATTGACTGTAAGCTTATCAAAAGTACCCAAGTTGGTGTTCTGTCCATTACCCTTTTGACTAGATCGGCCACTAAAACAAAATTCATAGTCGTACTCTCCAAGGTGATTTGTTACGCACTTGTTTTTCAACCCTCTTAAAACCTCATCAGGCCCATAGTTGGAGTTAACAAGATCAGCTTTAAGCTCTACAATCTTTTCGGATTGTTGTGTAAGATCAGACTTCTTCTTTTGTAATTCACCTGAAACAGGATGATCATCTTTGATTTCTGCTGGAGCCTGCTCATCAATAACCATTAAAAGTCCAGCATCAGTAAGAACGGTATTGATTAGACCTGTGAATTTGCCAAGTTGCTTCTTTGCAATGCTCCAGACATCAGGAGATTCTGCAACGGGAAATTTAATAGACTTAACAGTTTCCGTAATTTGGTTAAACATACTCTTACTTTCAATCAAATTATCAAGTAAGCTAATTTCAGCATCACCCTCTTTAGAATTCGCCTGAATCTCTTCAAAAGCTCGAATGGCCTGCTTAACTGCAGGATCGTTAAAGTTGGGATTATACTCGGTTTTCATTGTCAAAAGTAGGCCTTGATAAGCTAAAATTTCACCTTGGAGTCGTTGAATCTCATTAATAGCAAGGGTATAAGAGTGTTCAGCAATTCCAAGCTCTTCTTCAGCACGGAACACTTCAGCAGGTATCGCTGCTTCAGCATTAGACTTGGCCTCATTCAATTGTACTTCCAACTTTTCAACTTCTTCCTTTAATATTTTCTCCCTAGCCTCGGCTTTGACAATTTCCTTAATCAAACTTTCCTTTGCGTTCTTTGCGTTTGCAACCAATGTCTTTCTAATTTTCAAACCATCAGTTCGAATTTTTAATAGCTTCTCTTCCCTGGCCTTATACTCCTTTGCTACCTTTTCACAGAAATTGCATTCAGAAGTTAACCCTTGGTCAACTAGCATTTTTTCATCTGACCCATCACAGCAATCACAAACACCATCATTTACTTTCCAATTAGGAATATACTCTGGCTTGAATCCTTTGTTCTCACAGTAAAACTTTCCATTTGGACAAGCAGCAGTACCTGGCTCATCTGATCCATCTGGACAGTCACAGATATCGTCATTAACTTGAGCAAAGGAAATAATTACTTCTGGAGATCCCAAACATGCCCAATTACCTTGAGAATCTGGTTGGTATTTAGCCTGATCCTTCGGACTTACGCCTAAAATGTGCGCAGAAGTGATACCAATGAGTGAAAGAGTGGTAAGCTTCATACTTAATGAGGTTGAAGATGCTTTAATGTTGAAGATTCTACGTGTTCTGAACAGTTAATAGTGGAAATATTCAGGAGGTTAGGGTCTTCTTCAGCCGTTCTGGAAATAGGGGAAAAAGTCTAGCTTTAAATAAGTTCGATGTTTAGTGAGATTTAAAATCGACACAACATAGGTAAACATATGTAGTAAATTTTATGAGTTATGTTAATTATTACATCCTGAGACTAGTCGGCTTAAAGAATACTAAATGACAAAGCATTATGAAAGTGTCAGTTTTGAGTAGTATTGATACATATTGATTCTCATACTGTCAGACTTCTTGAGCTTTTCTAACAGTTCCATAGAAGACACATTTGTTTCTGGAAGCTTTCCAGTCTTGCTTTTCGCATAATGCAGATATTTCATTAAAAAAAACATGCAATTATAGTTGTCAGGTTCTTCTTCATAAAGGTCGGCAATAGAGTTTATCTGTGAAGAGATTGTTTGAAATATTTCGTCCTTAGTTATATCTGGAACAATCTCAGCAGAAGAAGTAACGAGCCATTGGTGATAGAGCCAACCAGACTGGTCTTCCGGATCAGTAAATATTGCTTGAATCACATAATTGATTTCAGACTCTAGAAACTTTCGTCTTTCTTCTGGAGTATGATCTTGTAGATATTCAGGAATAAGTTTGTTACGATTATGCCACGCAGAAAAGTTGGAAAAGTTCTCATTAATCTTTTTAGTAGTGTAATCAAATTCTGACTTAGTGAGAGATTCTGAACTGCTTTTTTCAATATTACTGACAATATAACGACGATAATGCCATCCATGAAAGTTTCGAGCATCTCTCTCTAGCAGATAGTTAACCAATCCAAGTTCAGCATTCCAATCTGCAGTTGAATCTAGCTCCAAACACCAACGGCGATGATTCCATAGCCAATATACTTTTGGAAAGTACTTGAATTTTGACTGAATGAATAACAAGTCTTTTTGGAGGAGTACTTTTTTCTCTTCTGGTGTAATAGATTTAAACTGCTCAAGTAGAATTTCTCGTCTGATGTTCCAGATCGTATAGTTTTCAGGATTACGATCTAAAAGTTCAGTTGTATTCTTTAATGCGATATCATCATGTACATTGTTTTCTCTCTTATCTAGTTGTTAGAAATAATAAATTAAAAGTAAATTGTTGTACTCACGTTTTTGAACGCTAACGCCATCAAATTTTGATACTCTTTAATTAATGGAGCATCATGCTTGTGCTTTCTAGCAAGAATTTCTGCCGTAGTCTTTTGCCTTTTAACGCTGTGCTTCTATAGCATATATGTTAATTTATTTTTTATTTTTATTATTTTTATTTTTATTTTTATTTTTTTGATAAATAGTGTAAATCAAAACAGTATACTTACCATGGCTATCGTGTTAATTGATGTGAACGTGCACAGAGGAAGACAAAAGCATCTTTTAAATTTCAAACCTTCTTTCTTGTTCACTTCCCATACACCAAAAACTCCCATTTCTACCAGGTCTTACTTAAGGTAAAAAAAAATAATCAAAAATCAAAAATCAAACAATATAAACAAACAAAAATGTCTACAGCACCAACGCGATCAAAAGTTTTAATTCAAGGCTCCTCAAAAACTGTGGCTGAATTTTTTGAATATAGCATCAACAGTATCCTTTATCAAAGAGGAATATATCCTGATGAAGACTTCCATATGGTGAAAAAGTACGACCTCAACATGCTGGTGACAACAGATCAAGAGGTCAAATCGCATATCAGAAAAATTGTATCTCAACTGCATAGTATGTTAAATTTGGAAAAGATATAATTGAACATTTTCTAACAGCTTTTGTTTATAGAATGGCTTCTAAAGGGTAAAATAACAAAACTTGTTGTTGCGATAGTTTCGAAATCAAATTCTGAAACCGTCGAATTGTGGCATTTTGATGTCAACGTAATTGCATCACCTCCTATTTCAAGTCCTTCTGTTTCATCAACTCCTGAAAAATCTCCTTCTCAACTTCAAACGCAGAAAGAAATACAATCGATTATTCGTCAGATTACAGCATCAACTACATTTCTTCCAGTCTTGGAACCAGATCAGTATACTTTCAACGTTCAAGTCTATGCTGACACATCTGCTCAAGTTCCTACAGAATGGGCTGACAGCGTTCCTCGGAAAATTGATAATGGAGAACAAGTACAGCTGAGAAGTTTCAGTACTGATAATTATGAGGTTAGCACAATGGTAGCTTATAAGTTGGGTGTTGAAAATAATGCATAATGAGGTAACCTCTTATATTCAACGAATTTTATCCTTGTTGATTTTCGTAACTTGTATGTTATTTGTTTAAAGGAGATTAACTATATCAATCAAATTAATAATGTTTTAAATACATCTACAGTCAGTTAGGTAGAAAGGTAAATTGTATACAAGAGTTTATTTATTCGGACATTCATTGTACGTTCATAAGTGCGATAGTTCTCAGGATTATTTTACTTTCACCATTGTGCAAAATATATTGGTGAAACAAGATGACTCCAATTTATACTATCCAGCAATCACAATATAAAGTTTGATAATAAAAAAAAATGTACATTTATGTATGAAATAACACCCAAAAACGGGTACTCTTTCATTCCAGAAAGAAAGTAAACAAGAATGCAGATAATTGATTTAAGTTCGATACATAAACATATATAACCCGTATTAAAAATATTATTCCAGGACTAGGAAGTCTCAAGATGTCGATGATTAGTATAAGGAGAGAGAGAAAGAGAGAGAGAGAGAGAGAGGTGAAGATTATTTATTTAGATTTTGAGATAAGCCAGCTTAAAACAGAATTCAGATTGTTAGCTTCTTTGACACTGATAGAATAGCATGATACTTGATGGTCCGTGATACTATTGAGATCAAGCTGCTCTATGACTTGCTCCTCTGTGAGAGCGTCTGGAAGATCGTTTTTGTTTGCAAGTACTAAAATGGGAATCTCTGACAGAGATTCTTTCTGTAGTAAGGCATGCAGTTCCTCTTTTGCACTTGGAATAAATTGAGCATCAGCTGAATCGAGCACAAATCTGAATGAGATTAGTTGTTAGTGACTTTTATGCAGTGCCATCAACACATTTTACAACTTACACTATGGCGTTGACTCCTCGACAGTATCGTTCCCACATTGACCGAAATCTTGGTTGACCGCCTAAATCCCAGCTGTTTCGCAAATTGTTAGCAGGCTGTGATTGAGAACCATAGCAGCAAACGCACTTACCATTTCAACACAACGTTTCCCATCTTTACTCTCTTCATGGCAAATCCCACTGTTGGAATTGAGCTATAAAAGTCTTTATTAGCAGCTGTAGTAAAACAAAGACCATTGATTTTGGATTGTAAAAACTTACTCAGGTTTGAAAGAATCACCAGTTAATACCCGTAATAACGAAGTTTTACCGGCATTTTGCAGTCCTAATAAAGTAATGTCCAACTTTTCTCAGTGTTAATCTTCAATACATGATATTTTTGTGCTCAGAAAGTCAAGTTCGCTTTTGTTTACATACTTCTGTTGACCTGCGATACAGAATATGTTAGCATAATGAGCATTTTCACTGGGTTTGTTTATTATTCATATATCCCATGACATTATCACGAGTATGCTTACCAGAATAATGAAATCAAGTAGTTATATAAAGACCTGAACCAGGTCCACGGTGAGTTTGTCATTTGTAAGGGATAGATAACTGAATTCAGTGTCTTTAACTAGAGTTGTGAAGTCTTGAAGAGACAAGAGACGGCAAAAAAAAAAAATAAAAAAAAACAATAACAGTAATATTAAGCATTAGGGTTAGGTTATATATACATATATATATACACAAAATACTGGTCTGTAGCTGTTTCATCTTGTCGACTCAGAAAGAACTGATTTCAAGCGGTCAAGCTTCAGCTCCAGACTTATGTCCATACGTGGTGGTGATTGTGCTCTTTCTTTACTAAAAGACTTTCGGTCTGGCTGTGTCACATTTGTCGTATCATTCATGTAAACGACTGATCTTATGGTTTTGTAGAATTGGTTTGCAAACTCAGAGGGATCTGCCAGTAACACAGCACAGCTTTGAGCAGATACTGGGTCGACAAACACTACGATTACTGAACTTCTTGATTGACTTGATCCTGAAGTTTTGAGTCTAAGTAGTTCGATTTCACCAAAGCTTGATAGCACCTTTTTTACTTCAGACTCGGTGTTTTTCATATCCCGACACTTGATTACTACCAATCTCTTATCTTGGTCGTCATCGTCGTGAGCCGTGCTCGCCTCTGTTTTTCTCCTCTTTTCAAGACCTTCTTCTCGCAGCTCGTCGAGCCTTCTCTTTTCCCACCTTTGTCTTTCTCTTGCTAGGCCTGCTCTTGCCTCACGTTCCTCAAGATCCTGTTTCATTTGCTTCTGTTTCTTGTCCATTTTTTCCGTTCTCTCCTTTTGCTCTTTTTCGGCTCTCCTCCTTGCGTCATACTTGCTCTTTAGATCTGGCGTGCACAATGTTTCCAGTGCGACTGACAGTAAATGAAATTTTGCCCCGGCATCTTTGTCGTCTGGGTTTTTATCTGGATGATATTTCAGTGCGACTTTACGATATGCACGTTTAAACACTGATGTAGATGTTTCATGTTCGTCTACTTGTAGCAGATCATACAGATCCAGTCCTGGTGTTATTAAAGGATCCAGCGACATTGCAAAGTATCGAAGGCTGTTGAATATGGTGATGATAATAATACACACTCGAAAAAGAGCTTGATGAAATAGAATCTTCCCAGCAAATGTCACATGACACGTAGCAGAGTTTAGAATATCACGAATAGACAGTAAACTTTATGGCTCAGCATATTTTTACACTAGATTTGTATTTTATCAAGACTACTAAACGAAGTAGATTTAATTGTATGCTTTGGAGCGTTAAATCGAATGGAATGGTATATTAACAGACAAGTGGCATTGAAAAGATTTTCATAACTGTCTGTATATATTTTTAAACTCTCTGTGTATTCGTTAAATATCAAAAATAAACCCGACAGTAATGAATAAATATAGATACGAGATACGATGGAAAGTAAATATCATCTTGCAGACAACATGCAGATATATTATTTGGGGAACTTTTCATTTGTTGATATAAAAAATATACATGAACATTATCAATTTTCATGAGTTCCAAATTGCTCGAATGAAATATGATCACTTCAGCTGGTATAGATAATATATAAAGACCAAATGCCGACACAGTCCAAATAGTTTATACCATTGACCAAGATAGTACAGAGAATATATGCAAATTGCTAGAAGCGTCCAAAAAAAAAAAAAAAAAAAAAACATGACAGATTTTTAAACGTTTGAATGGTGACAATTTTGAGATAATAATAGCACTTTTTGATAAACTTTGGGCTCCTCGCCGTTATTCTTCAAAACAAATTTAAATGTAAACTAGCACATATATGAGGTGCATGAAATTTATATAGCAAAACCTTCTAAAAAGCTAAGAATAAGAGCATCTACTGATACAAACGTTTTGAGCCAAATAATATGAAAAAAAAAATAAAATAAATTAAATTAAAATGAAAAATAAATCATATTTCATTTCTTTGAGACTCAGTTTCAACTTCACAAGCAACTATTAGCTTTTTTTTTATTTTTTTTTTATAATCAATATTCAATAAAACAAGAGTTTATTATGAATAAAAAAGTTTGGCTTTTGTATAGTGCAAGTAATATGAAAGTGTGGTAGCAGTTTAAGAATGTCGAAAGCATATATTTAGCTGGCTTAGTTAGATGAATTGATTAAAGGCTTTCATCTCAAAGTTTAGTCTTTACCCGGATCCAGATACTAAGAGTCTTGATATAGATTGTTATTCACCAAAATTGTAAAATTTCAAACCTTTTAATTCTCCAAAAGGATACCTTCGTTTCTAGATCAAAAGCCCAAAATATCATCAAGGTATAAACAAAATCTTTAACATCTAATCACCATTTTGTTTTAAATAAAAAACATAGTTATTCGGAACTCATATAAGATTTCAACACTATCGTTAATTAAATAAACAATCATTTATGACAGTTAAACTATTGAAAACTGGCGTAGATAATATCACGAAATACATAAATTTTCATTTTCCGATACTTTTTTTTTACAAACATTTTTTTTTTTTTTTTTACCGTGAATAGTACAGCCTTTGTTCAATATTAAAATTGATAAATACGCAAACTCTCTCAGGTATTTGTTATATCTATTCATCTAATGTTTATTACTATATTCATTTAGACTATTCTATTTGATTGGGGAAATTCAATCGTGAATAACTTATTAAAATGTTTGATACTGAAGCTCAGTTTGAAATGTTTCCTACTGGCTTTGTGAGTATGCAAAGGAGACTTGTACCAAAAATAACCCCATATAATTTCCCAAAGCAGGTAATATTCAATTTATTTATTTTTTTTTTTCTACTACTACTTCTTTTCGTTCTTCTATATTACAATAAGACTTTGCAAAAGTATGGACAGAAACCTTTGGACACTGTGAGACATAGTTGCAGGTGCCTCCTGGTTTGAAACAGTGATATAACTCTCTGAGGAATAACAAAAATAAATATATTAAAAAAAAAATACACCAGCCTCCAGCTGATTAAACTGGTAATTCCCCCAAAGCTAAATTTATCAAACTTTAACATGAACTACATGGTTCTTTTGTTTTTTTTGTACCCACTGTACCTTAAATGGCGGTGATGGTGATAAAGAGGCTATAGTTGCACACTAGTTGAAATTTGATTGATTGCTCAAGTCATTTACTTTTTTTATTTTATTTTATTTTTTTTTTTTTTTTTTTTTTTTTTTTCATATAGGTTCAAGTTTGTAGAGGGATGATGTAAATTCTCCAGTAGTTGATTATTTAACTCTTTGGAAAGGTATATAATGATGCTTTTATGGCCTTATTATTCATGACTTTTTTTTTATTTCATTAATTTATTTCAATTGTTTTATTTATTTATTTATTCATTTTTTTTTTTTTTTTTTTGATTCATCAAGAATAAAACTGTGAATCTCCTGTTGGTCCCCTTACTAAAACTCAGTTGTTTGATATTTCACCAGTAACAATATATTAACTGCTGCAATCATCAACCATCTTTCTTTTATCATTTGAAAAATAAATAAAAGAAATATTTCCCGTTTATTCACATATATATAATTATCAAGCGAAGTTTTTCTCATCTTTATCGTTTCGTTTTTTCTTTGCAAATATCAGCTCAAATACTAAACTTCAACCAAATACAAACAACAAAATTAATATTAAAATGCATCCATCAAAAGCACTATATGATCAAGAATCATTCAATGTTAAGCCTTCAGTAGGCAGATCTGCTTTAATCAGAAGTATAAACATTACAGCAACCATTGTTATTATTATGCTAGTCACCGCAGCTGTATTTCACATGTCTGACTTTATTGTGCCAAATGGAATCAGTGGTGTCAGTGGAATCAATGGCGGTATGGAAAGCTACGTGGATGATAGAATCAGTTACATTATTGCTTCAGGAAGAGACGAAAGCAGCTAAGTCATCATCAAGACTTCATCATCAAAACTTTTTGATTATTTGTTCTTGATGGGGAAAAAAAAAAAAAAAAAAAAAAAAAAAAAAAAAAAAAAAAAAAAGGAACAGGAAAAAACAAATCAGATTCATATTGAACAATCAATAGGGATATATAAAGAGCAGATTGGTATTACGAAGAAAGGAAAATAAAGAAGAAGAAAGGGGGATATGTGGGGCGCCATGTTTTATGAAAAGAAATCAATTTTGTATATTCTAGATTTGAAGATGCAAGTTATGTTTCTAAATAATGCTATAATGAAAAATAAAATATATTTATTTATATATATATATATAAAAGTACTAATATGATAGTTACACAACTATCACCTAATGATACCATCACTTTTAATATTAAAATATTGTCAAACACAGCCCAACTACAAATACGCAATGTCTCGAAATTCAAATGTAATTACCAAATTTGCATATTCTCTGAATAATTAACTTTTAAAAGCTTTAAAACATTACTTTCCCTCCCGCACTAATAACTGTAAATTGTATAATTATTCACATCACATCTTTTGTTTACTTTTATCACGCTCATTTTTATTCATTTATATATTTCAAAGACATATGAAGCTTGTGAATATTTTGCGTTAATGTTTTATGGCAATGATCAGCATGGGGTGATCTAGTTGGTATTCGAATATTCACCTTTCTTTGGGCTTCCAAAATGGCCCACCATACTCTCTTAAAATTTGCAATTCGTGGTGCCATTTCCTTACATACTCATCAGAAACATTTTCACGTTTCGCCAATCTAACTGCCCAATTTATTCGAGCTGAGCTTCCAGATCCTGAAATCTTGGCTCTTTCAAACAAAGACTCCACTAACTCTATACACAAGTTTGGTCCTAATCTCATATTTCTTGCCCACAAAATTCGACACATTCCAGTAACTCGCTTCAAACTTTGGCGGTCGGTAAGATGCGGTGAACGCAAAAATCCTTGGATGATGTATCTAATACAAACAGCAGAAACAGGCATATTATTGGTTTTGCGCAGCCATGTGTAAATTTGTAGACATAGAGCGGGGTCATGAACAGCAGAGCTTCTTAAAAGTTCGTAATATAGTGACAATGGAAGAAGCCCATTATTTGTGCTGAAATACAGTCGATTATTGATGATAAAATCACTTAGTCGCAATGCAGTTTGGTAATTTTGTCTGAGTACCAAGCGTTTGAAAATTGTTTGAATAGGAGTAAAATCAATACTGACGCAGTTTTTAGAATCAAGAGGAATCAATTCTGTTCCATCAAGATAATCTGATGCAGAACACGGCTTATCCAAGGTCTTCTTTTGGGCTAGTGTGAGACCCGAAATATAATACTGCACAGATATCGGTTCGGAGGTTATTGTAAACTGAAGATCAGTGTAGAGTTCCATCGTGGTTATCACACCTTGATTTGAGACCTGGGGAAGAGAAAAATAATAAAATTGTTCATGAATAGGCCGGCTGGCAATGCATAACGCAATTCCCTCTTCGATTTTAGCAGGGAGTTTTTGTTTGTATATATCACAAAGACTGGAAATCAAAGACCAGAGTATATGAGCTGGAGCAACAGGTGTGTCATAATCTTTGGATAGTTTTATGCCTTTTTTCGAGGCAACTAATAGGCCTGTAACATCTGACGAAGAATTTAGCGATTTAATTGATGTAATTATGCCAGATTCAAATAATTTGGGACCAACAATAGAGTACACTTTCTTCATCAGTCTATGATTCAACCCATTCGGCTGAGTAAAAGTGTTCTGCGCCGTAATATTTGTGCTTTTATCTATGCTGTATTTCCACATTATTAGCTTACAGATATTCCCAACAACAACCTCATCAGTTAACCGTTTATTGAGTATATTCAAAATACCTATTGCTAATGGGCCGTTCCCTAAAGTGATTGCACGAGACAAAAATGTCAAAAGTGCACTTGACTTGTACCTAACATCAGAACCCGATTCGTATATTCGTGTGATATATCCCAAAAATGAAGTAAAAAGTTCGTTGAGTCTTGGTTTTGTTGTACATAGTTTTGAAATGCTCATAATATCGTACCGTGAAAATCGCATTCTTGAAGATTGTAAAAGATCTACAATTGCCAAATAAGAGTCGTTTGGATCATATTGTGATATTTCACGACATAAATTTCGAAGCACGCCATGGATCTGTAATAATGCAATATCAGTCCTTTTGAACATGGACCGATCGCCAATCTTTAACAATGCTTTCAAAACTGTCGTCCGTGTAACATAATGAATATCATTGTCTTGTAAATACTCTTCTATAGTATCTTTTCTGGTTACAAACGTGCTTTTCTGAAGAAGTTGAAGGATAGATAATTTTGACTGTGCCGAAAATAAATAAAGCTGTAGCTGTGACTCCAAAATCAGGTTATCGTAATTGATCCAAGTTTTTAAAGATGATTCTTTAAGATAATGCAAAAGATGAGATGCTGATCCTTGTTGGTTCGACTGTGACAATAGGTTGAAAAATATAAAAATTGCAAAATCAGCTGTGTCCAACTCCGATTTGGCTATTGCTGGGATCAAATTATTTGCAATAAAACTCAATCCATCTGAAAATGGAAGATTATCCATAATAACGGAAAAGCATTCATGGTATAATGCGTCTGAGTATAAAAGAAATGCGAAATCAATAATGCAATTTTGTCGTAGCGAGCCCGCTATAGGCCTATACATTGTGAGAAGAACTCTTGTTGGCACCTGCCGTGTCTTGATGAGGACTAACAGTCTGTCAGAAGTATTGTTAATTGGCTTGATTAATTCAAGCAAGTGAGATGGTAATGATGTATGTGGTCCATTAATACCATTACTGATGATATATTTATGATTATGATTGTTGGTTATAACTTCCTCTGCATCCAAATTTGAACCAAATATCTCTTTCGGAGCAAATGCCGAAATAGCATTTTTGATTCGGTCAGTAAAACTTGTGGATCGCGGAGAAAAAGTAGAAAATGCTGTAGTCGTAGCTATTCTTTCGCTCAACTGGATGAATAAAATGCAATTGCGACGTATATATGGAGAGAAAGAGCTAGTGTATAGACACTGGCCGCCAGAGGTGGCAGCAGATCCAATACGCCATGCTGAATGTGTTCGGTTCCATGTCATGAGTCCCCTATTAAACAGTTTTACGACATTCGCCAATGCTAAGTAAGCTTCGTGTCGTGCTCTAATGGGGGACACTCTTAAGGGTATTTATGCTAGCCGACTATATATCTCGTTGGTTCGAAATAACAGTAATCGGATCTTCTTGAGAGAAGTATATACTCATCTAATGAAATTCTTCAAAGCCTTTAACTCTGAGATCACGTCCCAATCAAGAGCTATTAACCTTACCCTGACAACTTTCATTCTAGTTATCACGTGATATAGATAATGATTCTAAGTTACCCGGTGTAGCTGACTGAGTAGCCAGAGACGTGATTTCATTGGCCAGTATTTCCTACCGTACCCTGGATGAGAAAGCCCATAGTTGTCGTCAGCAGTTTTATGATACAAGCACATTTCAGCGAATCGAGTTTAAGCACATAAGCAAGCTTTGTAGCAGAAGAGAATTCTAGCTGAATGGATATTGTAATAAGCTTGTAGAAGGTTGGAGTCTGATACGAATCTAATGGATGGTCTGCACCAATAAGAACTCGTCAAACGCGATGGAAAATTTGACGCTGGCCAACCATTAACTAATTATTTCTCGTTACTGTTTTCCCATTGACTGTTTTTGTGTGTGTGTGTGTGTGTGTGTGTGTCTATTTGTATGTGTATTTATATATGTATGTGTTTTTTTTTTGTATGTAGGCTCCAGCCTAACTTTCTGTATTTTTTTTATTTTTCACCTCTTTTTTTTTCTCTTTTCATCTTCTTCTCTATTATCACACTCAGTTTTTTTTAATTCATTTCCTATACCTTCAACAATGTCTGCTCTTCTTCGTCTCGCCGTTCCCCGTATTGCCATTGCTCGCCCTGCCGCTGCTGTTTTCACCAAGCGTGCTACCTTTGCTGCTCCTTCTCTTTTGAAGAACTCAATTCGTAAATACTCTTCTCACGATGATGAGACTTTCGAGGAATTCACCCAAAGGTAAGTGCTTCTCCTACAATACGTTTCGTATTTCCCACTTTTTTTTATTGTATTTCTGTCTATTGCTGTCGCCAAACCATCAACAATTCTCTTCTGCATCCAGCTAGCTTCGATTCTCTTCTATCGCTTTCGGGGTTTGGCCAATCCTCCCAAAGTAAAATTTATGGAATGGCATGACTTTTTTTTACTACTTTTTGATTGGTTCTCGTGGGATCACCAAACTTTACTACAGCAACCCGTCTATTAGTGTTGTCAAAAACCCATACTAACTTGTATTTTTCTTGTCATATATCAGATTCAACAAGGAGTTCGAAGAGGCTTACGATCTTTACGAAGTTCAAAGAGTCTTGAACAACGTCTTCTCTTACGATTTGGTTCCTGCTCCCGAAACTCTCGAGAGAGCTCTCCAAGCTTGTCGCAGAGTCAACGACTACCCCACCGCTGTCAGAGTCTTTGAGGGTATCAAGGTCAAGGTTGAGAACAAGAACCAATACGAACAATACCTCGCAGAACTCGACGGTATCCGAAAAGAGCTTGGTGTTGATCTTGCTGAGGAGCTCTAAGTACTTTTATTACTATCTACTACTCTCATGATACTACTATTTTTTCCGTTCTTGTGAAATAATAATAAAACATATCTGTTCTGTCTCTAGCATTATTCTGTTTGTTATTATACACTGTTTTTTTACTACTATTACATTAGATTGTTTTTGTTTTTTTGGATCATTTCGTGCAAATGCAATATTTTTTTTGTTTATTCGTATAAATATGAAAATCTGGGTTATGATGATTGTGAAATTACATGAAAAGGATCTCTGGTGATTTAAAAGTCGTCGTCATCATCGTCATCTTCCTCATCAATAGAAGTAACCTTGGAAGGTCGTGACGAAGATTGGGCAAAATCTCTGCCGCTCTGAGGATTCTTGGAAACAGATTCACACGCATCAATCCATTCGCAGTAGACATCAATCGGTTCGGATAAAGCTGAATCAAAGTGTTAGTAATAACGTAGTTTGTTTTTTGTTTTTTCTAATAGTAGCGCGTAGCGCGTTCAAAGTAAATGACCCTCTATATTACAATAATGTATTGCAAATAGGTGTGGTATCAAGGAAGGACCTGAAAATCTACTCACCATTAATCGATGCTTGGAATGCCTGACCGCAAACTTTGCAAGATAATGCACCAACTCCAGTTTTCTTGTCAAGAGTACAGGTTACGGAGTTCTCATGATTGCAAAATAAACATGAAAATGTCGTGGCAAGCTTCTGTTGAATACGCTTTTGTGGTTTGGCGGAACTCTTACGTTTACCCTATTGAATTAAAATGTTAGAACAAGTGAACTTGATATTTTAAAGGATAAGGAGCCTAAAAAACTATTCCAATTAATATCAATAGAAATTCCTTACCATGATGTGATATTTTGTAAATTATGAAGAAAGCAGGTTAATGTGTGGTGGTAGAGAAAGGAATATATGCAAAAAAAAAGGCAGTTGAGTTTGCCTCTAGGCAGGCGAGTTTTATGATATATATATATCAAGCTTTGGAAACGTTTCGAGAGTTGGATATTAGCCCTTGCCCTGTTGGGAGTTTATTCTAAAAATTTTTGATTTTTCAAGCTGAAAAAATAAAATAAAATAAAAATTATATGTATATTTTTATATAAACACTGAAAAATTTAAATAAAAACTCACCGTAAAGTGAGATTTCAGTTGTAAAAAAGAACTTTATCTTTATTCTTTTCACTTTAGACTCCAAGCATTATCAACAAGTTAAATCATAAAAACAGTTGATCTTTTTGGTTTCAATTTAAAATATAATAAGAATGACTACCAATACTGGATCTTTACCTACTGGATTCTCTGTTGAGAAGACAACTGAAGCTGTTGAAGCTTTGATCAAGTATGTTAAAACTTCAGCAGCAGATAAGAAGACCGATTTGCTTGCTGACTACGTCGACGAAGAACAAAAACTGCCACTGGAATCATTTGACGCAGTGATATCTACTAAAAAGATTGCAAGAGCTGAGAAAGATCTGAAACCATGTGTAGTACCTCTTAAACACAGCATTGCTCCAGAAGACTCTCGTGAGACTTTGTCTATTTGCATATTCACCAAGGACCCAGCTGAAGATTATGAAAAGCTCCTTGTTGAGCCTACCAAGACAGTTGAAGATTGCCTTGCAGCCCTCGAAACCGAGGCAAAAACTCTTGGTCTATCTAAGCCCAAGTCCAAGACTAGAAGCTCTAAAAAGTCTTCACAATCAACTGCTCAGGACCCATCCGACTATGCTGATCCAGAAGACACTATCGCTTATACACTTGAAAAGACTGGTCTACCAGAACTCAAGGATTTGGCTAGCTTCATTAAAATTGATCGCATCGTGTCAGAAAGCCAACTCCGTGCCGAATACAAGCCATTCCAAGCTCGCCGCAAACTGATCTCAGAACATGATCTGTTTTTCGCTCAAGACACAGTTTTTGAAAAACTTCCTGCCCTTCTCGGAAAGTCCTTTTACAAATCTAGCAAGACTACACCCCGTGTCATTGCATTGTCTAGACGCACTGCTGCTCAAGTTGAAGAGCAAAAGAAATTAAAGCTTCAAGCCTTGAGCAAGGAAACTGCTTCTTCATCTTCGACATCTATTGCTGAAGCCGAGCCTGTTAGTTTGATCAAGACTCTTCAACAAATTTATGCCTGCATCAACGGTACTTCTTACATTGCAGTTTCTGGAACAACTATCAATGTTCGTGTTGGATCAACCAAACTTTCCGCAGCGGAAAATGCCGAAAATGTGATTTCCGTTGTTTCTGACATTATTTCTCAACAAAAAGTTGCCAGCTCTTGGGCTAGTATTCGATCAATTCAACTAAAGACCCCTAGTGGTCCTGCTCTCTCTGTCTACGTGGATTCCATTCCTTATGAAAACGAGAAGACAGATGTGGTGAATGAAGAGGAATTGGCTGCTTTGAAGAAGAAGGCTGCTGAAGAGGCCAAGGCCGAAAAGAAGAGAAAGGCTGAAGATAATGCTCACATTGATAAGCTTCTTGAAGAGGTTGTCAACAAGGAAGATTTGGATGCTTACAAGAAGAGATCTGAAGAATTTATTAAATCTGCCAAAGAGTCCAAAAAGGCCAAATTATCTGCAGCTGTATCTAAAGAAGATGAAGAGTAATTATAATCTATTTTATTTCGCTTTTTTTTAAAAAAAAAAACAATTCGTAAGTAACCTGTAATATCCATTAAATATATAGTCTTTTGTACATGTCAATGTTTTTGTCGAAAAGAATAACAGTAAAAAAAAAAAAAAAAAAAAAAAAAAAAAAAAAAAAAAAAAAAAACAAAAAAACACCAAGGAATCAGTGTGTAAAAAACAATATTCATCAATAAAGAAATCACAAGCTTATAAATAAAAGATTAAGGATGAATTGGAATGAAATTTCCAATAATACAGCTTGGGCTAAATTTTGGTAGTTAGTATATGTTTTTGGTTCAAAATAGGTAAAAGAATACTCACATATTGTATCTATCTCTCTGAATTGTAAATGAAAAACAGCAAGCCCTTCTTTTCCGTCTATCTCTAGTTCTTAAATTGCAGCTTGTTAAAACTGCTTTTTGTCCCGAATCAAATGCAATGTTGCCATATTTCTCCCAGTAATTTACTGCTGACTCTTCAGACATGAGTTCATATATTGCAAGTTTGCCATCTCTCAAATCGTCAACACTGACCTCTACAAGCCCTGCAAACTCTTTATTTCCTCTGTAAATTTCACCAGTTCTTCTCCACAAACATGCTGGAATCGCCATACTAGTAAAAACACGATCATAATCCAGTAACATGCGCTCAAAAGCCTCCTCAACTAAAACCAAGTCAATGTCCATAAGTGATTGCGCTATAGCACGAAACGCTGGTCTAAACACGGATAGGGGCTTTAAAATTCTCTGTTTTGATGACTGATTCATATAATTGTCCATATACTTTTGTAACCTCGCATACCCTCGAGCATAATTGAAAGGTTGTAACAGCCCTGCCTCTACTTTTGCTCTAATGACTTGTTTTAATCTTTCTTCAGGTGAAACATCAACGGAAGGATCAGCTGCAGTAAGAAAAAACTTGTCTCTTGCGCTATCTGAAATGACTGGCTCAACTCTTGACTGACCAGGAACCTGATTATATCTAGGTCCACCTGGAAGGACCGCATTGACATTATTGGGATCAAAGCTTGCAATATCACCTTGTTTTTGAAGATCAGTACCCGAGTCCTTCCTTGACATACCAGGTGATACCGTCGCTGACATTGGACCAACCGAGGAAAGTCCTGATGGAAGACCTTGCTGTAGAATTAATTCTGGGTTGGAGCTGGGGTCTTCAATCATGCTCAAAAAGTCCCCAAGCGATGCAAATTCGCTATTTGCATGTTCTGAAAAAAAAAGATCTGATGTTTGTGCTAATATACTTTGAGCACCTAACGCGCCCCAGTCGTTGAAAGTTGTTCTGTTAGAAACGAGATTTATTCCATTTTCTGTTTTGCCGTTGATTTTGGAGTCAAGATTATTATTGGCTACTGGGTGTGTAGGATGCATTTGACTCGATGGATCTGGACCAGTCTTTTCATTTTCTTTACGCGGGTCTATCAATTCTTGAAACACCAATGATGAATTTCCACGTCCGTATATGCCAGATTGGTTTTGTGAAGTCAGCACTAGTGCAGTAGGCTGGTGAGCAGAAGTTGGAGTTGGTTCAAAATTTTGCGATCCCGAGTTCCACTCACTGGTGGCAGTCGTCGCTGTTCCCCCTGAAGGTGGCGACTGCTGTTCTTCAGACTTGACCTTTTTCTTAGGTTCGTCTCTGCACAAGTGTCCGATATTTCTTCGTATACATCTGCTACATGGCCGTCCTTCATCGCAAGTCATGTGCGACCGGCGACAGTAAACACACGCATGGTCAACTTTTCTTCGTCTTGGTTTTTTAGCTGCCGGTTCTGCTGTCGTGTTGTCTTTTGCAGAAGTACCTGTTTGTGCACTCTTAGGTGTTCCAGCATTTGAGTTGGCTGTAGCATTGCTAGATGAAGTGATGGTGTTGGTATTGGTGGTTTCTGAAGTTATCGCATTCTGGGTAGCCCCTCTTTTACCACCTTTTCCCCGAGACTTTGTTTGAGTGGGAGTAGTTGTTGAAGCATCAGCCTGGCCAGTCAAACTATTGGCTCTTTTGCTTCCAACACCAGTTTTAGTTTTTTGCTCTTCATCAAAAACTGATCCACTTGAAGGCAAGACTCCTTGAACTGTCTGGTTTTCCGTGGACATTTTTATTCAAACTTCCAAAACAGCTTCTATGAAAAACAACGAGACAAAATAAAATATAAAAAAAAGAATAAATGAAAAGCCCAAAAAAAAAAACGACTGAATAAGTGTTTAATAGCACTTGACTCCTTTGTAAATGACCCAGTTATTGTAGTTGAAAGGTGTACTGTGTGAACATGAATAGTACTATGCCATATATGTGTTCGTTCTGTGTATGGTCTCACGAAAGCAGTAAAAAAAAATTATTAATAAAACTAAAAAAAAAATAAAACCTGGAGAATATGAACAATTAAAAAAAATAAAAATGGGGAAAATAAAATTTGGTAGTCTTAGGTCATATATGATATAAGCAGAAAATAGCTAAATCCTAAAAGATTTATTCCATAAACTTCAAGTTTCAAGTTATAAATCTCGAAATCCGCTAGTTACAGAACGGGCTTCCAAGCTGATATTTTCAAGATTTTTCGTTTCCCTAAGCTATCTTACTCCTACAAATATCTCACGCTACTCTTTGAGATTCTATATCATGTCGGGCTCACGGATGTTTTCATCGCTTTTTGGTAGCTTGAGGGCTCAACCTTCAGTCTCGCACACGTTGTTTGGAAGTAATCTTGGTCTTGCAAGAGCGCAATCTCGTGGACTTTCATTTTCACGGCGTTTGCTTGCCTCTGAAGTACCACAGCCCAAGCTTACCCGTGAACAATATTCACGTTTGGTTGAGCAAGTGAGACAAGAGAGACAGAGAAAAGGCATACAGAGTGCTGCCTACTATTCAGCAAGTGTTATCATTGCGTTTTTGACCCTCTCGTTTGCTGCAGTTCCTTTCTATCGTATTGTTTGCCAGCAGTCTGGTTTCATGGGAGCACCAGTTTCGGACAGTTCTAAATTCACGCCCGACAGATTGGTTCCTATAGACCATCATAAGCGTATCAGGGTTTCCTTCAGTTCCAATACTTCTACTTCCATGCCTTGGAAGTTCGTTCCTCAACAGCGTGAAGTTAGAGTTCTTCCGGGAGAAACTGCTCTTGCATTTTACAAGGCCAAAAACCCTACTGATAATGATATTATTGGTATGGCTACGTATAGTGTTGTCCCCGAGAAGGCTGCACCATACTTCAGCAAGATTCAGTGTTTCTGTTTTGAAGAGCAACGTCTCGCTGCAGGTGAAGAAGTTGACATGCCAGTTTTCTTCTTCATTGACCCCGACTTTGTCCATGATCCTTTGATGAGAAATGTTGATGATATTATTTTGAATTATACATTTTTCAGAGCCAGATACGATGATGATGGTATTCTTAAACCTGTTATTGGGTCCGAAGCTATAAATGCTCAAATCAAAGAGAGCAAAATGAAGACCATTCCTGCAGCTGAATAAGAATATAACATTGCTTATTACCTTTGTACATAGATTTATAGATATACACATGTGTATATATTTTGTTATTATCATAAAATTCATTTTATTTTCCAAATTCAATTTGGTACATGTTCCAACCATTAATAACTAGATTAAATAATTGTAGTGGATTTATAAATTAAAATCAATATATTAAACAATTAATTATTCATGAAATAGAAGAAGAATATGTAGATATTAAATACATATATTTAAAAAAATTTAGGAGCTGAAAATGTTAGGGACTTCAGACTTGAGAGAACTAAGTAAGTTGCTGGAAGCGTTACTCTTGACATCGCTGACAATACCGTTAATGGCTGAAGTAACGTCTCCAAATCCATCAAGAGAACCAACAGTGGAAGCAACGGTTTGAACAGCCTTAATGAGGGAAATGACTTGGTTTTCAACAGAGGTAACATCACCTTCAGCAGTCTTAACGGCAGTAAGAACATGGGTAACAAATGTGTGAATAGTTTCCAAGACACTAAGAATGGTAGTCTTGACAATAGTCAAGTTTAGTTGTCCAAGAATAGTGTTGACAGGCTCCAAACTGAGCAAGGTATCGGCAATTTTGACCAAGTATTCAGTGGCTTCTTCAAGAAAGAGAGCAATAGTATTCTTGCCATCCTCAGTGTTGAGAGTGATCACGTCGGTAGCAGCTCTGACGACGAGTTGAGCAGCACTGCTGACAATTTCAGTAATAAGAGCAATAGGGTTCTCGGCTCTAGCAGCAATTCCATTGAAGTCGCCGTTGGCATTGGCAGCAGCCACAGGAGCAGCCTCTCTAGCAACTAATTGGTTGGTAGAAGAAAGAGCAACTGGAGTAGCAGCAACGTGAGAGGCCAAAGCCACGAGAGTCAAAAGGTTAGTATATTGGACCATTGTTGAGAGTATGTAAAGTTTGTTTTAAAGAGAATATATTAGATTATTATTGTAGGATTGTTGATGAGGATTTGATATAAAATGGAGAAATATCATCCTTTTATAACTTTTTTTTATCATAAAGTTCTGCTCATCTTATTATTTTGTCAAAAGAATCGTCAATCATCTTTTGAAAATCACTTTCGTTGTTTTTATTTTTTATTTTATTTTATTTTATTTTTATGAATCTTCTGTCTCTCCATTTTCAATAAATCGTAGGAGGCGTCGCTCATTTTAAGAATTTCTGTCGATCTTGATATTACTCTTGGACTTTTTTGTATATTAAAAGAGTACTCAATTTGGACAATAAGAATCTATCAATTTGAAAGGAGTAGATCAATTGATTTAAGAATGAATTATTAGATATACTGTTAAGTAAAACTCTCATTTTTATCATCTTTTTTTCATCTTTTTCATCATTATTATTATTATTATTATTATTATTATTATTATTATTATTATTATTATTATTATTAGTATTATTATTATTATCATCATTTGAATATCTAATTCTTTCTTATATTTTCATTATAATTATTCTATAGTATATTATCACTTGATAGAATCAATATTTATTAGCTTACATACCCAAAAAGCAATCCAAATGGCTACATTTATCGTGTCTCACTAATAATTTATGAAAATAGTAATGGACCATATCCACTTTGTGATGATGAGAATTATAATAAGAGCCACTATGGTGATTGTACATTGATCATGATTATGATGGAACCACGAAGTAAAACGTGTGTTTTGTGTGTAATTGGGCAATTGTGATTTTCCCTAATTGATCATTTTTCATGCCTTTCCTCAAACTGATAATAGTCCCAGCTTCTGTACATTAAATAATTGTTTCAATATGGTATTCAAATCAGCGCAATTTACGCACTAACAAAGCGTTCAAAGAACAGCAAATCTTGAGACGATCCTGTGGTCGGTATAACGAGCTGAAGATGTATTGGCTTGCAAACAATGGACTGAGAATTGCGAATAGGCTATTAGCCAAAATCCCAATAGAGCACATGGCTCTTGTAGATCTCAAAAAATGCGTAGGGTCTTTGTTCTCTTTAAGAACTACTCATGCTGTGTTTTTCTGTGCCTTATGGCAAAGCACAAAGATCTAGGCTCAAATATTTGATTGGCTTGTCAAAGAAGCTTCCGCTCGCATGAATGACGATTTGAAAACAAACGACGCTGCCAGACGTAGAATACAAGATTCATCAAATGAATCAATAAGGAAATTTGAACTACATGATGCTTGAATCAATAGGGCTAGCTCTTGAAGCCAAAGTCTATTTGGATTTGGTACTCAGAACTCAATACTTTCACCATTCATAACCCTTTAACGATTGCTGTCCGTAAATTACGTTTTTGGGCATCAGCTAGCAGTGAACAAATCAGGCAGCTTTATAAGCTTGAAGCACCAACTACCAATAGTTATCAAGCCAATCATAACTAATGTTAGCACTTCTTCAATTCTTACTACTACTACTAATAATAATAATAATAATAATAATACTACGTGTATAATTACTAGTACAATTATTGTCAACTTCGCTACTTATTATTATAAGTACCACTATAATCATACGAGACTTTAGGCAAATTTAATTAAACATAAAAAATACTTTCACTGCGATCAGCTAGAAAAAACTTTGTATCTCCTTCTTTACTTAGATCTGCTTTTTTTTTTTTTTTTTTTTTTTTTTTTTTTTTTTTTTTTTTTTTTTTTTCATTTGTCAAAAATAACTTTGTTCAAGAAATAAGATCAACAATGGCGTCAAAAACAAATCAAAGTGTTCTTTAATAAATTTCATTATTTGATATATACAAGCAAAAACAACATCGCTTCATCTTTGACTATTATGAAAACCATAATAGACACTGTCTTCAATCAAAATGTAATAACCTTTAGCAAGGTCTAAAACAGTTCTTTTCAAAATGATCACACTTTGAATATCTATCATTGATTCAGCAAAACATCTCTTTCCTTTTTTTTTATTTTTCCCCTTCTGTTTCGATTTAAATAAATGCAAATATCATAGTGCTTATCATGTTGTTTTTCTGTAAACATATTCAAGTCTTGTTTTATTAGATTCATCTTCAAATTCTCTTTTGATAAAAGCTTTTTCTTACACAAGTATATATAGCTTTGTATTATCAATATATTATTGATAAAATAATTTGATTCTTGTTTAACCTGTTTCAAAGTCATATAGGGCAAATCAATTATTTCGGGTAGGAGAGATAAAATATCAAAGTTATACATTATATATCTACAAAATAGCATTTTACAGCTGTAGACTCTTAAGAGTTAGTATTCCTTATATAGAATATGAATAAATGCAGTAAAAAAAAATCTTGTAACTTTACGTGACTTTATAGCTAAACAACACATTTGAAGTTGAATATAAATCAAAAATTGGTCATGTAAATCTTTTTTTTCTTTATAGATTTTATGAATGCTAATTACAATATGCATCCAATAATAATAATAATAGTAATATCTTTTCCCAATTCAAGTAAATCATACTAAACGATTATCAGTTTCAACTACAAATCATTCAGCTATTAACATTATAGATATGAAGGTTAATTTTTACATCATGAAAGCTAATTTTAAATAAGACTGCAGTATCTAGTGATTTGTTCATAAATGTATGCTTTTTTAATTAGTTTTGATTCAAATGTTGATGTATTACCTTTTTAGAGGTCCTCTCAACATAAATGTTTTTGTAACTGGCCTATGTCGTATTTATTTCTCATCACTGAAAAATATAAACTCATGTATATATACACATAAAAAACATAACATGTGACCTGTTGGGAACTCAAACGCGACTTGTAAAAATTCCTCCCATTTTAAACCTACTGAAGAATTCTCATACACTCGCTCTCACCACCCAACCACCATAAAAACAATGAAGCGAGGCTTGTCATCTGACGACGAAAATGAGGTTTCTGCCTCTTCCAATGCAAATGTTACTACTCGTAAACTAGCGGTCCCTAGACGACGAACTGGTTTCCAAAGCTCAGGCAACTCGTCATCGTTTCCATCATTCAAAACTACAGGAGCACCAGCAGCTCCTGCTTCCACTATCACCAGCTCTAGCGATGAAGCTCCTGCAAATCCATTCGCGAAAAGAGCAAAACCTTCTGGGTCAGATGCTTTCAGCACCAATGGCTCTCAGCAGCAACAGCTCACAAAAAGACAATATCTGAATCAAGTATTTTTGAAAAAACTGAAAGATGTAGTTTCTATCAATGAAGATGCTGATCTCAGTCCACTTCTTGAGATTTATCTTAAAGAAGCACAAAAATTGGAATCACCACCATCAGATTCTAAACCAGCTACCTTTTCATTTACAAAGGAGCCTACTTCTAGTACACCTAAATTTTCCTTTGGTGCCAATTCAACTACACCATCTGCTACTGCTTCAACAGCCACAGCCACAGCTTCCACCGCTGGTCCATCTTTTTCCTTTACCTCTAAACCTGCAGACACTACTTCAGCGACTCCTTCCTTCTCTTTCACATCCAAACCGGCTGATTCAACTTCAAATACTTCTTCAACACCCACTCCTTCATTGTTTTCAACTGGAAACAATTCAACTTCAACTGCTCCTTCAGGATCATTATTTTCCACTAATAACAATTCAACCTCAGCAGCTTCAAATCCTGCTCAGGGCACATCATTTTTCTCCACTTCTAAATCACATCAATCTGATGTATCCACAAACGCTCCAGCTCCAACAGGAACCTCATTGTTTTCTACGCAAAAATCTACTGACTCTGCAGCACCCACTTTCTCGTTCAAACCGAGCGATTCCTCAGCACCTAACACTCCACTTTTCCCTGCAGCTTCGAATTCTGGCAGTTCAAATAGTAACGGGGCTAAAGCTGCTCCGTTTTCCTTTGGATCATCTAAACCCGCAGAAGAATCAAACCAGAAACCTTTATTTTCATTTGGAACCCCAGCTTCTGCCTCAGAGTCATCTGCAAACACTACTACAGCAGCTCCCAGTGCTCCGCTGTTTTCTTTTGGCAATAATAACAATAACAATAACAACACAAGCTCTGCAAAGCCTGCAACTACTCCTTTTAAATTTGGAACAACTACTCCTGCTTCAATTCCACCCGCTACCTCAACTGATAGCAACACCAAAGAAGACGATGTGACTAAGGGAGAAAAATTTGACATGTCTGAAGCCACTAATGGCGAAGAAGACGAGGAAGTGAAATTTACTCTTAGAAGCCGTGTTTACAAGTATCAAAAACTATCTGAGGCCCCATCAGTTGTTGGTATTGGTACACTAAAGGTGCTTACACATAAAGATTCTGGTAAATCTAGAGTTTTGGTACGTAGTGATGGAATGGGAAAAGTGTTATTGAATGCTTTTTTGAACAAAAGCATCTCATACGCAGTTACAGATAAATCTGTAAAGATTCCAGTTCCTGAAGCAGGTGGTATTGTGATGTATCTTGCGCAAGTTAAAACTGCAGATATGGCGAAAGAACTTGCTGAAGCCATGAACGCTGCCAGCAACTAAATTATGAATTTTTTTTATTTTTTTTTCTAGTATTGTTATTTCTATCTTTTTGTTATTTTTATCATTATCATTTTTCCCTTTCATTTTTATTGTTGTTTTTTATTTTTTTTTCTTCTTCTTTTTGTGACATTGTTTTGATGTTTTTGAAAGTTGGTTTGTTTAGAATTCTCATTTATATACTAAAAAAAAAAAAAGCTAATTACAAAATTGTTAAATCAGTGTTTTATAAAATAAATACAAAAGATTTTTTTGTGCTGGTGATTTATTTTTATTTTATCTTGTATTTGTCTAAATTGTAAATTTCAAAATGCTTATCATCTATTTTCTTATAGGTACTTGAATAATAAATAAATAAAAAATATAAATATTGAAAAAAGTAAAAAAAAAAAAAAAAAAAAAAAAAGTAAAAAAAAGTAAAAAAAAAACGAAAATCGATGTAGATTTTTATGAAAAAAATACTAGCTAAAAATGTTTGACAGACATATTTGTATGTTATATACAAGTTGTTGCAGAAATGCAAAATAAAATCTCCTTCTTCAAAATATTGAGAATAATAATGATAATGAAAATAATAGTAAGAATAATAAGAAAAAAAAACAATGATTTAAATGACGAATAATATAATTCAACTCAAAATTTCCAAAAGTAAAATATGAGAAAAACCTCACAATTTTATCATATCATGAAGATTGAAAAAAAAAAAAGAAAAAAAAAACCAATTGATTTTATTCAATGAAGCATGAACTTAAGAGTACATTTGGTATCCAAGAAACAAGACTTTGAAATAAAAATAATACGAACAAAAACAAACAATAAAAAAGATGAAATTAGGAAAAAAAAAACAAATGAGATGTGCAAATCAACGCCTTTTTTTTCTCTGTTTACTTTTCGTTCCTTGCTGCAATAGTGCATCGATATCAAACCAATTTTCTGCTTCTTCTCTTTCTTGAGTCCAGCTCGAACCTTCACTCTCTGGAATTTTAGTCCCCCAAACTGTTTGAGTAGTTCTTTGAGTTGTCCCAGTCTTTTGGCTCAATAAAGATGAAGCAGATGGAAGCGCTGGTGCTTCCATCATACTGCGTTTATACTCTTCATTGACAGTGCGCATTTCTTCTTCAACACCAGAAGGATTACCAATATCAAATCCTGATTCAGAAAGTAAATGGTCGCGAAGATCATGCTTTTCCTTTTGTTGAATACGTAATGTCTGATTATTTTCAAATCGTTTTCTTTCTTTCTTGAAATTACGACGCTTCATGATATCGTTGGAAAATTGAGCAATGGTAGGTGCCGAAAGAACTTGACCAGGCGATTTAGGATTACTAGTCCATAAGCCATCTACAAATGCAACTGAAGTACCTGTGGGCAAATTGGTAGTGTACTTTAATCGTTTTCGAAGTGCTGCACCAGCGTAAGTTCCATGATGAACAGAGTCAATATGTACAACAATTGAGCTTGGAAGCATGTTATATTGCCCACCAAATTCTGCCTTAAGAATTCGGACGTCAAGCGGGGATAGAAAAAATTTGGTTTCTGAATTGAAACATGTTTGATAAAAGTAGTACGCATTATCGTCTGCAAAGGAATCAAGTTTTCTAATAGACGAAGCTGAATTTAGAGAAAGTTTTCGAATAGAATTTGATAATCCCTCTGGAAATATCTGATCAAGTAAGGCTTTGGCAGATTTAATTTGTATCATGGCACGCTTGTGGCATTTTGTAAGCGTAGGATCATTATAAAGTAATTGCTCGTGTTCACTTTCAGTTTTCAAATCTTGAACTTCACGATCAAATTCATTTTCTAGATATGAACGTGTACCTAAAATCAGCCTAGAATATGGTGCAACTGCATCATCTTCTTTCATCTCGGGTAAATTTTCAAACCATTTCATATCAATCTCATCCTCTAGTCGACTAATAGGAGCAGCAAACGATGATCCAATAGGTCTGAACATCAAATTCATAACTACATCTTGACCTTCTTTTGGGATTTCAAACCGTTCATCAAAAGTTGCAAACGAAACTGGCTTTACATGACCCATCTTGACAATTTCAAAGCACAATGGACATTCTAACTTGACTCTCTCCCATTCGAGTCCCGTAACTAATTCAGGATTAAAAGATTCCGCATATCTTAGAAGACAAGGTAAACATAAAATATGCCCACATCTAAGCATTCGAGGGGCTTTAGGAATCTCTTCCAAGCATATGGGACAAGGCTGAGGACGGGAAATAACTCTTATAACACGTTCCATTGGTACCTTTACGTCAGGATCTAACAGCAACGGATTGTATAATTCTTTAGCTCGAGGATCCAAAACAAATCTGCATGTTGTGTTGATATAAGTCTGTTTATCAGTTGGAGGATGCGATTCGGCTTCATTTCTTATAAATCCAAAGCTTCCTTGGCTTTTTTGAGGTCTATTCTGTTGCTTTGAGGTTCCCATAGAGCGAGAATTAGATCTAGGTTCGTCAACTACCAAGTGGTTTAGCGAGACTTTCCCTTTCTTTGCCTTTGCCACAATTTCCCCGTCATCTAGATAATCTAGATGAGAGTCAGTACTAACACTTTGCTGCTGCTCAGACCAGCCTACATTCTTCTGCTTGCTCCGTTTCCCAGTCCGTTTCCCTTTTTTTTGTTGAGATGGCTGCTGTATAGGTGAGGGCTGAGATGGCACAAACACAGGAGCCGAAGCGTCGAACTTGTGCTGAGAGTCGGCTGCCATTTGAAAAAAGAAGGTCTAAGTACAATTTACTGAATTGAGATCTGAGTAGTATGGGCGATAAATAGTAGTAGATGATCGGAGAAAGCAGAGAGAAAGAGCGAAGAAGTGCTTATTAACGGAGATGAAGCAAATTTGCCTTGATCCTCTATCACGTGTCCAAGATTTGCCCTTTTGTGCCTTTAAACATTGCGTGAGTAGAAGTTGAGGTTTTTTTATTGTCAGAAATACGTCTTAAACTTTCTCAGAGTCCTAAATATATATATATATATATATGTTTTTACTGAGTTGTTTGAGTCTCCTAATAATATGTGTAAATATATGACCATATATTTACATATTGTTTAGTATGATGATGCAAGAATGGTTATTGAACAAAAGATGACAATTTTTTTATTTTATAAAAAACTGCCATTACCTACTGTTTTTTATTTTAATTATTACTATTTTCAATCTTGAATCTGATCTTTTCCATAAAAGATACCTGGACCACTAAAATCATTCAGCGACTGATCAATTTTACTAATTTTTCTAATATATTCCCATAGAAATGAAGGAAGAGCCAGCCTTAACCATTCCCATCTAGCATAAAAGGGCATAGCGAGCAGCCCTGTTTGACCTTTAAGAACCGATTTAACAATAGTGTCTGCCACCTCTTCTGTTTCCATAGGCGCCGCCAGAAATTGCATGTATTCTTGAATTCCGCTAAACATTTTTGTTGCAATATGGCCAGGTGTGACAAGAAGTGTAGATACACCTGAGTCTTTGGGAATTTCATGCATAAGAGCGTCGTGGAACGTAATAAGACCTGCTTTGGATGAACAATAAGCTGAAGCTCGAACAACTCCAATCCGGCCAAGAATTGAAGCAATATTGACAATATAACCTTTCTCACGCTCAAGCATCGAGGGGAGAAATTGTTTGCATACCAAAATAGGACCTAACAAGTTAACGTTGTATACTTGTCTGATTTCAGATTCTTTTAATTCCAGCACACTTTTCGAGTGTGCAATACCAGCATTGTTAATAAGAACTGTAGGTTTGCAAGATTGTGAGCTTAATTGTGCGTATGCCAATTCAATGGATTTGGTCGAGGAAATATCGCAATACATGAAATGAACAGGTGAAGGAAGAGTATCCGGATCCCACTTCATTGCAAGATCCAAAACTGCAACCTGAAATCCTTTATTGGAAAATTGTTTGGCCATTGCATGTCCTAAGCCTTCGTCGCTACCAGCACCTGTGATGACCACTAGGTCTGTTTTAACATCAAGTTGGATTGGTGTGTGAAAGAACCACTCATTAAGCTTGTATATCACAAAAATTAGAGTACAAAGTCCGACATAGACATCAAGATAAGCTTTTGGTACAATTTTCAGTCTTGCTACCAGTGGTGATACGATAGTCCACGCTACTATGGGATGTAGTATAGGCTCAGTATATTCTAGAAAAGTGTCAATTCTTTTAGGCATTGGACAGAGCTCCAAATTCAACGAAAACGTTTTGAAATTGGTGTAACTTTTATATTAACGTTATGACGGGTCAGCCAGAAATTGAAATCAGTTTAGAGTTCAATGTTAAGCCTTTTATCATATTTCGATCTATCGCCAGAGATGGTGCAAGAAAGAGTCCAAGTTTTATTCATATGTGTATGTAACTGGAGAAAAGGTTTTAGCAAAAAGGTCGAAAGAAGAGTCTAAAACTAAGTTTTAAAAAATAAGTAATATTTATTTAGCATATGTAAACTATGAGACTTAAAACTTATTTGAGGAGTAATGTTTAAGCCGGAGCTAAGAACCTATGGAAAAGCCGTTGGAACAACCTATATTGAGATTTCCGAATTACCGACGGGTTTTAAAAAGGAAGAATATCTAATTACTAGATGTAGCCTTGTAGTCTTTTCTGTTCATACTTGAAATATTATATTTACAATAAAACCACTTCAATCATTCTTTGTTTATAAATTGTGACTTTCAAGAAACTTTTGTGACCAGGAATAAAAGGAGTGCTTAAATAAATAAACGTGATATTGTTACTACGATCAATTATTGATCAAAGTATTGAGAGTTGGAAATATTTTACAAGTTGATATTTATAGATGTTATCCTTTAAGAAATTATAACATTAGATATCATGTTGAATGAAAAATCTTACTTTTAAATTTTCTCAGTTTATTTTTCAAATCTTTTTTTTTTAAATACATTTATTAAATCTTTTCAATTGCCGAAAAATCATTTTAAATAATTTATTCAAAAATTTAATTAATTTCAGATCATTTTCATGTATAACCAAGTTTGATTATAATTTGCTTAGAAGAATGATCCAAATAATAAAATTTATATATGATGAATCAAGCATATTTTCGATATATATTTACATTTAGTATTTTCAAATGCCGACAATCCTATAATGAATAATTTTGAAATATAGAGTGAAATATTCGGGGTTTTAGTGTCAAAATAATACTCTTTTGAAATCGTAGAATTTTCACTCTGTGAACTTACTTCACTCATATAATTTGCACATCTATCGTATTAGAAAATATATTTTGTAAAAAACAAACAGTTCTACTAAATTAGTTTTTATTAATGAAGAATAAGACTTGACAATGTCCAATGATTTACCAAAAGTAAAGAATACCATCGCTTTTAAAACTGATAATCCGGGGAAATATGAAAACAAACGAGACTGTTCCATCGGAAACGAACCAAAGTCAACTGCTAAATCATTTCAACAATAGGAGAATTGCTGCTTCTAGAAAACAGTTGCAAGACGACTTGAAGTATAACTGCAAAGCAAAACTCTTCGGGCAGACCCTAAATGCGTGTATGGAATTGTAGTCTTTCTTTTGGACTAGCTATTCAGTTTTTGAATAGAGATCCGACGGTGGTCCAGCGGATAAGCCTATCCAGCACAATAATACTACATTATACAAATATGATTGGTTGGAGGTTACTAGCCAAACCTAAAAAAGAGATAGTCTCAAAAGTTTTTGGTTCCTACTGCTTATCTTGGGCTTTATCTCCAGCCGTACATGGATTTTATTTCAATTTTTTTTGCACCTAATTGATATTGTAATACAAAGTTATAGCTTAATCTACTTTTAATTTTGTTATCCTTACAATTTGAGTACACTTTTTCAAAATGATATTGCAAAGTTTTTAAATATTTTATTTTTAACGAGATAAGATTTTTTTGTTATAAAAAAAAGACTGTTTCTCTTTTATACAAGCCTTTTTTTTTCTTCTCTTTCTCTTTTTCTACATCTCTTTGTTGACGATAATCTCGAGCATCTCTGAACAACTCTAAGCTTTAGTATCTTTTGAAAATCATACATATTCTGGTTGTTGAAAAATGGCAAATTTAGATATTGAAAAGCAAAATGCGACTTTTGAAATTGAAGAGCCTGTCTCGACGGGAAGTGTTGAAATACAAGAAAAAACAGGAGTTAAAGGTTTTTGGAATGAATGGATCAACAAACTTAACGCTGAAACTAGAGGTATTGAACGCGTACCTGAGGAAGAGCAGATAGATGACTCCGCATGGAATGCTGGTTCTATTTGGTTTGGCTGTAATATGGTTGTTGCAACTTTTGCTATTGGTGTGCTTGGTGTTACTATCTTTGATCTTGGATTTTGGCCTGGATTTTTGGTTATTGTCTTTTTTAATTTAATCGGTTCTCAATCTGTAGCTTACTTTTCGACTTTTGGTCCAATTTCTGGACTCAGACAGATGGTAGTTTCTCGATATTGGTTTGGTTCTGTGGGTGTTAAATTCTGTTCTTTTTTTAATGTTATTGCTTGTATTGGATGGGCTGCTGTCAATGTTATTGTTTCTGCTCAGCTTCTTCACTCAGTGAATAACGGGGCTCTACCTTCATGGGCAGGTATTATTATCCTTACTTTTTTAACTCTGATTGTTACTTTCTTTGGTTACAAAGTTGTTCATTTATTTGAAAAATGGTCTTGGGTTCCTACTGTTATCATCTTTTTGATTATTGCAATCAGAATGGGTAAAACCGGTGCTTTTACATATGGAACTATGGGAACTGGTCCAACTGAAGCAGGTAATATTTTATCTTTTAGTGCTACTGTCTATGGCTACGCAACTGGTTGGACTTCTATGGCCTCTGATTATACTGTTTACATGAAAAAGCAAACCTCTAGACCTAGAATTTTCATTGCTGTTATTGCTGGTCTCAATATTCCTCTTATCATTGCAATGACTCTTGGCCTTGCTTGCGCAACCGGATGCCTTACTTCTGAAACCTTTGCAACCAACTATGCAAATAACAGCGTTGGTGGCCTTTTCTTTTCTATTCTTGTTGATGATTCTCTTCATGGGTTTGGCCAATTTTGCATCGTTGTTCTTGCTCTTTCCACAATTTCAAATAATACTCCTAACCTGTACTCATTTGGTCTTTCAATTCAGAGTTTCTGGTCCAAATTCCGATATGTTCCCCGTATCGCCTGGACTTTCATTGCTGCTGGTGTGTCTATGGGTATTGCCATTCCTGGCTACATGCACTTTGAGACCGTTATTCATAATTTCATGAACTTGATTGGTTACTGGATTGCCATTTATACGGCCATTGGACTCTCTGAACATTTCATTTGGCGCAAGGGTTTCAAGGGATATGATTTTGAAGCCTATGATAATTATGATATTCTTCCAATTGGTATTGCTGCCATCTTGGGTTTTCTTAGTGGTATTGGTGGAGCAATTATTGGTATGAATCAAGTCTGGTGGCAAGGACCTGCTGCTCGGGCAATTGGTGACTTTGGTGGTGATATTGCTCCCGAATTAGCCTTTGTATTTGCGGCTGTTGTATTCAATATTGCTAGGTATTTTGAGTTCAAGTATATTGGTCGTTAATTTTTCACTTGGTGAAACAAAAGAGTGGAAATTACGATTTTCTCACTATATTATTTTCAATTAAAAGATGTTTCGATTTGAAGGCAAGTTAAAGCCTTCTCTATGTTGTTTTATATTATTATTATTTTGACTTTTACGTTTGATTTCTTTATATTATTATTATTTTCTATTATTTTCATAGGTTTAAATATATATGAATTGTTTGAATCTTTATTGTTTTCATTGTTTATCTTTTAATTTAATTTTATAACAATTTGTAAAAGTTATTATTTTACTTTATTGATCAGTTGTAAAATTAAGAGTGTTGCAAATTTCAAATAGTTTCCACTGATACTAGACTTATTTTGCAGGTTTAACCGTAATGAACTTGATATATAATAGTAATTTTTTATTATTATCATATATCTAATCTTATTATAAAACTAGATGGACACATTATAATGATAAGGAATATAACTTTTAATAGCATTTTCAACATTATCATTCTACTAATAGATTCAAAACTACAACATACAATCATTTTGATTTGTATTATTTTGTTTTTTTATGTATATTAAACAATTTTGGGATTTACAAATAAAAAATAAATAATAAATAATGAATGATAAAAATAAATAATAAATGATAAAAATAAAAATCCAAGTTAATAAAATTATTTAATAGCTGATTGATTTTTAGAGCATCTACATTCTAAATACGTTGTGATGGGACAAAACAAAGACGGATTGAGTATCCGCTATAGCTAGCCATAAGTAGCTAAGCACGGCGGAGAGCCCGAGGGAATGTGCCGAGGGTGATAACAGCTATTTAGTATGCGTTTGATTGGCCAAGATACATAATTCGATTGTTGGAAATAGTATATAAAAAAGTTTTAATTTAAAAGAGAATTCTTGAAGATATGTTTGTTTTTTTTTTTTTTTCAAGACGAAAAGACGTTACAGGAATATGAGGTAAAGGACCCTGGAAATCAAGAGAGTTATAAGTTAAATGTGGAGAGACTCTAAAAATTGCGCTATTTCGTACTGTGCCTGGATTTTATTACCTACAACTTAGCTACAATCAATTAGGTAATTGGATTTAATTGACATTTATTTTTAATGAATAAAGTATAATGAAAACAGTACTTGTTTAGAATCTTTTATTTTTAAATTTTTTTTTTTTTTTTTTTTTTTTTTTTACAATTATATAGTAAAAAGTATCGTGTGGTGATGTAAAAGAATAATATTGTTCAATGAATTTCGTATTGAATGAGTTAACTTACTAACAAGATTCAGCAATATTACAATCAGCTTTAGTAAATATAAGAGAAAAAAAATACCAAGAATTATCACAAAATTCAATTAATTTCAATTTTAATTTTTTTTAAATATAATATCATCAAGTACTCTCTATGTCGTTGGTATAGAAGCCAAGACGGTAAATATTATAATATACCTAATTGAATTTTATTTGATTGATGAAGATTATAATTTATCTTTTTTTTTTTTTTTTGGACAACACTTATTCCCATACATGTTGATTATAGTCAAATAATTGTCTTTAAAAGTCTCTATTTCAATTTTATTTGAAGCAATAAATTAAAAAGAATTATATTTTAGTTTATGAAATTAAACTTGTGCAAGTATCAAAATAGTTTCTCATGTTATTGATTGCTCATAAAAAAAATAAAAATGTTTTATTGTTGTTTAAAACCTGTTTTTATCGAGCTTTTCTGAATTTTTAATATCTAAATGTCAATCCACATGGAGTCTTACGAGTTGAAAAGTTCAAACCTATTAGAAAATGAAATAAAATACGAAAGTTCTTGCTTTTTCTTAAACATATATGAACTTTATATTTAATAATATCATGTCATGTCATGTCATGGACGAAACAATTAAAACTAAATGAAATAAGAGTTGTTTAGATTTTACCACTTGATTGCGTACGATATAAACGACAACTTATATTCATGTATTGCTATTGTCACTCACTTATCTTTATTCAAGTTTGACTCTAAATTTACAAGTACTGATCAACTTTTAAAATCTCAAAACAGAATTTTTTTTTTTTTTAATGACGCGCCCAGTAGCTTGAAGATAACTCAAACCATATTGTTGACATTTCAAAAACCCAATACTCTTACTATCTAGACAATCGGCATGTCTACGGGAATTCTATCGTAGCAAATGATTTACAATAGTTATAGATAAAATTTACTTTTGTTCCTATAAAGTTCCGACCGTTTGTCTATTTTTTTTTTCTTTCTTCTCATGCAGAATGAAACGGTTGATTGAAGGGAAAAGTATACCAGTAGGTTTCTTTAGGGCCCACCAAGAGTTTGAATAGACACATGGATGTTAATTGATAAAGTTTGTTTCTAAGGTACAGATTTTTGCAAGTTCCAACATTCATTTGCAAATATCTTGGTTTTTAACTTGTTATGAAAAACGTTTAGGTATCGATGCCAAAAGAGTAACTGTAGTAGGTTACTCGGCTAAGCAGGATTTGCTCATAGTCTGATCATAGAGTAAAGAGGTGTTTATTTACTCCCTACAGACGGGAATACCCAGGAGAGCAAGGTGAGCACATTCCTAATAATAATAATAATAATAATAATAATGATAGCATACAAACAAACAAATAAACAAATAAACAAACAAACGGTATATCAGAATGCAGATAATTATGACTTTTTCATTTTTTTTTCTTTAAAGAAATACCGCTTTGTGTTTGTACTCGAGTTTGACTCTAGGATTTATAGACAAAGGTGTTTATAGGTTTATATATATGTACATGATTAAAGAAATAAAGAAAAAAAAACAATTTAAAAGTATAACTAATATTATACGCTGTGCTATTCTGAATTTAGCAAAGTAATAACGAATCTCTTTCAGCTTTATGCAATACTATTTTTATTCCTTTTGGTGGGTACATCCATTTAGACTTGCGAGTTTGTTGAAGATCTGAGGGACGATTGGTCAAACTGATCGCTTTTGTTCCCGCTCCAACACCACCATATCTACATCAAAACCTCTAGAAGTCGAAAATGCAAATGAAATCCAATTAGACCATGAATGCAATTAGTTATAAAACCAGCTTTAAAAGATGATAAACACGAGTTTTGGTGTATAATGATTACTTTAAATATTCCTTCCAATATAAATTTGTTCTGGCTTATTTTTAGACATTAAAAGTTGACTATAGTGTGGTAGGGTCCCTTTTGTCTCATCCACCCACCTTCATTTCACATCCACTGTGTACCGACTTGTGTGTGTGCCTTTTCTATTTTTTTTGTATTTTTATTTCCTTCTTTTCAATATTTGTATTCTTTTCTTCCCTTTTACATACTTCCTACGAAAGAGTCTGCACATTCACGTTCCCACCCTCATCTTCTTTTTCCTCTTTCATTTCTGCTCCGTCTCTGTACTTCCCACTGCATCCTGCAGCAATGCCGGCCTGGAACCTATTTGGTTATAAGAAACCGAAAACCCTCCATAGATCGAGTTCATCAGACTCACTGATCACTTCGTCCACGATCGGACTCGACGACGACTATGCACCAGAACTAGGCAATTTGACTACGCAGAGCTCAACAAAGGACATCTATAATACCATCAGTGCCGCCAATGCACTATTGTTCAATGCTCCACGACCGGGCCCTACTAGGGTGATCTCTGCTCTCTGTATGACATGCGGTTCAAAGATTAAGATGACTCTGGACGTCACCACCTACAAGTGTCGGATATGCCAAACAGTCCATGGGTCGTACTCGCTTGACAGCGTTGACATTGAGCCCCTTACTTTGGAAAAAGTCAAGCAACAAGGCATCCCGCTGGTCAGGAGAGCTTGTGCTAACATTGAAGCTTTGAACGCCAGCTTTCCCCTTGGGCTAACCAAGATGTCGTATTCCAGACCTGGTGTCAATTGGAATCAAGTTTCGCAATTTTACAAGCTGGAAAGTGTTCCTGAGGTGGTTCTTGATGAAGCACTCTTACTACTAAAAAACCCGGGAAAGAAAAAACTCGGAGTGCCCAGCGACATTTATTTTATATTAATATTACTACAAAACCCACTACTAGATCGATTTTTGGAAAAGGATATTGATTTGAATGAAGAGGAGTTAATACTAGAGGACAAGAAGAATGAACTTATTGAACGATGCTGCGGTCTTTTGACGCAAACGCCCAAACAAACGAAACAATATTTATTAAACTGGATGTCACGATTCAGTACAAAACAACTTTCAAGGCTTGTCGAAGTTCTTAACAAATGTTTTGAAAAAAGAGTTAAAAGATATGGCAAGACCAAAATGAAACTTGTAGACTACGCGAAGGATTGGAAATCTGAAGCTTTATGTACAGTATTGGGCATACTTTTTAATGCTAACTTGATATCTCAAAAATTAGAAATTGATCAGTTTTATAACGAGAAAGCAATAAGCATATTTGAACTAAAGACAGATTTTGACAGCTGGGAAAAGGCGACTATTGAAGATATTCGGTTTTGCGTGTGTAAGTTTCCGTTTTTATTACCACTAAAAATGAAAAAAAGCATTTTAGAATATGATGCCAGACGACAGATGGAGTACGAAGTCCACGAAGCATTTTTCAGTTCGCTAACAAGCAGTCAGTCAACGAGCAAACCATATTTGTTTGTCCGAGTTAGACGTTCTCTGTTGTTATCAGACAGTTTCAATTTTCTAGAGACACATGAAACTGAACTCAAAAAGAGAATCAGAGTGGAATTTGTAGGTGAACAAGGAATAGATGCAGGGGGACTTCGAAAAGAGTGGTTTTTACTTTTACTACGCGATTTGTTTGACCCGAAACTGGGATTATTTACCCCAGACTCTGATTCTAATTTTTATTGGTTTTCACAAGGTGCTAAGCAACCTCTGAAGTTTTACAAGCTCGCTGGCGTGGCTTTGGGACTGGCACTTTACAATTCAATCACTCTAGACGTTGCATTTCCACCGGTATTGTACAAAAGACTTCTTGGTCGGCCATATTCGCTGTCAGATTTCAAGAAGCTCCACCCCCAATACTCGGTAGCATTACAAGCAATATTAGACTTTCCTGGGAATGATGAAGAATTCCTAGATGCATTTGGAGATATGACATATACGGTGTCAGGACCTGAAGGTGAAGAAATTCCCTTGGTACCTCACGGTGAAGAAAAGCAAGTAACGAAATCTAACCGCGCTGACTATGCCCGAAAACTAGTTTCATACCATCTAGAAGAATCAGTTAAACGCCAGTTTGAGCCACTTAAACAAGGATTTTTCAAAGTAGCGGGATCACAAGCACTGACATTATTCCATCCACACGAGATTGAGCTGTTGATCTCAGGAGATCCTAGCCCTCTCAATGTTAAAGCACTACGAGCTATCACAAAGTACAAAAACGTCAATCCAAGTGCAGAAATCGTGGATTGGTTTTGGAAGTGCGTGGAGGAAAAAATGGACAGTGCTGTGCAAAGAAAATTATTGATGTTTGCGACTGGATCGGATCGGATTCCTGCTATAGGTATGTCAGGTATGTCGTTTAAATTCACATTGTTGAGCAGTGTTATCGAAGATGAACGCTACCCAACAGCAAAAACCTGTTTTAATGAGGTTTGTCTTGTCACATATTCAACCTATGAAAAACTTTGCGATAGACTGATTGGAGCAATAGAGATGAGCGAAGGATTTGGATTGAAATAAATCTAGAATTAATATAAAGAAGCACACATGTTAATATTAATGAACTAATGAAATTCCTATTTTGGTATTTTTATAATGTAATTGATTTTATTACCTGTAAAATAGCTGTTATGAATTTTATTACAAGCAGAAAAATCAAAAATTAATAAAATAGTTCCGTAGAAACAATTATCATGTATGTATGAATCGTATTTGTACAGTTACACTTGTTATAGAATATATAACTGAAAAATCAAATATACAGCTTCAAACTTCCTACATGTAGATAAATTTATTTATATTAAAACTGCAACAACAAATATCTGATCAAGTAATGTTGAAAGCGAGTATTATTTTGTAATCCACTCACGCCCGCTTAAACTTGAAAGATGCCTTGATGGACAAAAGTATAATTGAAGTTGAATATTATATTGAAGAAGGTTAATTTTAAATGAAAAGGATACCTAGAAATAAAATTTCAAAATAAATAAATAAAATAAATAAAATAAATAAAAAAAATAAATAAAATAAATAAAAATTCCAAAGTTAAGCAGTTATTCAATTATTTTTGATTTTAAATTATCTTGACGACAAATCTCTAATTTTGTTTACGAATCAAGTCTTAATATCAATTGTTAAAGCTTAATAAAGCCTTCAAAGAAATACTTGAAATGAAGATTGAAGATTTGAAGAATAAAAACAGTATGAAAATAATTAAATTATGAGGCAATTTGAATGTATAAAAATTTGTTTGAGATGACGTTTTTTGATAAATATTATTTTAGTAAAATTTGAAGGAAGCTTGTAAAATGACAATCAGTAGTACATTACGATATTTGCAAGAATAGACTGTCTTCAGTCAACAGTTGTAGGAATTAATGTTATTGGCCAATATTATTTTCCACTTGTATTTTTATTATCTTTTACATGATAAAACAATAATTCTAGATTTACATACTTTTATATTCTAACAAAGATAAATAATAAGGGTGCCCACTGAAATAATAACAAAAATATTTTGTAATCAATGATTATTCTTTTCTAGTATATTTATATCAAAATAAAATTTTCCTGTTGTTTCTAAGTTGTTGCTTGAAGTTTGAAGTACGTCATTTGTATTTTGTAAACTGCTAAAATCTTTGAAAAGTTATAGATAAAGTAATAAATTGAAATAAAAGACGTGTAAAGAGTATTTCACAGCTATACATGTCAACTTTACAAAACTTATAACCTCATAAAGCTATGAATAACACATTTTTAAATGAAAGTTGATTATTTTTTCTTGTTGTTTTGTTTTGTTTTGTAGCTATAATTGATATTTTTTTTCTTCAACCAAAATTTATTTTGGCATAAGAAACAAGCTGACCCATAAAGTCCTTTAAAATGGTATAATGATAATGAAAATAAAATTTGTAAAATAAAAAATATTGCAGAATATTCAATAAGTAAACAAAATAATATTGTTTTTCAAGATGAGGATTTTACAAGTAATTTTAAAGATCAAAATTTGCAAAGAACTTTTATAACTAAAATAAGGCTGAAAGAGTATAGTTTAGATTTTTTTTTTAAAAATTGTATATTTATCTAGACGAACAATCAGTTAAAGAACCCTGCAATATATAATAATATATAATAAAAACAAAAGTGATTACATTTATCAAATGGTTACTTTAGTATAAAGGATAATTGACGCTTAATTGACAATACCGAGATTGCTATGAAAGAATAAAAAAAATATCAATGTTAAATTCGAGTAGACTCTGTACACAGTATGATTTATAACCAAGTAAGGGATAAATAATTAAACATTCAAAGCAGAAACCGCTTTTGTATAATATACAAAGTATACTATGCTTTGAGGACAGGATTGCAATTTAGCAAAATATCAAGCTTAATTATTTTAAGGCTTATTCAATCGGCCTTTATTACAGTTTATTTAGCTAAAATTCATTACAACTATGGTTATTAAGAAATCATTGAGTTTTTTTTTCCATTGTTTCAAAGCCCAAATTTAAGATTGATATCGTATTTTAAATTCATTAAAAGCTTAGGTATGAATTATTATTATTTTTTTTTTTTTAAAATAGTCACTTTGTACCCCTGTACTACTCTTTTCACGATATCAAAAGTTTGAAGGTTCTCAAACAGCAGGTAGTCTTTTGTTTGCTAAGATCATTTCACATACTTTTTTCTTTATCGAAATATATAAGATCCAGTATAGAAAAATTTTGGACAAAATGGGATATTATATTATATTACTTTGGACTTTATAATATATATATATATATATATATATTGAATAAGTGTTCATGGAACCCCGGCACATTTCTTGGTGATTTAATGTTCAAGTGATTCGCCACAATTAAATCTAGAGCGTTTAAATACCGACACAAAGGTGTATATACAAACACCTCCTGTCACTTATTATTTACCTATTATATTTTCAAATCCATCAAATTACATGTGCACACAAAGCCCAAAAGATCTCGTTATCAATCTATCTAAAGCAGGTGACGCGTTTCTTTGTTTTTGAGTAGTGACCAACGACGACATAAATATGAGCTTGTTATATTGCAGATATATAAATTGAATATGCGTACCAACCGACGAGTTCACTATTTTTAGGTTAAGTAGGATGAAGAACTAAGAATAAAATCTTGCCATTTGACATGGAGCCTGAATAGACACTCAAGTCTTTTAAAGTTGAACTTAATAATGAAATCTGATTGAATCAACCTTAATCCGAAAGACAGTTTACGAGCAAATGCAGAGACCTATAAAAAGATAAAGTCTAAGTGTTGAATTGATAGAAATGTGTATGAATAGATAAATAAAGAATAAATATTAATAGCTATCCATCAAATATGCGACTAAATTGAAAATTTCTATATTAATCATTTCCATTTCTCTATTGAAGAAGGTCAATCAAAAAATTTGATGTACAAATAAATACCACAAAAAAAAAAAACAATACTGTCAGTTTGTATATAACCTCGCTTATAAGTGTTAATATAATTTTTATTCAAAGTTTAGTTATAAAAAATCGGTTTTATTCAGTACATAACTCTCTTCAAATGCCTTTTTTTATTTGTAGTTCAAATTGTAGAATTCAATTTAGAATGGAATAGTTAAGGCATACTCTGTTGATTTGACAGAAGATCACCATGTAATTATATTAGGCGATCTCTAATTACATTGGATTACAGATTACAAAGACTTTTACGATTGACTATCAGTTCCCAATGACGTAACTATTTACAGATATATTAGAATTAAGAAATAAATAGATATATATATATATATATATATATATATATATATAGTGGAGATCCTCCAGTTTGAGAAACAAACTTTTATTTGATATTAGTACAAATTTGTATGACAGAATAATAATATCTACAGTTTATAAAGTCAAACTAAAAAGCCCGAGTCTCGCTTGATAACAATAGCATGGTGTACTAGTTTTATTTATATTCTATTGATAGTATTCATATTTTACTAAGGTTTAATTCTAAAAAATAGAAAATCAACACAAGTCCAGCCAGCTGAAGTCACATTCATATTTTAAAAATGACTATATTGAGATATCCACTAAACTAATTTAAAAGGGCAGTCAGTTTGTCATTCAAAGCTTAGAAGAAACACTTTACTTTGTTTTCTTTTTTATATTTATTATTAATTCTGTTTAACAATCAATGTAAATTTAATCATTTATATTTTTATGGCAAGAGGATAGAATTCGTTTGTAATGTCAACTGTCTCCACTATGATATTCTAGCGGATCTGAAAACTGGCGGCTACCTGCATTACAATGCCCTGAGTGGAAATAGTTGGTGACAGTAATATTATCACAAGATATTCTGAAAACAAGTTATATTTTTATTTTGGTATTGATGCAAAGTATTATAACCAAAAGTAGTATCTAATTTCTATGTGACCCATCAGATACATTTTCAATAAAATATTAATTTCGTGTTTTACATTTAATTTTGATAGATTTTTTTTACAAACAGCATTGTAAAAAGCTTAGTTTGACGACGTTGAGATATATATATATATAAAACTAAGAAAGATTTTATATTGTACCATTAATGACAATATTAAATGCTATAGCATAGAATAACTGTTTAACTTGAATTCGATGAGTTTCATGATATTGTTTTTATTACAAAATTAAAAGCTTAATTGACAGCCAACTAACTAAAGTTTTCCTTTAGATGATTGGTATAACTGTCTATTGATAACAAACAGTTGTTTTTGTCTACGGTTTTATAAAATATTTTTGAATAAGTCTTACACACAATTTTCATTTGGTCCATAATGACTGACAAATAATGCTGTTAAGTTGTAAGGATGAAATAACTTGAGTACAACTCCAGAGCCCATTGCTACAGCTTGAATATTATTTACAATTACTTAAAGTTACTTTAAAGAATGAAATCGAAAGGATAAATCAAGCATTACTGTTAACATTGAACAAGGAAACAATTATTATTTTTTAGATCAATCGTGAGAAGTGCCAAATCAAAAAAAAAAAAAAAAAATAAAATAAAATAAAATAAATAAAGCCCGAGCGACAATTACAGAATCTGAAAATATACTCTAATTTAAGATCTACAAACACTTCTATAAGCTGAAATATGTATTCAACATCTTTTGGAAGAAAAATCAAATTCAAAAGATACTTTTCCAAAACATTTACATTCTCTTTTTCGGTAGCTGCGAGGTACTTTCGTGATGGTTTAGATGCATTAGTGTTCGTGGATTGCAGGGTTTTGGAAATAATGTTAATGTTACAAATATAGGGGCGTATTTAGATTTACTATTCATGATAGTAGAAGAGAGTAATGAAATTTCTTGAATTCGGACTTTCATCTAGAATTAGACATTGTAGTTAAAGATTAAAACATATATCCTGAATAATACTAAAGTTGTAGAATAGCAACGATAGTATGCTTTCAGGCAGTGTAAGATATGAGTGTTGAATAAAAATAATAATAATAAAAAAAGGTAGGAATTTGACTCTTCACATATCGCTAGGTTTTATTAAAAGCCGATACAACCTGCAATCTTAATGAGCTTGAACTTCTCGTTGTTACATTGAAATGAAGCTCACCATCAAAATTGGCACGAATGGCATATTGAAGGTACAGCTGCTTTCGAGGTCACAGACCCATAGACCAAGCATTAGGGTCAATATATTTCAAATAGAAAATATATATAAAAAAAAAATAAAAAAAAGTACTTTAGTTTTCTGTCTGCAAGATTTTCTCAATGCTATCGTAGATAGAAGTAAGGGTTCTTCACATCCAATTAGATCTTCACGCACTGAAAATCAGTCCAAAACTGGATGTGCTTGGAACATTTTGGGAGTATCAGTGATACAGAATTGGGAGAAACAAATTATACGCTGTCTGTAGTCAATGAATAGTATGGGAAATTTACCCACTCAATATCAACTACTGCGAATTTAGTGCGAGATACGCCGCCGTAATTACGCATGAAGATTTGTTTCTTAAGAAGAATGAATTTTTACGAGAGAAAAGCAAAAAAAATCGTACTACTTGTCAACAAAATGTATAAACCTTGAAGTAGTAAAGCAAAAAGTATCAAGATAGGCAAATAAAAAATAAATAAAAACAGATAAAACACAAACAAATGAGGTTGTATTGAGAATTTAAGGAAAAGTACTTTCTCAAGTATAGTTTGTCTACTACATTCGAGACACAATTTGTTACTGTCAATGTACATACATATATTTGTTGTAGTCTGTTGCACAAGACTCTTGAGACACCTAAATGTGGTTTTCAACGTGTGGAACGTTGAAGTCAAGCTTCATAGGCAACCATAGAGCAACATTTTATACAATTTTTGTAATCATTAACGTTCTTTCATGGAACGCGAATATTCAAGGCAAACAAGTAGGTATGGTATGTGCACAATGGACAGGAACCACCGCCATGACCAGTGCCATCGTTCCTGATCCACAGAGCAGCTGATTTTGTGGAGAAAAATAAAGCCTGACCTTTATACTGGTGGCTGAAGATGGAGCAGGAAAATCCTTGTCAAGATATATTTAATTTTGAAAGAGTTTCCTGTCGAGCCCACCTGGATCTCACAAAGCTTGTTTTAATTTGTCTAGAAAGACAGACATTGCAGCTTTGCCTGATTGTCTGAGAGACCCTCGACCGGCCACCCAGATAGATCATGAAGTGCTACTCTCTTTGGAGCTAATTTTCACACCCGCAAGAGAAGATTCCATTTTCCGCTTTATACAACGGAGCCTAAACGTTATGAAAATGCTTTGTTTTTTGCTTTTTTAAATTATTTTACATCAAGTGATAGGAAAGACAATTACTCTTTTCTTCGGGTGTATTAAGTGACTAGCGAACTTGGATTTGAAGTGATTGTATTCATTAGCGAGAGTTTAACTGGTAATTTCTAGCTATGATGGTCAATTTTATCTGAACTTTTTTGACATCTAGATATGATATGATATATATATATATATATAATATAACATAATAGGGTGCGCGGCGTTGCATTTGCGATGAGATCTAAAAGAGATGAAAATAATTACCAAGTATAGTAATTATCGAAACCAAGGTGTTCTTTGATATATAATAAACAGGTGTGGCAGATTTAGCAGAAAGAGTAAACTGTTAGTAAAGAAGCATTTAGCAAATAGAACAGCCTCAAAAAGAAATCAAAGTTTATTTTTCATCTTTTCTTTTTTTTTCTCTCTTTTTAAATCATTTTTTTCTTATTCCTTATTTTCTTTTCTTTTTTTTTGTTTCCTTTCTATTATTATTACTATTATTTTTCTTTTCTCACATCCATCTAACAAACAAAGCAGAGAAAACTCCATTTCAATTAAATATAAATCTTTGATATTTCCCACCCTTTCAGTATCTAATTAGGTTCTTAAATTGTTTTTTTTTTTTTTTTTTTTTTTTTTTAATTCCTTTCCTCTTTCCAATCACTACCAACATTGTCGCTACACCAAGTAATCATGTCAATTTTGCATATCAGAAACAATCTGTTGGTGATTGACTGCGACTCGGTTTACATTTACGACGATGAGTCTCTGCAAGAGCTTAAAAGATTGGAATTTCCTCTGTTCTCTGCAGAGTTTCTTTTAGTCAACAATAGCTACCTGCTGTGCAATCCAGAAAACAATCTGCTAGCTGTTTTTGAATTCAATTCCGCAACCTTAGACTTTGAGTTGGTGTGCGAATGGCTCATTCCAGACGACCTTAAGATATCAGTCGCATGCTGGTCGCTCGACAACATTGCTCATATTTTACTTGGAACAAGAGACGGTACCATAGTGCAAATCGACCTGACCCAGCCAGGCCAATTTCAAATTATAGACGAACAACAATCTGCCACGGTTTCCAGCATTTGCCCAGCACCTTGTGGCGACGGTTATTATGCTATTGGCCACGCTTCGGGTCTTGTTCGGATCTGTAGATATGTCGACGGGTTTCTCAAAAATGTATATTCGCTAGAAATAATGAAGAAGGTGGAAAAACTCTCATTCCATTATTCATGCAAAGACAAAACAAACCAAAGCCTGGCGCTTTTCCATTTAGGCAACGATCGTTTGCAAGTGTATAACATCAACATGATTGGAAACGTTCCTCCAAGAAAGATTAGGGACATTCCACTACCCGAATCACAGACATCAGCAGGATATAGGTTTCTGCGGTGGAGTAAAAGTGGTAAGATCGTAAGGGTTTCCAGCTTTGGCCTCGTGGTCTCTGATGTGAGAACAAAGAAAGTTGTTTCTCGCTCGATTCCCTTCAATGATATTCGTGCGCTGGAAGTAAGAAGCTCAAAGGGTAAAGGTTGGGTGATCCACGATAAAAAAATCACTTTGGTGAACCTCCTAGATGGATCAGTTCTCAATTCAGTGGACCTACCATTATCAATGCAAGAAGAAGACGAAGAAATGGCTACTATATTAGATTCACCAGTGGTTTATTTCTTCAAACCTAACCAAGTCAACTCAGTCGTTTACAAAAATAAGAGAGTAATGCAGATAACGCCTCCTCCTTCACCGCACTGCTTTCCAGACTACGAGCCCAACTCATTATTTCCCACTGTGATTGAAAATCTCTCTCAAGTACAGTCTCATACTCCAGTTCCAGAATTTTATCCGTCACAACTGAGTAAGGAGCAATACCTTACGTCTGCCATTTTTGGCGGTTCTGTAAGCAGATCTGTGTCTCTTGCTGGCATGAATGACATTTTAAGATCTCTCGACTCAGAAAATTTCATTTTTTCACTTTATTTGTCTAATGTTTCAATGAACCAACTTCTCACCAACGTTATGTCCCTTTCTAATGACGCAAAATACAATCAGAGATTTGTTTTTGCTCTACTTTCTATTAGCAGTTTGCAAAGAACCTCCGGTGCATGTAGTGCTGATATTGTCAATACTATTGGAAGCTTTGTCGACTGCGAAAATATTCATCATGTATGCGCATACTTATTTTCACTTGATTACTATAAGGAAGCCTGCAAGATATATGAGCTCTCTCATTACTTTTTAGAGTCTGTGATGATTGCATTGCTAAAAGAGCAAGACGCAGTTCCAATTTTGAAGAATTGGACTTCGCATCTTCGTATGTCGAATTACACTCGAAATAGCTCGTTGATTCATTACTTGGATAATATTGGTGACAACATTTCGATGGATGATGCAGTTAGCTACATCTCAATGAGTTCCAGTAATATTCCATTCAGTCCGGAACCTTCTATCGAATTTGTAATTCCTGAGAGAACACGCAGCACGTAATGATTCTTTATTTATTATACATGTATTATACTTTTTCTAATGGCATTTTTATTTTTTTTCAAACTTTTTTTTTAGCTATTATTATTATTTTTACTTTTATTTCAATTATTTGAGTTGTGTTCATCGTCTAACCGTGTCGATTAACTCAAGTTAAATAGGGAAATTACTATATACTGAATGTGTGAAATTTAGAAGCACTTTAAATTTATAGAGTCTAAGAAACTGCGTGAGTTCTATTATTACAAAACGTTAGCACTGCAATACTATATCGTGTTTCTGATCCCAATGCTAAAATTTACTTTTACCAGATCCACTATTGCTATTCTAGTCAAAACCATTAACGAGATATTCAATTCAGGAAAGAAAATTGAATGTTTTCATTATCTCAACATGAAAATTTAGTTGAAAAGTGTGGTTTTGTTGTTTTTCTATTTAAATATCTAATAGATAGGTTGCTAAGCTTGCGAAATACACTCGACTTGTCAGAAAAGTTGACTATGTGATAAAGTTGCAAAATCCTATCATCTTTAAAAAGTTTACACTTTAAACCGCCTCCAAACCTCTCGCGTCCAGAATATTATTTTTAAATCAATACATTACTATAATTCAATAGTTTCATGGAGAAAGAAAGAGAGAAAACATTACCTTTGCAAAATAAGGGTAATGACGGTATGAGATATTATTATTTTGATGAGGATAGAAGATATATATATATATTTATTCAGCTTACAATTTTTGGTATATGTGTAATGAGCCTGTTCAAGTTTGACTCAATGTACAGAAATCATCAGAAAAAAAAAAAAAAAAAAAAAAAAAAAAAAAAAAAAAAAACAGAACAGAACAGAACCAAAAAATTAGCATTAAACAAATAAATAAAAATGAAAATCTAGACAATAATGATCCTAAAACTAATGAAAATAAAAATCAGTCTCAAATTTAATCAAGAAAGATAAAAACTCATGATGATTTTATTATTCTGGTATTTAATGTTATTTAAATGAATCAAGATGATATCTTTTTTCATTTCTCATCAATCATCATTGTAGGCATAAAAAGTACAACAGTCTTTCATCAAATATTTAATCACCAGATAAATACATGTATTCTTTATTTATTCATTTTGGAATTTTTATTTTAAACTATTCCGCACTACGATTATATACGTTAATATATATATATATCTGCAAACAGGAAAAGCGATATTTCAGATATTTTTATTGGAAAATAATATTAATAAGATTAAATCGCTTATTGAATCAAAGAAACTTTATGATAATCAATGTTCCGAGATGAATCACATATTTCTTCAATTTTGCACAGTTTTATTTTTCAGCAGTTTGTAATATTCAGTTGATTGGCAATGTACTTTTATTAAAATAATTGTTATATATGAAGATGGAAGTGATATATAGCATTTAGACAAGTGATCAATAAAAGCTTATTAATTAATAAGAATTACTACAATCATCATTGAAAGAACATTGCACTTGCTAAAAGAGATATCATTGTGGAATGACAAAAAAAAAGATAGTCAATTATAAGATTAGTAGCTTACATTTTTATTTACCACTGTTTTAAACAAATTTTGATACAAACCGCTAGAGCAACCACTGTTTGACATACCCGAAAACCACCTTCAATGAATCTTCTGTTACTATGTAGTCCCGTTTTACATTGCAGCAGCCATCGCAACATAAACATGTACGCATCATCGCGATCTGGTTTTGCACGATCCATATCTAGATGAGTCGCGTTTTTCGTGCTGCTTCAACAGAAACAAGACAGGGCAGCTGAGACATTTGTTTCTCAAGTAGTGTCCAAGACATGTAATGTTAACACATATATGAATCAAACTCATATGAGATGCTTATAGCTCTAAACTGGTGCAAAGGGGGTTTCGCAATGGGGGGGGGGGGGGTGTTTGATTTATTTCCCAGTCTGGAAATTGTGAGTAGGAAATATCTACGTTTTAGGTCTAATATGTGAGTATTAAATGAACCGATTTAATTGGCTGAAAATAGTTTATTTAGATGTAGCAAGTACAAACGTTCATCAACGCTTTCAATAAAGAAGATAAAATTAATGGATGAATAAATAAATAAACAAATGAAATAAATAAATAGTTATTTAAAGTAAAAGTGAATAGAAATATCTAGTTTATACTAATAACATTAAACAGTAAATATAGTGTTGTTATAGAGACTTGAGAGCTGAAGCAGACAAAATAGTTATAAATGAATTCATTTATGTCGTGTATGTATTATTTTCCATTGTTTTTATTATTTTCAAAAGACTTTTTTTTTCTGTAATATTGAAATTTTTTTCTAAAAGTTTTATTATAGAAAAAAATAATCAAATATCACTTTTGTTGGAAAATATTAAGGAAAACTAATTTGAAAATGAATTGCAGATGCGTAAATGTCTTGAGACTTGCTTGAAAAGATATTCTTTCATTAATATTGTCTGATTATTATAAACATTAGTTTTAGTTAAACTTCAAATACAATAGCCATTGCTTTGGATGATTTTAAATTCTAGTTATTAAATTGCAATTTTATAATTTTTATAGCTAATATAATACATGATATCATTATCAAAAGCAACGCTTATATAGATACAACAAAAAACGCATTATTAGTTTGTTAAAGAGCTATATATGGAAATATCTATCAAATTTGAATATATATATAATAATAATAATAATAATAAATTGTATCAAAAATCAACTGCAATGAAATTATGTTATTGTTTTTAATTCCGACACTGAGATTTAAAGAATTTTCAAATAACAGTAGACACTATATTATACTTCATGTTATGTATAACAAGATTAATGATTCAACGCCAAAAAAAAATTGAAATTAAAGCGTGTGTCAAAATTTTCAAATCTTAAATCATCAAAATAATAATGAGCTACTCACATAATTGTATTCACAAATGTAAATATTATTTTGTTGTTTGCTTCTAATGGGCACTACGCAATGTCTATATATATAAAGGATGGTAGACATGGTTGATAATGTTTTAATTTAATTTTCTTTCTTTTTCATTACCTAGTAATTATATGTAACCAGTTTCTTCCAGGTGTCTCGCTTATTACCATTAGATACAATGGATAATTGAGATTCACCTTTGGTTGTTGACATTGATGCTGACAAGCTCTGTATTATTTTTTTTTTTATTTTTTTTTTTTTTTTTTTTTTTTCCTACACGAAACAAACTCCCAAATTTCATATACTCCACACAAAATCTCACACTTGCCTTTCTTCTTCTTCAAAACATTTGCATCTTATCATATTGAATCACAATGGGCGACAGAAAGTATCCACACATAGTTAAGCGTTCGTTTTTGTTTTGCTCATTACAGCCATCTTCTCTATTTTTTGCAAAGAATGCATCTTTGCACTATATTATTTTTCATTCTTCAAATGATTTGAAGTTTCCGGTCCAGACACTTGCAACTGCCATGTCTCTTGCACAGCGATTTTTGCTGCACAACCCGGATATTGGCTATCCCGATGAGGCCATTGCTCAAGCATGCTTGCATATTGCTGGTAAGATGGATGACACGTATCGACGGTCAAAGGAAATTACAAAAAACAAGATTGAACATGTGGAACGTACGTTGTTGGAAACTATTGGATTCGATTTCAGACAAGCGTGTTGCGCTATGTACTATGTAGTCAAGATTGGAAAGGATTTAGAGCTGGATAAAGAGGTGGTCAGAAGAGCCTGGAATGTGGCGATTGATGCATATTTGACAGCGGTATACTTGACAGTGCCAACTCACACCGTGGCGTTGGCTAGTATTGTCATTGCAATCAAAATGACAAAAACCAAGTCGACCAAAATTGACAGTGAGAAATTCATGTCTTCAAGACTGAAAACAAACCTTGCCATTAGAGAGATTCTGGACTTATATCTACACAATAAAAAGGCGATACTGAAAGTAACGGACGCAGATAAGGAGCATCTGCAGGCAGTATTTAAAGACATTTGCAAGTCGATTTTGAATACGGATATTGGCAAATCGAAGGACTCGGAAGAAGTTGATCAGTCTGACTATTTGACACAGGTAGGCAAGACCTCAACACTGGGAGCTGTTCGATTTGTTGTTAGTTGAATTCTAAGTACACATTGTTGACATTATAAAAATACCTATCTACTACTAGTTGAGATGCAAATCAGACATGATCTTTTGGAATAGATACTTGTTTAGTCTTCATTATGGAAGAGTGCATTGGCTGCTACCTGGATATGGTGGTGCTGTTGGATATACACTTGATCTATACTCTTTCATCATGAATTACTTGATAACCTCTCCCAAAAAAATCGTATTTTTTTCATGCTCTCTTTTTTCTCCCTTCACTTTTCCTTTTCTACAAGCATATACACACAAAAAAAACAGTACTACCATTCATTATAATGCCGAAAGCTATGCCTCTTACCTGTACTGGTCATTCCAGGCCAGTTACACATCTTGCGTACTCGGGGATTCGGAATTCAGATGGTGACTACTACTTGATCTCATCCTGCAAAGGTATGTAGTACATTTTAATTTTTTAGATGAATTATTAAAGTTGCAAATCTAAAATCCTCATTGACTAACGATGGATACTTTTTATTTTTTTATTTTTTATTTTTTCTATTTTTCTATTTTTACCAGACGGATGTCCTATGCTCAGAGAAGGTAAAACTGGTGATTGGGTTGGCACATACTTGGGTCATAAGGGATCCATTACCTGTGCGCGAGTCACCAAAACAGGCTCCAACGCAGTTTCTACCAGCACAGACTTTACTTTCAAGAAATGGAATTCAAAAGGAGGAATATTGTTTGAAAAAGACTTAGGCTGCATTACTCGATGCTGCGATATGATTGAGGGCAAATACATTGTAATTGGAGCACAAAATGGGGCTGTATATTTGTACGATTTTGAAACCTGCCATGAGATCTTACAATTTCAGTTGGACACTGTGGTCAAGTCAGCTTTGTTCATCAATGACAAGATATTAGTTTGTGTAACCACCAGTGGAACCGTGAGTTGGATTGACATATCAGCTGGGAACGCCCGGGTTCTTTCACAAAGCAAGGTAGAACCGGGTCCAGTGAGCCAGGCTGAACGACATCTTGAGAACCAAATGATTGTATGTTCAGGTCAAAGAGCATATATTTTTGACGTTGCTAGCTTTAGTATCATTAAAACATTCTCGTTTGATTATACACTAAATGCTTTAGCGGTTAGCCATGACAACATGCAGTATTTGACGGCAAATGCGAATGATACTTGGGTAAGACTGTATGACTACAACACCAATGAGCTTTTAGATACATATAAGGGGCATCATGGTCCTGTTCATTCAATCGCATATTCTCCAGATGGAGCAGTTGCTGCTACAGGTAGTGAAGATGGAACTGTCAGGATTTGGAAGATGACAGATGAAAAGTATGGACTATGGAGTGATGGACCAAATGGCTGGTAGTTGATCTCAAAATGTGGCAGTGAATGGGCGTTTACATATATATATATATATATATTTGTAAAGCCGCATTGTATTTTCAGGTAATATTTAATATAAATAGTAATAAAAATATAGCATTTATGATGATTGAATAAAAAGAATATTATCTCAAGGCAGAGAGAATGTGTAATTATGAGCCATGAAAATGATGTACAAAAAAATAGAATAAAAAATAAAATAAAATAAAATACAGATATAATAGCATGTATAGCTGAGCTCATTAAAAGAATTAAATGCAAGATACGAGTGATGATAGTATATATTTAACAAGAGAATAAATAAACGTAATTTTCAAGAACCCACCTTCTAGAACACCTGTAGTAATAAAAGAGGGAAAAAAAAAAAACGAATCAATTTATCAATTAATCTTTGCTAAACTTTCGCATAATTAATCGCATATTGTTGACAGCATAAGTCATGAGCTTTTCAAGATCGGTTTTTTGGTTGAGGTTTTCCATGCCTGAAGTATAGCTTTCATAGCACCCAAGAACTGCACTTTTACTCATTTCCATTTCCACTTCGTGATTTTGGTCTAAATCGTTTGATTGGTGAACGGTTGTCAAGTCTATTTTGAAGAGCTGACTACCGTAAGTGAGACGAGATTTGCGGCGCTCCAAATCCAGACGCCAAGTGCCTGAGTGTTGAATTTCGTAAATAGTACGTTCATCTACAGGAGTTTCTAAGCTTACAGAGAGTCGTAAATCCGCCAACTCTCCTGGAGCAAACACCTCTAGGTCTGCGATTCGTTTTTTTTCAACCACTTCCGTAGGCTTGTTTTCTTCGTCTAGCGATACTCGGACACGCCTGGAGCCCTTACTGTAAAACATGTCTCTTGAGTTCACTAGTGGGTATGCTGTTAGTGCACGTTCATCTTGCAGCAAACGATTTGTTTTCCCAAGCTCGTCGAGATAAGCCACGACAGTTCTGTATTGAGAATCCTGGATAGATGCCTTGAAGAAGACATTATCATCTTTGGCCACGATACACTCAGTGAGCACTGGTAGTTTATAACGTGTTAATGAATTGTGGTATAGCAAGCGGCCTAGTTTAAATTCCACTTCCAGATGCTCGTATTGGTCGGGGGGGATGTTTGTGATTGTGTTTATTAGCCACTGGGTTAGTTGGATTGTGAGCGGGTCTCTTGGTTCTTCTCCATCAAGAGTATGTAGTAGTTTGTCTTTATCTCTGTCGTCGTAATTATTTTGTGATTGTCTATATGAGCTTGTTCTATGTCCGTTACTATTGTAGTTTTTATTATTTCTGATACTTTGCCCATTATTGTTTCGGATTGTATAATCTGGTCGAGATGGAAGAATGACAAGAGGAGGTAAATGATGATGATCTCTATAATTCATTGCCCATATTGGGCGAGAAGAATGAGAAGTTGGGGCTGGCATTGATAAATATATATATATATATATATATATATAAATGTATAAATATATGTATATAAAAGATGGGATATGGTCTAAAGCGAGTGATGATATAGAAAAGGGAAAATAAAAAGTTTTGGAGAGAAGAATAAAAAGAGTTTATAAATAAGTTTCAAGTGTTATATATTATAATTTATTTCACTAGTATTTTGTATCATATATCAAGTCTTATATAATTTTAGTGAATTTCAAATCCCAGGTAACAAAAATTTAATAAGCAAAAATAACAACATAAATATTTTATTTTTGTTGTTTATTAACAAAAATTAAACAACATAAATTTAAATAAAACCAAAAAATTTATTCATTTTAAGTATAACTAAATGAATAGTTACAGTTTACTTTCTATAATATTTGGATAGTTACAGTTTACTTTTCTATACTTAATCTATAAAATATTTCACTGGAAATTTCATGATACTTGATTTTGAACTGAAAAAAAAAAAAAAATTTCTATTCAACATTTCCTAGTTTAATAAAAAAAAAATACTATTAATGTTTCGTTGAATTCTTCTCCTCTTGAAATAATTTAAAACTCACCGGCAGATGAAAATACAATAATTTAACATATTTTGATATATTTAGCCCGAGTTCAAAACAATAAATTTGATGATAATGATAATAAAATCGATGATGATATGAATAATACTAAATTGGCTGCCGATAATTAAAAAGTCCCCCTCTTCTTTCTCAGTTGAAATATTTAAACTGATTTTAAATATAATTTAAAATAAGTAAATAAGTAAGTAAATAAACAAGTAAATAAGTAAGTAAACAAGTAAACGAGTAAGTAAATAAACAAGTAAATAAAAAAGAACTTTACTATGAAGAATCTCACGAAAAAGATGATCCGAATCTTGCAGAATTGATCCATTTAATCCGATTTTATTTTCGTCTGCTAAGCGTCACCGGGCGGTAGAAAACCAAGTTATTCAGACCAATTGCTGCAACACTCGGTCTGCCTCCCCCAGATTTGTGTATGTAATATTTATTTTTTTGTTGTCTGTCAGTGTGCCCATTTTTTTATAGCTACTGACCATAATGTATATTGAATGAAAGTTAAAGCTAAAGATTTGAAAATGAATGAATAGATTAAAAGATGATTGAAAGATTAAAAGATTAAAAGATGAGAAGCCAAAAGATGAGAAGTCAAAAGATGAAAGGAAAAAAAAAGATTTATAAATAATGTAGAAAAGTAAAAGGTTTCCTGTCGTCTCTTGCAGTATAAACAATGTGGGGTGAGGTCTAACTAAAGTATAAATACTCGCACCCCACACATACAATCCTTCTTCTTCTTCTTCTTCTTCTTCTTCTTCCTACTCCATTTCTCTTCTTTTTCCATTCCTTTCTTACCCTATACTTCTTCATACTTGGACTCCTAATCTTTAATAAAACATCATGTCCTCTAAGCAATTCCCAATCTCTGGCGATATCGTGCTGCCCTCGCTTAAAGCCATGGTCAGGTCAAACCCAGACCTAACACTGATTGAAAATGAAAGAGTCGTGTACAACAAGTCTGCACCCAAAGCTCACGTCGCTGTTCTCTCCGGAGGTGGCTCCGGCCACGAGCCCACACACGCCGGTTTCGTCGGCAACGGAATGCTCACAGCTGCTGTAGCTGGAAACATCTTTGCTTCTCCATCCGTCAAGCAAATCTTCTCCGGTCTTAAGGCTATCGAGACAAACTCCAGCGGCGTTCTTGTCATTGTCAAAAACTACACCGGCGACGTCATCCACTTTGGCCTCGCTGTCGAAAAGTTCAAGCAATCAAATAAAAACATTGAAATGGTCATTGTCGGTGACGACGTCTCCGTCGGCAAGAAAAAGGGTGGAAAGGTCGGCCGTAGAGGTTTGGCAGGTACTGTCATGGTGCACAAGATTGCCGGAGCTGCGGCACAGTCTGGCCTCGAATTGTCTCAAGTTGCAAAGGTCGCTCAAAGCGTCAACGACAACCTCGTTACCATTGCTACCTCGCTCGACCACTGCAATGTCCCCGGACGCAAATTTGAAACCAACTTGGAGGCTGATGAAATTGAAATCGGTATGGGTATCCACAATGAACCTGGTGTCAAGAAAGTCAGTCCCATTCCTGATATTCCCTCACTCGTAAAGGAGTTGGCCTCCTATCTCCTGGATTCAAAGGACGGGGACAGGTCTTTTGTTCCCTTTGAAAAGGACGACGAGGTTGCGCTGCTCGTCAATAACCTCGGTGGTCTCTCCAACCTGGAACTGCTCTACATTTCCAACGTCGTTATTGAACAGTTGAGCGAAGAACACGGAATCAAGCCTGTTAGAATTGTATCAGGCACACTCACAACGGCACTCAATGGCAGCGGTTTCAGCATTACTCTTCTCAACCTTTCTCGTGCTTCAAAGCAGGCTAACCACTCAATCGTTGACTTCTTGGATGCACCCACAAGTGCCTCGGCTTGGATTGGTGCCAGCCTCAGTGACGAAGGAAAGAAGGCCGCTTCCGAGTTCAGATTCAACGCCCATAACTCTGAGCCTCTTGAAAAGACAGCCTCTGGTTCCAAACTTCAAGTCGACAAGACCACATTCCAAAAACTTTTGTTTGCCGGTTTGGAAACCGTTAAGAAAAATGAGCCTGAAATCACTCACTTTGATACAATTGCAGGTGATGGAGACTGTGGTGAAACTTTGGTCGCGGGTGCCACTGAAATTGAAAAGAGCTTTGACTCATATAGATTTGAAAATGCTGTCGACTTGATTGCTGACCTCAGTGAGTCTGTTGAAGATTCTATGGGCGGCACCTCTGGAGGTCTTTACTCTATTTTCTTGAACGCTCTAGCAACTCACTTGCAAGCTTCCAAGTCAACTTCTCTTGATGTAGCAACTTTTGCAGAGACTTTACCTCAAGCTCTTGGATCTTTGTACAAGTACACCAATGCCAGACCTGGAGATCGTACCCTCATTGATACCCTTACTCCATTTGTAGAGGAACTTGAGAAATCCAAGGACTTTGGTAAGGCCGTCGAAGCTGCCAAAAAGGGCTGTGAAAACACCAAGCAATTGGAAGCCAATTTTGGTCGTGCTTCTTATGTTAACAAAGATGAGTACGAAAAGGATGGTGGTATTCCTGATCCTGGTGCTTTGGGTGTACTCTCTTTGTTACAAGGTATTTTCGGTGCATACCAATAAGTTATTTTGAAATGCTATCGAAATAATAAAAAGTAATATTAAAAACAAAAATACAACGACAATGATAAGTACATGAATATAATGAAGATTTTTAGTTATTAAAAAAAAAAAAAAAAAAATTCTTACGTTTATAGTCTTGATTTTGAACCTATTGCAACATAAATACTTGAATAAACATATAAATATCATATAGTAAAACTGGTTGAGTCCAAGTTCACGATGTTATACCCCAACCCTGCTGAGAGCAGAAAGTAGAAAGTGAAAAAGTCAAGCGACGCTTTTTCTTCCTTCTATATATATATGTATATATATATATATTTTCATCAACAGAGGACACAGCAAAATGGACAGATCGCTGGACGAAATCATCAATGACAAGGTGCGTTGAGGCACAGCGACAGAAGATACAAAAGCCCCAGCTAACCGAATTTCGTTGCAGAGGTATGACGATGGTCGAAATCGTCGCGGAGGAAGACCCGGACGGAGAGGAGCTAGAGTATCGAAGGTGAGTTCTCTAAAAGCATTGTAAACTGAAATTAACTTTCAACTAACTTGTACAGAATGACGGGGTACCTTATAGAACTGATCGGTATGTTTTTTTTTTGTCAAGTTTCTGTTAAGCCATCAACTTTATGGGAATTTATACCCCACATAATGTTTTAAGCGTGCAACGAAAACTGACAATCATCATTATAGTAATAGGGTTCAGCTTTCCAATATGATTCGAATTTCAAATCTTCACTACGAACTAACTGAAGATGATATCTACGTAAGTGGCTGTCTGTTTGTTTTTTTAATGGATTTTTTTTGTTGTTGTCGTCGTTATTGTTGTTGTTATTATTATTATTATTGTTATATAGCTTTATGCTTCTTTCGCTAACCTCAGCCATGAATTCTCATAGGACTTACTTTCGCGTGTAGGCAAAGTCCGACGTGTTCGACTTAGTTATGACATTTCTGGTCGCTCACTTGGTGAGGCCATTGCCAATTTTGACTCTGCTGCCGAAGCTGAGGCGGCTGTTCGTCAGTTTGACGGGAAACCTGCTGCTGGTCTCCCAATCACTGTTGAGCTGTTCCATAGCCGCGGTGGTAACAATGACCGTCGCTTCTCAGATTCTAGACGTTTTTCAGACCGACTTCACCCACCTTCGGAACATCGTGGTCGTGGTCGTGATCGTGACCGTGGCCGGGGCCGGGGACAGCGTGACGACCGAAGATCAGAAGAAAGAGAAAAAAGGCCTAGGAAAAAGACAATTGAAGAGCTAGATGAGGAGCTCTCGAGATATATGAATGGAGATGAAAAGGCTGATACGCAAGCAAAACCAACATCGGAAACTGAACAGACACAACAAGTTGATAGGAACCAAAGTGATTCAATTAAAACTGATGATGGTGCTGCAACAGCCACTTTACCAAAACCTACAGAGACAACAATGCCAGTTCAAGCAAGCCATGAAGAAAACATTCAAAAAGGAATACAATCTGATCAATCGGCCAGCAAGGACGGCGAGGATACTGTCATGGATTGACTTGCACAATAGACTCCATACTCGTTGGTAATGAATAATATTAATATCAATAATAATAATAATAATACATAAAGAATAATAACAAGAATTCATATTTATAGTAAGAGTAGTGTTTCTACTACTACAATTTTATAAAAATTGACAAATTTACAACATTGCTTGAATATCGGCAGCAACTTCTTGCATTCTCTGATCCTCAAGTTCCAGCTTGTTGCTGTTAATGAAATCACGAACCACGTTTTTGCCATTGTCACTGCTAATCTTTAACAATGTTCCTACTGCAAGTAACATTCGGTATTGAGATTCTTGATCTGAAAGCTTGAGGAAATACTTTGAGTAATTCTTCAAAAGGTCATCGGCATTTTGTGTGCTTGAGTTGGAATTGAAACTCAATACGGCGTAGTTCAAACATAAAGATGCAAACGCAATATTGCTCGCAGCAGACGAGCCAGTCTCAAGTAGCTTTTCAATAGTGTTGAATGCAGTATTTTTAACTGAAGGATTCTCCAGTAGCTTATAAACTTGATTATTTCCAGTACTGAACAAGTTCACTAAACCTCTAATAGCCAAAAGACTATGTTTTGGAATATCTGCATCGAGACAAGAAAGAAGTTGCTGTACTAGAGCTAATGGTGCAAACGTATTCAATTCTGGAATTATAATTCGAAGAATATCCAATGCTGGAAGCATGGAAGGAACGTCCCACTGATTCAATATGGCTGTAACAATCGTATACAACTCTCCGGCAGACTCTCCATTAAGAGATGCAAGAGCTGAACTGACTATACTCAGTTGAATTTCTGTCAGCTGCTTGGAAGCCTCTTGTTTTGCGTTAAAGGTCGTAACTGCTTTAGCAATAGGACCAGCCTGATAAGAAACAAGCTTTACAAATTCACGAATAGGTACCACTTTTGTTGCAACATTCTTTGAAGTTGCTGGAGCTGACTCTGTGGGCTTACCACCTCCTGGAATATATCTAGACCCGTAGGGATCTGCTGCTGGTGCTTGAGCGCCCAGATCTACTCCTTCAGAGTTTGTTGTAATGAACTTGGCAACTTGATCTAAATATTCAGCCGGAAGCTCATTTGCTTCTAAGAATCTTCTTGCTGCATCGTAAGGATTTTCAGTAATATTGTAAGGAAGCTTTAATGGAGGTGCACCTTCGGTAACATCAACATCAAATACGTAATCGTACTCTTTTCCATTGAAAGTTTTTTTACTGGAAGTACTACCTTGGCCGACAACTTCGCCAATTTTAACCCAGGTACGAGCACTCCACTGATAAGCAACAACTGTATTATCTTCATTTCTAATTAATTTGATATCACCCTCTTTCGAACCATCTTCCTTCAATCCTTCAGGACCACTAAGCGATTCTTTGTTGATGGATTCCATTTGATCTTTACCAATTCCAGAGTTGGCAACCGACTCTTCAAAAGCTGCAATTTCGGATGCTGGTGCAAATCGATCCTCGCTTCTTGTAAAGACTCTAATAATATAATCGCTACTTCCAACAGCAAAATCACCAGTTTTTGAATTGACTGCCACTGACCAAAGAGATATACAAGGGAGTGTGATGACTTGAATCGTATCATTATCACGCCATATTCTAACAGATCTATCTTCTCCAGAAGAGACAATATCACCATTAGGCAAAGCCTTAACAGAGTAAATATAACTGGTATGGCCATACATTTCTGTTAAACATGATTCCGAATCAATTGACCATACTCTGATTGAGGCATCGTTACTGCAGGAAACAAATGTGGTATCTGAAAGAACATCTATCCCACGAACTGCATCCGTATGTCCCTTGAAGGTTCGAACCAAACTTCCGTCTTTCCATAGTTTAATCGTCTTATCAGCAGAGCCTGTGAGAATCATTGACTTGGACAAAATAGCTACACACCACACAGCCTGCTCATGTCCTTTCAGTACATGCTTTTCCTTTCCGTCTTCCCAAACTCTTGCAGTTTTATCCCAGCTCCCACTGGCAATTATTCCATACTTTGAGTCCAAAGCACAAACATTCGATTCATGCCCTGTCAAGGCATATAATGGTTCTAGAGCCTCTGAAGAGCCTTCTACTGAAAGACTAGCATGGATTTTTCCTGTCTGATCTCCAGACAAAACAATATCAGATTCGTCACTTGCAGTGGCACCTAGCCAAGCGACAGAATTGAGATATGGCGTTGCGTGATAAAGGGTGCTTGGAGCCCATACGTTTGCTTGATCGACTGGATCTTTCGCCGAAAATCTCCATAATCTAGCTGAACCGTCTCTTGAAGAAGAGACAATTGAGTCATCATTGGGGAATACCAACGCTTTTACATCAGATTCATGCCCAAGAAGTGTAGCAGATAGTTTGAATTGATCGTTCGACATATTACTTGAAGTGGCAATAGTTGTAATTGAATAGTGGTCGAGATGATGGAAAGGCAAAAGGTATTTGACCTAGTCTAGATGAAATGTTCCTGGCCTTTGCGGTCCCAAACTTACCACGAAAAATAACTAAATACATTGAGACATTCTCAGATTTACTTGAAAAATGTTGCCACTACATGAAAATTAAAACGGTCGGTTACAACGAGCTCGGAATTTTGCTTTGGAAACCAATTTTAGATAAAATTCAATTGTTCGTTATCATATCACAATATAATTTATATAATATGGAATATATTGAATTGGTTTTTCATTTGTTCATTGTTTTTTTTTTGAGTAAAATATTCTCTAGAATTGAAACAATTTTTTTTGGCTTCTCTAGGTTTATAATTAAATACAATTATTCAGAAAAATACAAGGATTAATTGAAAACTCCTATTTCCCTTGTTTTTATCTTGAAATAAGAATAAGAGATTGAAGAATTGTCTTCTAACAGATGTGAGCTTTCTAATTTAAAAGCTATTGTAAGACGAGTTTTTTTTTTTTTTTTTTTTTTTTTTTTTTTTTTTTTTTTTTTTTTTTTTTTTTTTTTTTTTCAATTGAAATTATATAATTGATATATACTGTTATTCTATTTTTTTTTTCTTTTTCTAATTTGTTACAAACGAGTATATTAACCAGTGTGGTAATGATGAGCTGTAAAACTATTGGTTTTTATAAATATAAAGCCCAAATATGTTTGAATATTTTTACTGATGCCAAATATCTGCTTTACAATATTTACTTTTCAACTTAGAATAGATATATTTTATATATAATTTTTATATTTACTTTGTTTAAATTTTACTTTAAAATATAAATAATAACAAATTTAAAAACACAATTTTTTTGAGAAAAATTTTGATAACTTGAAGCTCTTGACTTTTTTTTTGAAATTGAAATTGAAAAAAAAAATAGTTATTGATAATGTCTATTTACATGAAAATATCTAATATTAAAACATTGTCATTGTGTATCTTTTGCTAAAATTTTATTAAATATTTTGTAAACTTCCGTTTTAGGAACTTTTTTTTTTTTTTTTTCATAGCTACTTTATAAATAATACAAATCAAAATTATAAAATTGTAATATATATATATATATTGATTGTCTATATTTTAAAATAAAATTCTTTAAAATTCAGCATCGAGTACAAACTCCAATATTGAGTGTTTTTTTTATATTTTCTATTTTGGTGAAAAGTAAGTATAATCTTTCACATGAACTCAAAGCAACATTGTATAGCTTCTCTAACTACAATCTATGTTTTTTTTTTGTTTTTTTTTTTTTGATTAAAAAAACTGAAATTATTTTTGGTTGTAGTAACAGACAAATATAAACTCATTGATAACACAAGGTCAAAAACTTTCAATACTGCAGTTTGTATTATTATTATTATTATTATTATTATTTTCCCTCCCTCAACATATTTCGGTTATTAAATTTTTAATAGAAAAGGTTTTAATGTATATATATTGACAAACATCGTGTTAACTTGATTTGAATATATTCAAGTCTCTTAAGTTATAATATAATTAAATGCTTCACTAAAACAACTTACGCTTTGGCGGAAAAAAAAAAAAATTGATGTTGTGAAATATCACAATGTAGCAAAATTGTAACAATCTAAGAGTTGTTAAATAAAAAATAAAGACATTCAATTTCTTCTTATTTCATTCAATAAGTTTGTATAATTAACAATGTTTACATGACTTTATTTAAAATAAAATAAAATAAAATAAAATAAAATAAATGTTAGTCGTTGTAACAACAACAGTAAGAAATTTCAATCATGAATGAAAATTCTTAATTTTGAAATCTGATATACTACTTTGCGAGGAAGTTGTAAAACAAGTAACATAAAATAAAAACAATTTCAATTTATAATAAACGTTCACTTGTTCAGAACCATTATAACTAAAGCTCTTCTTTTTTTTCAGATATATATGATTTAATATCTGAAAACAAATTGATTTGATATAATTTAGAAAATGTTATTAAATCATGCTAATTGGGATTGAATGTAGAATATGAAAAAAAAAAAAAAAAAAAAAAAAAAAATAAACTGCTTTGCTATAATCTATAAAAACAAAAATCCAAATGTTTTAAAAATCACATAAAAGTTTCATTATTATCCCTTAAACATTATTTGCACATAATAGACCTTTCCATCTACATCCCAATAATTCCATACTCTTTTCAAGTCCACCTCTCGTTCTGCTTCCAGCTTGAATCCACATGTTTCGTAAGGCTCCGCCGCTACCAACAAATATTGAAATTTTGGATCCTGTGGCATTTCTATTTTTTGTTCATAAGCACTCATAAACCTGTACATTGGTTTCACATCAAGTCCAATTTCGGGCAATTCTACTTGAAACAGCAGTCCAAACGCGCCTGTTACGGGATCTCTCAGCTTTGTGATTTTGTATCCAGGTCGTCCAATTCTCACAATATTCTTACGCACTTGAACAAGTGGCGTGGCGTTTGCTGTTGTTGCTGACAAGGACGCCGAAGTTCTGTCTCGATCAAGAGCTTCACGCCGCGCAAGATTCATCTGATGCTTTCGACCCTGTGTGTGAGCAAGATAAGATCCATCTGTAATGTGTGTTGTTAAACAAAGTCGACATTCAAAGTATCCAAGATGATTTTTAAATATGTATGGATCTTTATCAAGATTGATAGTCTCAAGCGCTAGTTGACGTAGACGCTCTCGTCGATGTAAATTGGTTTCGTTTGAACCAGCCAGGCCGCCACCTGTTTATACTCTGTTAGAACTGAAATCCAACAAAAAAAAAAATCAACACTTTACTTACCTCCTTTCTTATTTCCCACTCGATTTTGGTAATCCATTGTGCGTTTATATAATATATAATGAGACTGTGTTAAATGCAATGATTTTAAAAAAGAAAGATGTAATGAAATGGGAGTTTGGATTTTTCAGTATAATATTTTGTTCCCTCAAAAAAGTAGAAATTTCGAACCTTATTTACATGACCATAATAATAATATGTATATTTTTATATACTACGGAAGCTGACATCAAGAAACAAAATCAATTTATATTACATTAAAAGCAAAGGTTTTTTTTGTAAAAAAAAGAGTATACATAACAAACAAAGATCTAAAAAAGCTTACTCAGCAGTCTTTGATCTCTTGACAGGAGCAGTGGAAGAACTAGTAGAAGTAGATTTTCCAGAAACTTCCTTGCCCTTGGATACTGTTTCCTTGCTCTCAGTTTTTGCCTTAGGAGCAGGCTTTGAGGAAAAGGTACTCTTGATAAAGTACAAAACAGCGTTCAAAAGACCAAAACCAAGAGATGAAACAACAAAGAAGGCAAGAATGCATCCAATGAAGATGACAGGCTCTTCACGCAAGAACTTGAGAGGATCGGAGTTGACATTAATCATAAAAGTCTTGTAGAGTTGAGTTACAAACTCAATGGGATCAGCTTTGAAGTGCTCAAGCATTGACTCGTAAACCTTCTTTTGTTTAGTAGCCTTAGCTTCCTCAATCTTAGCATCCTCAGCCTTTTGCTCAATTTGAAGCTTAGGTGCAAAAGTGTTATTACCAATAGTCTCTGCTTCTTCAATTGAGTGTCCCAAATAAATGTTATCAAAAAGAATGTCCTTTTGCATAGTCCAGATTTCAAAGCCAATACCTCCAATGGGTTCAAGATCAGAAGGAGTCTTGTCCTCAAAGTAATCGGGATTGGCAATCTTTCTAGGCTTCCATTCACCAATGTAATCAGGGTTGGCAATCTTGGGCTGAACCCACTTACCCTTGTACTTGGGGTTGGAAATCAAAGGTGCTTCCCAAGGTCCACAGCCATGAAGTTCACACTCAGGATTGGGGATTTCAGGAGCAACGAATTCTCCATCTTCCTCCTCATCCCAGTCTTCAGGAACCTCAGCATCTGGATCAGGAATGAATTCAAGAGCATCCTCATCCCAGTCTTCAGGCTTAACGGCTTCAGGATCAGGGATTTTAAGAGGCTCGCTCTCATCCCAATCTTCAGGCTTGGTGGCTTGTTCGGGGTCAGGAATGGTGACGTCATCAACCCAGTCTTCAGGCTTTTCATCTGAAAGATCGTCAATTTCAGTAGGAGGATTGACGCTTGGGTTCATTGTACCCTCAGACAAGAGGTTACCAGCACGAACAACCTTACCATTGATACGGATTTCAAAATCTTGAGTCTCCTTAATAATCAAGGTATAAAGGTTGGATGACTTGTTTAGACGAGCAGGTGCTGGGTTTTTTAGGTGCTTTTCTTCATATTCGCCAGTAATTGGGTTTTTTCTGCGAATAATGAAGTGAACTTTGTTGGTAGAACCACACTTATCAGGACCAAACATGACTTGATATGGTGATTCGTTTGAAAATTCCTCAGAGCGTAAGTTATCGGTCTCAGACAACAACTTGACGTAAGCACCGCCGCACTCTAGTGAGTTTTGAAGCTTGACCTCATATTGAAGAACAAGAGTTTTCCCAGTATTATCAAAAGGCTCATCAAATACAGTTGAAATAGCATGATGTGAAGCGGGAGACTTGACTACAAGACCCTTATCACCCTTAAATCCAGGGAAAACAGAGGGTTCCTCGATCTTCCATTCACCAACATAAGAAAACTCGCCGTCGGTACCAGCCTTGACAGCGTTAGAAGCCTTCCATCTTTCTTCAGCACCATCTTGGAATTGTTCGAAAAACACAGCTTCCTTTGCATTGTATGGCTAAATGGATTGAGTTAGTTGACTGAATCAGCAAAAATCGTTTATTTTATTTTTTTTTTTTTTTTTTTTTTTTTTTTTTCATTTTTTAATTTATTCAATAGTAAAACTTACAGTGAATTCAGGACGAGAAACATCCGCACTAGAAGCATCAGCTTCAGCAGCGGCCATATGAGCCAAAAGAGCATTAACGGCAAGAATAGAAAAACGCATGTTGAATTAAGTGTATATGGAATAGCGGTATGAGCAGAATCCCAGTATTGTAAAGGTTAGGAGGGAGTCCAACCAGTATATATATATATATATATAATTCCGGTGCCTTTAATTGAAAGAAGAGCATGGAAATTTCCACTGCCACCAACCAAAAGAATTTCTGCCAGCCTGGCATGATTGATTAGATAATAGGCAGTCTAAATATTACTCATCGCATGGATTTTAAAACTTGGGTCAAACGGCCGACGGAGCCAATATTTTATAAACGTGTATCTATATAAAAAAATCAAATCAAAGAATTGTACTTTACATGAATCAACTATTCATGTTTTTATGAGAAAAGATCTTTTTAAATTTATATATATATATATTTTCAAATTATAGTAGAGGCTTGAATGAAAATCAATTCTCAAAGTTTAACGGTGATTTACAAGCACCAACCTTCCGTTAGACACAGCCGTACTATATTATAAATTAATGTCAAACCTTCGTGCATACCCTTTTATTGTCAGGGGTCAAAAAAAATAAAATAAAATAAAATAAAATAAAATAAAATAAACAAAAATTTTTGAGAGAGTAACAACTATAATTATAAAGATTTAATAATAATATAAAATATTAGCCGATCATAAATCAAGTTGAATAAAAATATTTAACAAAAAATTGCCGTTGCCCAGAATCGAACTGAGGTTTCTTCGGCCACAACGAAGTGTACTAACCACTATACTACAACGGCTTGTTGAAAGTTGAAGATGTAGTTGATTTATTGATCATCAAATAAGCAAAATGAGATAAAAAAAATTTTTTTATGAAATTCAAAATCAATCAAGTTTTTTTTTTTAATAGTTTATAGCATTTATTTTTATTTTCAATTATAACAAAAAAAAAAAAAACGACGGCAAAAAGCCATTAGATTGAAAAATAAAATAAAAAATTGTTTTTTTTAATCATTAATTCATTATTAACACACAAAAAAAAAAACCGATCAATTTCTCTTGTAAAAATGATATTTATCAGTTCCAGTTGTATCTAATATATACACTTTATCATGTGCGGGAAAATTTTAAGATATAACTGTACGCCACACGAAACGCCACACGATTTGCTATGATATCTAACTTCACTAAAGAAAAAGAAGAAGAAGAAGAAGAAGAAGAAAAGATTCAACCCTTATCAGACCAATTTTGAAGTAAAAAAAACCCCTTCAAAGTTATACGAAATACCCATACATTAATAAACAATACGAACAGGATAATTCTTGTATTGCTATAAAAAGGCTTTCGGAGTTTTACATTGGTAGGTGGTTTTGAAATTACCGACGGGAGAGAGTTTTAATACCCAACCAAAATACCCAACTCAGAATTAATTCCCACTATAAAACAAGCTTTCCGGTAGTCTCAATGAGGTATATCTGATGATCGTATCTGAAATATATATATATATATAAAATACTTTTCGATTTCTTTTGTTTTATATATCTTTCTTGACTTTTTCCCACGTCCTTCTTAAAACTTTCATCTACAACTATACTGACAGTCATTTCGACAAATTTTTTTTTTAATTCTATAGCGTGAAATCTTTCTCAGCTTTAAATTTTTATATTTTGCATTTAAATCAACACAAACACACACACACACACACACACACACACACACACACACACACAAACACACACACACATACACATACACATACACATACACATACACTACAATGACATCGTCTAATCTAGCAGCAAAGATTTTAAGACCATTTGTTACAAGACGACTATTATGTACGCCTACAACTATTCATACACCTACACCTACACATTACTCTGTGTCTTCTCAGAGTAAATCAACTAAAGATAGCGTACTTGCACACATAACCCGAGATCAAGAAACTCAACGTCGGCCGTGGAAACTCGATCTAGATACCAAATCATTGGAAAAAGTTTCTTATGGAACTAAAGTTTTCCGGTTTAAAAACAGAGATGATGCCATTATGTTTGCAGATGGTCAGGGCTGGGCTTATTCTGTTGCTGGACAATAAAGCTAAAACAGTCAATGTAAAGGTTATTATACTCGTGGTGTTTTTGTTGTTTCCCTGTTTTTTTTTTTTTTTTGCAACTGATGAATGTATGACTATTGAAAATAAAGTTGACGAATTTGACAATACTCATAGATGAAATATTCTTGTGGTAATTGTAATCAATATGGTTACTTTGTATTCATGTTTATGTGTATTAAGAAATCTTAAACATGATTGTTTTTAATGTATTTATATATATATATATTTAATTATCAACACATGTATACTTGAAATTATTCTAGTAATAAAAATTGATAATGAATGAAGGAAAATAACCAAAAAAAAAAAAAAAAAAAAAAGTTCAATATATTGAATCAATTCAAACGTTTAAAATAACTTAAAAAGATTTCATTTGATCTGATTCAATTTTTAAACTCTTTTTATATATATATATATATATATTTTCATGTGTGTGTGTTTAAAATTCAAAGTGTATATATACATCTATATTCATGTCTTTTGTACCTCTTGTCTAAATGAAAGAACGTTTGACTTAAAAAAAAAAATTGGTTTTCTTCTTCTATGGAAACTAAAATAACTCTTTACATTATATTTTTCAAAATTTTTTATATCTTCTATAATCTATTAATATCCTTGTATTTATGTGCCAATTATTTTATTATACCAGATAAAGTATTATATATATTTTATCATCATTATTATTAGTAGTAGTAGTAAAGAAAAGAAAAAAAAAAAAAAAGAATTACTCCGATTTAATTTTATTGTCAGTATATACACCCACAAGATATGCAAGTCTAGTTACAACTAGATCAATTGCCATCTTGATGCTATCTCTTGCAAGATCTACCTTTGATCCCTCAACCTCATGCCATGAAATAGGAACCTCTTTAATCACAATATTCTTACGCAAAGCAATAATCAATATTTCAACATCAAAAATCCATCCTTCAGTGTGCATGTAAGGAAAAATTAGCCTTGCTGCTTCTTTTGTAAACATTTTGAACCCACACTGTGTGTCACCAATTGATCTGATTCCAAACACGTATACCAGCGTGTGCAATCCATACATTAAGAAATTGCGGACAAATGATCGGTTTACCACAGCATCTGTTTTAACCATATGAGCTCTCGAGCCAATCGCAACTGCTGCTTTTGAAGAAGAAGAAGAAGAAGAAGAGTCTTTAGTGTTATTAATCGCGTCAAGTAATCGCTCAATATCTGCAAATTTAGAAGCACCATCAGCATCAGCAAAAATTGCATACTGGCCGCGGAAGTGCTTCATTCCATGTGTAACAGCTCCTCCTTTACCTCTGTTCTTTTCAAGTTTACAGATTCGTAAAACTCCTGGAGCCAGGCCTTGCCGGCGTGCCCATTCTAAAGCGTATTCTGAAGTACCATCTGTAGATCCGTCATCTACAAGAAGGATTTCCCATGATTTAGGAAAAAGTTTGTCAAGGACAGGAAGTGCATCGTCAAGTAAATAGTGTAAGCGTCCAGTTTCATTATAACATGGCACGATAACAGACATTATGATTTTGTCTGATGAAGTATTATTCAAATCTGGAAGAGACTCAGAGGCACCAGAAGCATTATTAGTGATGTATGTTTGTTCTGAAGGAAATGCTAAACGAGGAGTATGTTTAAAAAGATGAACAACGATTAATGTCTAGTTAGAATGAAAAAAGATAAAAAAGAAAAAAAGTCAAGAACAATATATTAAGTTAGCAACTGATAAAGATGAATAGCATGAACGTGCTGAAAAACCAAGATGGTGATCTGTGGTTGATGGGAGATAAAATCAAACATACAAGTAGATAGATCGAGACCAAAGTCGCTAGTGATCCCAGCAACAGTGCTGAGAATGAAGGTATGGGCATGTCCGCTTAAGATGATACTATTGTCGACAATATTTGGTGAACTTGAATGTATCTGGATGGGCGCTAGATTGTGCCAGTGGATGAAGTAAAAGAAAGTAAACACGAGTACAAAAAAAGCAGCTGTAGGAGGGAGAAACAAAATCAAGGGGGGTGCTCCAAATGCATAGTGGTGAGTGTATATGCGCATGTGTGTGTATTTTATGGTGCCTATCAATTTTCAGCGCGCGCGCGCGCCCTCCCCAGTGAACAATAAGTGATGGAAACACCGGGTATTTTCATTTTCATTATCATCATTGTACTCTAGTAATAAACATATAAAAATCATTCGTCATCATCAAAAATATAGATAGAGCAACTATGGCTTCTATAGACACAAAGGCATACATTGTTGCACAAAAAATAAAAAAAAAATAAAAAAAATAAAAAAAATAAAATAAAATGTATATTCACGGATTCGAACCATGCGAAGGTGAGTCAACTGCCCGTCTCACTGTGAGGTCTGCCATCATTGCCCGGTCCAACCCGCGCGCCATAGACGTCGCAACCAAAGCATCAGCCGGGTCCTGCGGCTGCGTGTGTGAGTCCCGTCCTATTTTTGATTGTACAACAGCTTCACTACCCGATATCACAACCTGTTTAATCCCACCCATCTTGAGTGACCTTGCCAACTGATCTGCTTCATTAAAAGCCATTCCAAATGTCCCCGGGAATCCCGGCTGTGAACTCCACACTTCCTGTCCTGCGCTGGTTGAGATTTGCGATATTGATCGAAGCTTGTTCAGCTCATTATTAAGATATTCGTTTGTCATTATAGCACTGATAAGTTTTCAAGTGTATTTTTTGTTGCTATTGTTGTTTAAATGCTTGGATTTTTTTTTTTTTTGGCTGTAATGGTGTGTATATGTGTAAAAAAAAAAATAAGAGTTTCAGTGCTTTTGTTGGTAAGCCTTGGAACTATTTTATCTAGGGTCCAGGTAGAGTTTATTGACCAGTTTGCATGTAAATTCTACAAATGTACCAAAGATGTTATAAATCAAATAATCTTGCAAGTCAATGAACAATGTTTTTTCAAATAAAGTTGGTGGTGGTTGGAAATATGATCTTTCTACTAAATATACTATGATGTGATTTGGTATAAAAGAAAGAGCAAAATCAGTGCTATAAAGATTTGAAAATAAAAAAAAAAATAAATAAAAAAAAAGGCAGTCTGTTTTTGGAGAGAGCTGAGATAAGCTTTCTTTTTTTGTTGTTGTTGTTGTTGTTGTTGTGGTTTGTATGTGATAAATCACCTGACCTATAGCTAGTTTGGTAGCCTAATATACAATTCCACGTCATGGATTTAAGGTTTTAAAGATGATGTCATGAGCACGGCGGTGTGTAGTCAAAGAAAAAAAAATTATATATATATATATATATATATATATTTATATACATACTCAGCTATTGAAATTTCAATCAAAACAAAACCAATAAAACAACATCCCATCTTATATAAAGATCCCACATAGTAAACAACATGATGTTGGAAATTCTAACGTTCTTGGAGTAGCAAGTCAAACAACAAATATAGATGCCTTTAGAAAGTTGAACCTAACCTAATGTTTTACAAGAAATACTGTGTGTGTGTGTGTATTTCTTTCCCACATAAATCATCATCATCATCATCATCATCATCATCACATTTCCTAGAGTGATATCAAATTTAATATAATAATTTGAATCCTACAAATTTGAACACTCATAATGAGTTATCAACGTGTATCCTATGACGGGAATTTATTCCCATTCCAGAAACTTAGAACCAGTGAAGCTGATAACAACAAAGAAAATAGTCCAGCATTCAAAGCTTACAGTAAGGTTCTTTTAAAACCTGCTTTTGATCCAAGAGAAGAAACAATTAAACGACTCAAAGCAAAGCAAGAGGTATTTGCCTCAATTACAATCCAGTTTGTGCGTTTACTAGAAGATTTACGAAGATTAGAACCCTCAATTCCGCCATATACTAAAAAAGACTTGGAACCTATATTGGACAGAATTATCGATGAAGGCTTTAGAGACGGAGTAACTATGCAAGAAACGAGGGATTGGTGTCTCAAAGTTATTTCAAATATCAAAGGTAACATTCTAACAGCTAATCAAAGAATCGATCAATTTATGGTAGCTGGATATGCTTCTGTAGTTCGACTCAAAGTTAAAATGAACAAAGATATGAAACTTAAAGAAGCTATACGACGAGAAATGGAACGTATGAAGCAAGAAGCTATTACTAATTTGGAATCAAATACCATGGATACAGATGATAATGACGATGACGCCAAACAATTTCTTTCAGAAGAAATACAGCTTTTACAAGACCTTTTGCTTGCAAAATCAAAGCTAATGTTTGGGAAGTTTGGTAAAAGCACTACTACTCCTTTGACTCCTTTGGGACAACGAAATGCTCATACTTTTGACGGACGTTTAGGTGGGCTCCCCAGCAAGCGCAAAAAGGAATATCTTCAAGACAATGGTGATAGATTGTTTGCTAATACGGTTGACCTAGACTTTGATGAGCCCGCAATGAGCTATCTACCACTACCAAAGCCTTTAGTATCAACAGAATTTAAATCAGATTACTCTCAGTCTCCTAAAACATCAGTTTCATCGGACTATAAATCAGAATTCTATCAATCGCCTAATGCTATGAAAACAAAACGATCATCTTCAGAAATATCAATCTATAGCTACAGCTCTAATGAATTCTCTGATGATCTTGTTAAACCTGATAGTAATTCTAATGATTTATCAAGTAGGCCCTCATCTAGTGTCACTATTGAAAACAATACAAATGAATTTCCTATCGGCACTACACGTGCTATAATGTCACCAATTTTTAATAATGAAGAAAATGAATTAGAAATGCTTTGTCAGTTCTATAACCAAGACTGTCTTTCTCCTTCAACAGTTGAGCTCACTACAGATGATCTCGACACTGATTATAATCCTACACCGATTAACAGTTCAATTCTAGAAGCTGAATTGAAAAAAAAATATGGGCTTGCCTACTTTGATGAAGAAAATACTAGTGATCAAAATGGAATGACATACAAAGGGAAAAAAGGCCATGTTCAAATATACGAAAACAGAGACAATTCACATCAACACTCAGATAACATTTCACCAGAAACTATTGCAACGTTGGTAGATACAGATAATCTCCAATATATTGATGACACTGTGAAAAATCAATCTATTGACGGCCAAAATATGACAACTCAAGTTGAAATTAGCTTTCCCTTTGATCTTGAATAATAAACAAAAAAAATAATAAAAATAGCTAATATATACGTAAAAGAGAACCATCTCACAGAAGGAAAACATGAAAATAAAAAAAATAACGACTCATTCACATAATAAATTTTTAATTTTTTTTGATGTAATTCATTAGACGTTTAAACAAAAGAAATTACTTGCTTAGAGCTTTTGCATGGCAGCAATATCAGTTGATTGGACGTGGTCCTCATCTTCTTGAATTTGCTCCTCAAGGTCACTGACAGAAACCTTATCATCCTCAATAACAGCATTGATTTGCAACTTCTTGATACCGAAACCAATGGCAATGAATTGGTGACCACCCCAGACAAGACCGTCAATGTCAATAGCCTTGACGTTAGCAAGAAGTTGATCAAGATCAGTCTCATCATCCCAAGGCTTAACATCAATGGTGACAATAGACTTAGCAGCAGGCTTAGGACCCTTAGCAGCCTTCTTAGCAGCGTACTCAGCTAATCTTTGTTGCTTGATCTTCTCGGCTTCCTCGTCAACCTCGTCATCATCAGAAGCGAACATGTCAATGTCATCATCGTCTTCCTCTTCAGCGGCAGCGGCAGGAGCAGCAGCAGCCTCTGAAGAACCAAAGTCAGAGGCCTTAGCGGTCTTGTCACCAGCAAGAGACTCAAACTCAGCGGAGTAAGAGTCAATGTGCTTGTACCAACGAGCAGCGTTGGCAAATTTAGAGGCGTCAGGCTTGGAACCTACAGCCTTGAAGACGACAACATCAGCTTGAGAAGGAGCAACACTAAAATCATGTTAACAATCTGTATTTAAACGTTAAGACAGTAAAAGCATGAAATCAATTTGTAATGTGCGAATTGATGCTATTGATAAGCTTACCCTTGAATGTATGACTTGTCGGCAAGGAAAGAGTTAAGAGACTCAAGGCCTGCAGAATGAAAATTAGTAACTTGCCGAAATACATATATATATATACATAGAGTTGAATGAATTTATAAAAATGTAAAGGAATAACTTACCAGCAGCAGAAGTAAGATCAGAGAAACCCATTATGACGTATGTATATAAGATTTTAGACTTGTTGCGATGCACAGAAAAGAACAAGAAAGAGAAGGAGGATTTTGAAACTTGAATGTTGAAAAAAAATTTTATTCATTGCACATAGGGATCAAGGCAGGGTAACACATCACCTAATTTAGGGAACAGGTTTCATTCTGCAACGAACGCATTTGGAAGTTAAAAGCTTATGGAATATTCAAGAAGAGTTATAAGATAGATTTTCAGCAAAGGTAATAATAATGAATGTTTTTTCATACATTTTATTTGATTTTTTATTCAAAAACTAATACAAATTTTTGTTTATTACTGGAAGACGCGATGTAAATTATTAGCTATATATTTAAATTTATTAGCAAAAATAAAACTTGAAGTTCAATAATTTTGAAAAAAATAGCTCCACACGGGACTCGAACCCGCAGTCTCCCGCTTAGGAGGCGGATGCCTTACCATTTGGCCAATGGAGCAGTAACACTGTTTGGGTTTCTTTGTTGGTCACTTTATTCTGTAAAATAACCTACAAACAAATATAAAAATTTATTAATTCTTTCTTTAATAGAAGTGAAAACTACAAAAAATAAACAGATAAGTGACAATTGTCTATATTAAATAATTTTTTTTGAAATAGATAGTTTAAAAAGCAATATATATATATACTGGATAAAAAAATATCAAATTGCAAAAAAATACAAGTAAAAAATAAAACATTCCTAAAATGGCTTCATGAATATTGTAAATAAGAACGATAGATAAAAAATTAGTTTATTGTTCTTATAAAATTCTGTTGTATAAATTATTATTGGTATAACCTTTAGATATAGGGACTATAAACTGATTTTTTTTATATCTATCTTATATTCAGTATAGTCTTCTGATATACAATAAACTTGATATTCTATTTAAGATAAATTATTCAATAGCGATAACAATAACAATAACAAGAAAATAAAAATAAAACAAAACGAAACAATCAATCAATTAAATCAAACAACCCAATCCACATCAACATGTACTTTATAACTGTCATTAGGGCCAAATTCTTTTGTAAGCTTTTTCAACTTCTTTTCCAAGCCTCCAATTCGTGTTTTCACCATTGGCGCACTGGTCTTTGGATTTGTATCACTTGCTTTAATTCCAACCCTAAAGGATTCTTTTGATTTACCAATTTTGACAATTCCAAGCTTTAAATTATCTTGGTTTTTAACAAATCCTCCTGGGTATACACCTCCAAGTATATGCATTAGATGTCCAACATAGTGTGCCCACCAAGCAAGTTTCTTTGGAGAAACAGCCGAAATTAAAGTCTCCCTTGCAAGTCCACCATTTGGTAATTCACCACCCCAGCGTTGACAAAGCGCTAATCCAATCAAGGCACGAACTTCATGAGATAAGCCATCAGCTCCAGATACCACTCCTGTAATGGCTATTTCTAATGCTGCACTAGCTTGAAGCTCTCTGGGGAAAGAAGAGTGCACAAATGCAACATTAACTAAACAAGGAATTAGTCTTCGATAAATCACCGTAGGGGCCAATTCTTCAGGGACTGCTTTCCGTAGCATATCAACATAACTCTCAACATCACCAACAGCATAAGGTTTGGATGCAATATATAGAGGATCTTGTACTCTAATTTCTTTAGGAAGATGATGAAACAAAACACCTTCTCTGACACCACCTTGTGAAAATAATACTTTTCTAATTTGAGGGAAAACTTCTAAAGCGACGCTTACCAATAATGTCACTGCAGGTAACTGGTTTGCTCGACGATCAGAAACTCTGAATATTTTATGCTTGCCATGCTCGTCACTAAATATTGTTCCCTTTTCTTGATCTTTTACTAGCTTTTCAATATCACTACTATTACAAGAAAATCCGTTGATGATTTGAATAGGATAAGGAATATTACCTACTGATCGAGCAAGAAGTAAGTGTCCTAGGCCTCTGAACCCACCTCCAGAAACGTAAAGTTTGAATCCTCCAGTTTTCTCTGCATCGCGTTTAAGCTCCTTGGGGATATTGATAGCTTCAATAGAGGCAGCGAGTCGTGCCTTGATTTCCTCGTATAGTTCATCTTTTGGTGTTTTTTGCAGTCGTCTAGTGAGTGCTGCTGCTCCGTAAGGTAAAGACACAGGAGTGTCTGACATTTTAAATTCACCATCTTTGCAAGTAATCCAACTGAGTTGAGTACTGCCACCTCCAAGATCCATGAATAAACCTGAGATTTCAAAAAATGAACTGGCAACGCCATAAGCACCCGACCTAGCCTCCTCTGCCTTACTCAACAATGAAACTTCCCACCCTGTAGCATCTAGAATGGACTTTCTAAAATCTTGCGAGTTAGGTGCTTCTCTGGTTGCTTCAGTTGCTACAATTTTGACGTTATCGTCAGTCACACCAAAATCTGCGCAAATACCTTTAAACCTAACCAAAGTTTTGCAGACGTCTTTAATAACAGACTGTGAGATATCATTCTTTTCGCCAGCAGCAGCTTCTGCCTGTGCAATTGCTTCAGCTTCAGTTAAAGCATGTGGTGTGCTTGCTTCGGATCCTATTGTATCGTCGTCCTTTGTCTTACTACTGGTAGTGCTCGCACATGCTGTATCTTTGGTGTGTTGTGCATCATACATTGAAATGGCAGCACGATCCCGGAAAAGACAGGGAAATATTCTGGCATGGTGAGGTGCGATTGAGGAAATACTGAAACGTATTCCATTCGAACCGATATCGACGATTGCGACGTTGTTCTTACTATCCGATACAATTTTCACTGACATTTAATACTGCCAAATTATTCTGGTTCTCATTTCCTGATGAAGCAGTCAAACAAGTTAAGTTTTTATTTTTTTATATTGTAACTACATAAACGATTAAATAAAAATAAAACTAAAAATAATCGTAAAAATACAGCCTTTTTTTTTCCCATTGGAAGACCCACGCATTTCTTCGCTGTACTGCTATTTGATCATCACGTGAAAAATACTTGCAACTGATTTTACCAAGCAAGTTCATATTGCACTAAAGTTAACTAGAAAAGAAACAGATTTAATATGATGATTTTGTAAAAGTTCAGTGGATATTTACTTTAACAGTTTAGATTAGATTAATATCAAGATGATAATCATTTATAAGATATTTGTATAAAGAACGGTTTGCGGCCAAATCTGTATATATATATATATATATAATATGTTAGAACCAACATGAAAAAAAAAATATAATTTAATCAAAACAAAAAAAAGTTCAAGTTAGATGGAATTAAAGCAATTTGCAAGCAGTTTGTATATTTTAAAAAATTTTAGTTGATTAATATTAGTTTTTAAATCTTGGAACTGTGTAATTTTTTTTTTGTTTAATATAAATTCAGAATCTTGCGTATGATACACTATACTAAATGTATTTGATTTGATATTCACAATTGAACTTTTTAAATGAATATATGAATATTCATCTCTTGAACTGATTAATGGAATAATGAAATTTAAATATAATTAAAACAATATATATTGTATTATTATAAAACAAATTTAAATAAAAAAGAATTTAAACCGAATATTTACATTTTATATATATATATTTACCTATTCTTCTGTGATAATATACATGATTCAAAATTTTCTCCTACTCTGATATTTTGAACCTCCATTTTAAAAATATAAATTTCAATCTTCAATAATATTAAAACGAAAAAGTTTTTATATAAAAAAGTAAAAACAAACTTTTCTTTCATGTTCATTTTTATTATTTAAACATTAAAAGAGAAATTATATACATTAGATATAGGGACAATAAACTGATATTTTATCCATCTAATATATACATTATAATTTATAATAATAATGTTCAAATAAAATCATCATTTATATATCCAATACTAATTAATGTTTATTCTCATTTATTGAATTCATTTTTTTCCCCTTTCCAAATGAACTTACATATATACAATCAAGTTCAATGATTATTTGTAAATTTTTCATCACACATTTTTTTATATTTGACAATATAATGTTGAAAAGAACTTGTCAGGCTAAATTACAACTTCAAAAGGCAAAAACAAAAATGTTGATAATATTTATATACTAATTGAAAAGTTTTTATTTTTTTTTTTTCAAATTGATATTGATTCAACTGATTGAAACATAAAAAATCCATCAATTTTTACTCTCACGATTTGAAAACAATGATACCTACATTGATAACTTTGTCTAATACAACCTTCATAAAATTTTCATTTGCTCATTACAAACACATTTGCCAATTAAAAAGAACCATTTTTTAATTTTACATACATTTAAAAAAGCTTGTAAGAATTACAAGTTAAAATAATACAAACAATAATAAAAAAAAACATGTTTTTTATATAAAAAATAAAAAAAATAAAAAATATCAAAAACAAAAACAAATAATAATATACTATACTGACACAATAATTTTTTTTGTTATTTTGAAAAGGAAAATATCTGGGGATCCACTAGAGTATAATACACTTCAAACACCAATCAGAACTAAACAACCCAAATAAAAAAGGTAAAAAAAAAATAAAAAAAAATGTTTTTTTGATGGTGATTTCATAATTGTTAATATCTTGTAGTTACAAGCATGACAATTATGATGGGAAAAAGGGAAAATGAAAAAAATTGTTTTGCTCAGAGAATTAAGATGGTTGAAAAGGTGATTGGATCGTTCTTAGAACCGAATTGTCGAAGTATCTAGTGTACTGTTCCTTAAATTTTACACATTTTTTTGGTAGCCTGATTTTCAAATTTTTTGTTGATAGAAAAAAAAAATTAGAAAGAAACAAAAAAAGAATTCAATGTCGAAGGTAAAAAGAAAAATAAACAGAGATAGAAAAAAAAAAAAAGACTAAGAGAAACAAACTTTTGAAGAAAAAAAACATACTTGACCAGAAAATAAACTAAAAACTAATGAAAACAAAAATCGATAATCAAAATATAATTGTCGATTAATCAATAAAAAAAAGTAATAAACTGGTAGCACGTTAAATTAAAATAATAAAAAAAAAAATCAAGAAAAAATCAAAAAGTAAAAAGATTAAAAAAAAAAAGAAAAAAAGCCACACTTGACAGAAAAGTCCATCTCCAGTATGATAAAAAACTTTGTATGAATTTAGCAGGCTGTAGCAAATCCTCCATACCATTTATTGTACTGAGGGGCAGAGTCAAAAGAGCAGAAATTACAGTTGCAGGCTGCAGAACCATACGTGGGAACATAGTAAGAACATGTAGATGATGTATGGTGATGGCCATGAACATTATCAGCTCTTTGATGAGGACGATTTCCATAACTTTGCTGATAAAATGGATACTGTTCGGGACTGTAAGCTGTAGCATTTGTAGACTGGGAAAAACCAGTCCTCATTCTACTGTTTCCATCAACATACCACTTTGGAAGTGTGTAAGCGGGACGAGCCTCCACAGGACTGGCAGTATTGTACGGTTGACGAGAAACAAATCCAGTAGTAGCAGTATGGTCGGGGGATTGGATGGGGCTAGGGTAAGCGTCTCTTGCAGCTGGGGTTGGAGCATTGTACCGAGACCCCGAGTAGTTTTGGAACTGCTGGTATACAGGAGAAACGGGGCTAGCAGCGGGGGACTTGCCTCTGCTGGCAACCCAGTAGTCCCAACAGTCATTCCAACGCTCCCAACCTTTACGGTCAGTTTGGTTCAAGTGTAAAGACCACTGGATAGTTTTGAGCCAGTCACGTTCAATCATGTTGAGATCCGTGATAGACACGCCAGTGGCCTCGTTCCAAGACTTATTGGTAAAGGTATTGTCGTCGTGAAACTTATTGGCAAGTAGCAAAGCAACGACAAGTAGGTTGTAAGCAGGGTTTGAGTTTGACTCAGTAACTGGAATGTTGCCTAAAGCCCATCTCTTGGAGAGATAGACTAGAGCCAGAATCACAGTAGCCTTAGGCAAACGAGTTGCGGTCAACACCTGATTAGTGAATGAGTGGAATGTGTCCAAATAGCGTTGAGAAGGACGATCATTCACAGTTTGGGTAGAGTATGGTCCCATGATACCAACAGCCATGGTTGAAACAAATTCTGCCATCTGGTCCAAGTCATAATCGAGAGTGGCGGAAACGCCACCAGTAACGACTTCTTGTTGGGAGGACTGATAGTAGTTTTGTTTCTTTGAGACAAAATCACCGTGGTCAACAGGTATGTTTGGCATAAAGTATGTTGTACCATTAGATGAATAGGATCCTACACCTCTTATGGGTACTGACGGATTTCTAGTGTGCTTGGACCCATAAGCTTCAAAGCCAGAGTTGTATTCGTAAGGTCTTGGATAAAAATCCTGACGGTACTGACGTTGTTGATTATAGCCGTTTCCGTAAGAAGAATAGTAACCCTGTGAAACCTGTTGTTGCTGTTGAAGGTGTTGTTGTTGTGGCTGTTGTTGTTGTTGTTGCTGCTGCTGCTGTTGCTGCTGCTGCTGCTGTAACTGAGATTGAGAAAATGGGTTAGAGCCCATAGAAAAGCCTGGGAAAGAAGGCCTGGGATAGTAAGTCGCCATTATTATTGTTTAGATAGATTCAAGATTGATATTAGAATAAAAAGAATGAATCAGTCGTTTGGAGGAGGCGATAACTTAGTTAAAAGGTCGTCTCAAGTTGATATCAGTGATGATAAATGTTTTTGTTGGTGTCTGCACTGGGACAAACTGTTTTGAGGCCGTTGAGAGAGGTTGAAAATAAAAATCAAGCGCGAAAAAGGGAATATAACGGAATGATGAATACTTGAATGAACAAGAATCCAAAAAAGCCTAAAACGAGTAAAAAAAAGAAGAAAAGAAGAGTATATATCAAGATCTGTAAGGGGATAAAGAGTAATGAAAAAAAAAAGAGGACAAAGATCGTGTGATAATGCTGGAGGGGATGGAGGTTTTTTCTGTTGATAAAAAACTAAAAATTTGGCTTTGCAGACCGCTGAGCAAACAGACTGAACAAAGTCGGTAAATTAGTAGTGTAAAAACAGTCAAGGTCAGTAACAACAGAACGAGAGCTCGTTGTTAGTAACTATAAGGGGGGTTGTGAACTTGTTTTTGGGAAAAAAACGTGGATGGCCTCCAGAAGAAGGTTGAGAGGTGAAGAAAAAAGAAGAAAAAGGAGGTGTTCATACTTATTTTATTTATTTTTATTTTAATTTTTATTTTTATTTTTATTTTTAATTTAATATTTATTTTAATATTTATTTTAATATTTATTTTAATATTTAATATTTATTTTAATATTTAGTGGTATATATTTTTTTCTTCCCCTGACCCAGATGGCGGACACCATACATCCACACAAGGGTTAAAATTTTGTAATGGCGGAAGGCGGCAATGAACCATACAAATATTATTATATACATAATATACGTTATAATAATAAAAAGACACATTTCAAAAAAAAAATTTTTTTTCTTCCAAAATTTACATACAGGTTTAGGGTCAAAATGAGTCAGTTAAGAAAATGGCTGGCTGACAAAAAAAAAAGGTTTAAAGTTCAAGCTGTATAGTTTATAGTTTAAAAGTTATAAATAAATTTAATAAATTAATAAATTAATAAATAATTAAATTATAATAATAATACAAAAATAATAAATAAAACTTGGAATTAACTACTTAAAACTTGAACTTGAATACATTTAAACTTTTTTTTTTTTTATCTCATTTTTTATATTTCATCCATCTCTTACATCTATCAAATATTTTCTCATCTATATTCTGAAAATTATGAAAAAAAAAAAAAAAAAAAACTGTTTTTATATATTATTCATTTATATCTTAAATCATCGTTGGAATGTTCCAATTACTCATACTAGTCTAACCATAATATGAACATAAAATTATATATAAATATCGAAAGATAACGGGTGATAGAGTACCATATCATCTCTTTCTAAATACATTTCTTGACACCAATATACTAGTATTCTAGTGTTCTCTTATTTAAAATTTAAATTTATTCCTTACTCACACACACTCACACTCTCTCACTTTTAATTCAAACTACTTCTATTATTAATATCTAAAATACTTACGTATTTTGCGTGAAATTTTGAAATATGGTATCTATTCTCGTAGTAGGTGCAGGTGGTGTCGGACTTGTGTTTGCATCCATTGTCTCTAAGCATTCTGACGTGGTAGTGAGTGTATACGCCAGATCTAACTATGCAGCAATCCTAGAAAATAACGTCTCTATAGACCGTACAGATGATCCGTCAAAAAGTACCACTTTTGTCCCTCAAGCTGTGTACAATGCCGAAACAGCAAAGACTTACACAGGGCCAAAGTTTGATTATGTGGTCATCGCTTCAAAATCTCTGGGTACCGAGGCTTTGTCAGGGCTTGAACCGTTCATTGACAACAATAAAACAATCATGTTTCTGTTCCAGAACGGAATCAACATTGAACAGCCATATTTAAAGGCTTATCCAAACGTCGCTATTGCGCCCACTGTCGTTAAGGTTGCGTGTGCGCTCACAGCACCATCGGTTGTATCTTGGTATAGCTCATTTCTTACGGCTGAGTACGGTTTAGTATCCAAAATTACTGAACCATTCACATCATCTCTTGATGCGTTCACTAAGCTTTGTACTGACGTCGAAATCAAAGTCACCTTATCCAATAACATTGTTAAGGCTCGATGGGAAAAACTGCTTTGGAACGGTACATTTAACACTCTTTGTGCTATTCTAAATATACCAGTTGGTGGTCTTTTCGATGCTGGATTGGATTCTTTGACTAAGCAACTCATGACTGAAATTTGGACTGTTGCTAGCAAAGCCGTTGGTGAGGAATGGTATCCTGAATCTTATATTGAAGAAACCTTTAGATTCACAAAAGAGCGTGTCCCTCGTGATTTTTTGCCTAGTACTTTACAAGATGTTAGAAGAGGAACTCCTATTGAGTATGAAGCCATTGTTGGCAACTGTATTACGGCAGCCCAAGAATATAATGTAGAAGTTCCTACAATCAAGGCAATTTACAATTTGCTGAAAGGTGTAAACTACAGAATTTCTCAACCTGAATAATCTATGAATATTTTAAAAAAAGAAGAAGAAAAAAAAACCATTATTATTTTTGTCTTGAAATCAAATTGAAGTTTCAAACTTGTTGTTATTTCATATTAATCTTCTATATTTGACATACAACAAGTCTTTATTTAAAATATTTACTCTTAAATTATATTAATTATATCAATTGTATATATTTTGATTGTATTGAATAGTAAACAATGTTAAACATTTTAGCTAGGACCTATGTTATGACTCTCCTACTTTTACTTGAATATACATTTACATATGACACCTCTATATTTATAATGAAAGTTCCCAAGTAATAATAAATCACCTACTATTACTACCGCTTCCATTAGGACTCTGCTCTGTGGGAGTAGAATCCAACAAAACTGGTTTCAGTACATGATCATCAAACTGCTGAAACCATTTAGCATGGTCTTCCACGCTTCTAGATAAAATGCCTGTCAATGACGTTGTACTCGATTCAGAGCGATTCAACGTAGTTAAAGGTACAGTTTGACGTCTAGTCATTGGCGGTAAATCAGACGTATCTGAATCTGCTCCATCAGAATAAGCCTCATCTTCTACATCATCGTCATGATAAGATGAAGATCTGCGCGATCTAACATCGTCTGATTGTCCAGCATACAATGCGCTAGACCGTTTCCTTCTAGCACCAACTGATGATTCTATATCAAACTCATCATCGCTTTGTGCCTCCTCTACTACTCCAGTCCTAATATTGAGAATTTCAAGCATTCGCGCTGTGGTCCCGCCAAAAACAATAACCGTCAAAACAACAACAACAAGAACAGTAGCCTTAAGCGAATTCGCATGCTCACCAGTCAGTCCTGCTGCTAGAGCTACACCAACTGCACCACGAAGACCAGCCCAAAACAACATCATTTGATAATTTGCAGGAATTTCATCGGTGACAGGTGCGCCGTAGGGAATGCGTCTACGATGCACCATATTTATCAACTTTGATAGTGGGAAAACGGCAACCCAGCGTGACGCACAAACCGCAACAGCAGTCACAAGAATAAGTACAGGTTTGAAAATAAGTTCAACTTCTGTGAAAAGTGAAAGGCCAAGGTAAATGAATATGAAATTTTCTGATAACTGAGCAAGAAGCTGGAATATGTATTTAACGGCAATCTGTGTTCTTCGTGACATGTTGTAATGTGCATAGTGTTTAAGAGTAATTCCACAGAATAAGAGCGAGACGATACCAGACATATGGCATCCATTCGAAAAAAAGTATGAAGCATAAGCAAACAAAAGCACCAGGCACGATTCAATCTGAGGAAATCTTCTAACATGAGAATGCTTCAATACCAAAGCTGTCATGAATCCCACAATCGTACCAATTAATAAAGAGATCGTGAAAGTCATTAAAAACATGCCAATACCCTTGAATAAACTTGAAATTTTGAATGCTTCACCAGAAAACTTCTGTGCTGTTTCAAACATGACAATACAGATTGCATCATTAAGCAGTGATTCACCAAAAATGATAGTGTACAACTTAGGATCTACCTTGTAGGCATTAAAAATTGAGAGAATTGTAACTGGGTCAGTGGCCGATAATGCTGCACCAACACTGATTGCATCTAGAAGAGATATATTAACACCTTCTAGACCCACCGAAGTCCAGATGAATAAAATAACACCTAATATGATGGCAGCCAGAAACGTGCCAAGTATTGCAAACGACAAGATGGTAGCAAAGTTTCTGAAAAAATTTGCCTGGTGTAGCTCATATCCGGAATTTAGAATAATAGGAGGAAGTAATAGATTGAAAAAGTAAGAATAGCTAAAAGACACATGTTCCTGAATAAAGTGACCTGGAGAGATTCGAATAATTAAGCCCACGAGCATTCCGGAAAAGATTGAAATTACAGTCTCATGGACTGTTCTAATTCGTTTCTGCTGTAAATAGTAACTCGTCCATAGGGATCCAATAAGCAAGATGATCAGAATGAAGATAGCCCATGAGGTAAAGATTTCTTCAGTAGCAGGGTCACTGATATCGTCGTCGTCTGGAATATCTGAGTCTGCATCTGTGCTATCACGCTTGACCAGAGTAGCATATAGTAGCTCGATACCGGCCGCTTTTATAGAACCCATTGTTTAAAATGTGCGGTGGAATTCAAGGGCGTCTGCGGTGTGGGAGACAACTAAAAGTTGCAGAATAGCACTGTCTGTTACTCTTGATTGATTGATTGATACTTGTTATACTAACGAAGAAGGCCAGATCTGTTCTGACACATATACCCTTACCCATGATGTTTTAACTACTGATTTTGACCAAGATATCAACAAGAAAATAAATCATGTATACTACAAATATTGAACCTTTCAAATTTGAGATGAATAAAAACAATTAGTATAGATTTAACAAAGTTTGTAGGTTTAGTATTTTTCAAGTATTTTTCAAGTATTTTATACATATTTTTTATATACATATTGTAATATATTATTTTGTTACTATTATTCTATTATTTGATTTACAATAATAAAATGAAATATTAATACATCAAAATTTCAATTACATTAAAATTTAAATCTACATGGACTTGCAGATACACCATAAAAATCTTACAAAAAACAATAAGTTATCATTACCTGGCTAATATATTATACTATATAATTAATCACTTCCAATTAGGGTCACTGTGCATTTTTCTGAAATCTCCAATACATCCATTCCTGTCAAAGATACCTCTTGATCTAACATAGGGATCAGATGCCAAAAAGTTCTTTCTTAGTTCTTTGGCAATATTATTCTTAGACGCTTGTTCTTGACCATTGAGAGTTTTAGCATCCGAGTTGACCCAAGCAACTGTAGAGTCGAGGAATTCCTTGACAAGCTTGTCGTGCTCAGCTTTATATTGAGCAATTGCAGCAGTATCGTTCATAAGGTCATTCTCGCCGGGCACTGGCTCAATGAATTCATATGAGTTTTCGTTAGTTCCTCCAAGATTCTTTTCAACCCATTCCATGGGAATATACTTGGCAACGTCCTCGGTTGTTTTTGTAAACTTGATCTTGGATGCAACCACAGGGTCAATCCATCCTTTAATAATGTTCCAAATTCCTGTAAACATCCAAGGTGCATTGTGAATCAACAAAAAGCCTAAGCATTCAGGATAATGACGTTCAAAACATTTAATCATGAACTTGACAGGAGAGTAATCCATATTAGACATGCTAAAGTTGGAAAGGTCAAAGAACACTGCTGCAGTATCAACTGGGTCTTTAAGACACAAACGCACAGTTTCAATGATATAAATTGTAAACTTTTCCATAGACTCTTCGCCTTGAGCTTTAGGATCGTGATTGTAGGTCTTGACATGAACAATAGGTTGTCCTTTAAAGTCGTAACCCCAAATATAACTTTTCTTAGCACGAAGCTGCAGTTTGAATTCTTCATCATTGTTTTCAAACACAGCCTTTTCTCCAGAGCTCAGAATATCATCCACATTGTTTTGGTGTCTCCAAGCAATAGTACAACCTAGCATTTCCAAAGCATCTTTCACCACCCACTTTCTGGCTCTCAAGAATCGAAGCAGTAAATTATCAGGATGATCACCTTTGACCATTGAAAACATAAGAGAGGTTAATTTCTCTGGTTCGATTCCCTCTAGAGAATCTTTGAAAGAAGTAGCTTCAGCAGATGTCTTTTCATGTCCGTCGTGCTCTTTAGATTTGCGCAAGCCCAAAAATCCTCTTTTTTTCTTCTTTTTCTTATCGTCTTCCTCGTGTACAGCCAGAGTTGATGGTGAAGTTTCAATGCTGTGGGGGATATCACCTGTGAATATCAAGATTTGAGCCCACATATCTTTCAGCTTCTGCTCCTGATCTTCAGTCAAGGTATCTATTCTACCTGGCTCATGGACAAACTGTAATTTGTTTATAGTCATATTGTTTGTATTTCCTGTCATCTATCCTATAAAGCAAATTGAGATATTGTATGCGAACAAGAATGTAGGAAAAAAGGATTTCAAATTGAAAAAAATTGAAAAAATAAAATAAAATATTTAAAATCAACTATTCTATTACTATCAAAATTAAAAACAACAAAAAAAAAATCAAGAAAAACTCAAAAATAAGGAGAGGGATAAGCATCTCATAACGTACACAAAAATTTGAAAATTGGAATTTCCTGCTAAACCAGATTTGAATAGTGCTGATGAAACAAAAAGACGAGATATCTTTATGCAAATCGTGTGGAGAAGAAAGTTTGTATGAATTTGCAATGTGATGTCAAAATTTCTGTATATTCCTGTTCTGACGCCGAGACCGGTGCCCCGAACGCTTGGTACCGACCGGGTACTTGTTTACCCCCTTTTTTTTTTTTTTATATATATGGATCACTTTACCACCACTACACAGGTACCGGCCGGCGCGGAGACGGACTTGTAGTAATAGTTTCCGGAAGTCAATTCTTACGTGATCACGCAATAATAAAAACAAGTTTATTGAATATGGGGACCAAAAATAAAATATTTTTAATAATTAAATAAATAAATAAATTTATAGATCAAGAAAAAAACAATAACAATTAAACATGAGATAGTAAATAGAATAGTAGACAATAAACATAATCAATCAACGAGTTACTGAAAGTTGAAAGTTAATGAATTTGAAGTAAATTATACGCAAATTACTTATATATATATATATATATATATATACATATAATTGTTAGCCCAAGCCCAAGCCCAACCTCTAGAATTCACTATCTGTTTCAATCAATCCAACTCAACCTTCTATTTTACACCACACCCACGAAATATCAGAAAATATACATATAATTACAACCATGGAAGTCCCCTCGAGCTCAGATCCTCTCAACGCTGATTTTGAGTAAGTTGGTTGTAGTAATATCTACAAAAAAAAAACTAAAAAAAAATAAAATACTACAGACTATTAACTGTGTACGCATCTAGTGACATTACCTTTTTCGAAAAGGTTAAACGAAATTGTATTCAGCAACCATTAGTACCCTTTGGATGTCTTTTGACTTGCGGAGCTCTGGCACTTTCAGCAAGAGCTACTAAGCGTGGCGATGCTAAAGCTGCCAATAGAATGTTTGTCTGGCGTGTAGCTCTGCAGAGTCTTACATTGGTAGCTCTTATTGGAGGTTCATGGTACTTGGGCAACAATAAACGAATGGCTCTGAATGTCGAAGAGGAGCTTAGAAAGAAAGCTGCAGTCCGTGAACAAATGTGGCTCGATGAATTAGAAAGAATTGACAGAGAAAATAAGGAACGTCTTAACAGAGCTAAATCTATTCGTGAAGAGCTTGCTAAAATCGATAAGACTGATGACAAGAACTAATCTTCTCCAACCAATTTTTTTAATGTATATATATAAGTTAACAAAACAACACTCATAATCTTTTATACCAAAAAATCATTCATTATTTTGCTCTTGTTTCCATACTGTAGATAATAAATGCACTATTAGTTGTATTGAACTCCAAATAAGTCTTAGTTGAAATATTATCTACACAGCTAAATGTTTTTTTTTTGTTTTTTTATGTTTGTTTTCATATTTATTTTTTTTTTCATATTTTTTTTACATATATATCAAAAACTTCTATAAGTCTTTCCTAGTAGCACTTGCCTATTCAATATCAGTTGTATACTATTTACATGATAGTTCTCTCTCGTTCATTAAAAGTAGTGCCTTTGCCTGTAATTGATCAGGGTTAGGTGTGAAAAACGTCGAGAATATTTACAGGTATGAGCTATACCAATACATCTAGACTTTTATTTTAATTTTTCTTGTGGTGTGCCAAACACGATCATGATTGTGCAGTATAACTGATAACTTGGTCTTAATGTTAAACATGTCACCACCACACAGCAAATTTTCTCCAACAGCAAAAATATCATCGGCTGTTGAACAAATCTTAACTTATAAACCGGGTGAAAAAGATATTGATACACTTCAAGATGCTATTTCGGTATTGGGCATGTACGCCCGTACACATGGAATAGACGGACCTGATCTGGAGAAACTAATCAAACTCTTTACTAGCCACGAATGCCGGATTTCAGCATCATTAAGAATATGTATTATCAGGGACTGCATGTATCCACGTCAAAAAGTTTCAACAAAAATTGTAATGGCTATCATTGGTAGATTTACAAGTTCACAGTCAATGGCATCTAACACACTATTTCAACAAATACTTCGGTGGTTGATTATCGTGTATGACTTTTTAGAAGATGCAAATATTATTTCAAAATTATACTCACTGCTTTTGACGAAAATCTCCTATGAAACTACTCGCCAATGGATTTGCCATTTGCTTTATTTATCTACTACGCAAGCACTTGTAACTCCATGGAGAGCCCAATTACTATTAGAAGAGTATGAAAAATCACCAAGCTCTACTCCTCTTGTTGCATTACTTAGACACTATCAAGCATATAAACCAGCAGTTGTTCCTGGAAATCTCCCACTAGTAAAGCTTAGCATATTTGACCATCCAAATCCAGACATGAAAAATGCCATTCGTACGATTTTGACAAAATCATCTACAGAAACCGCATTGTCAAATTCTCATACAACTAATAAACGAAAGCGTACGCACGAGCAAGCTAATGCAAAGTCATCATTGGAACCTCTCAAATTTTATCATAATTATGGTATTGACTCGATAACATCCTCGACTCAGTTTGTTGAAAAATACCACCGTCTGCAGTTTCCCCAGCAGATTAGTTCTTTTGTTGAAAATTCTGGAATGTTGACACTTTTGCTGATCTATAAAGGTGATGCTCTTACTTGGGCCCGATTCAACTCATGGTTAGAGCAGTCTCTTTATTCTGAAGATCAGCTCAGTAACCCTGAGCTTTTAAGAAAAGTTTGGTCATTGGTATCATACAGTAAAATGATGCCTGTATCTGTGCAAAATTATTTGTTAGATTTTCTCCAAAGTTGGGATTTTGAGACCCATAATGTGCTTATCTACAGTCTGCTTTCATATCTTCCCTTCATGGACGACCAAGATTTTACTGTTTCGATTATAATTCCATTTGCAAAGCACGCGCGTGCCAAAAATTCGGGTCGTCTACGCGCATTCATCAAGATGCTAACAGCTCTGGTGCGTAATTGGAGTCATCGAGTAAAAGCAGGTACTCCAGATGTTGCAAACACTTTGCCAACGGATCATTGTAGAGTTATTCGCGTAATGGCAGCATTTGTGGACCATCATGGGCTACAAGCGTTGGAAAAAAACAGGTATAATATGGAACTTTCACAAACCGTGCTCGATTTCTTTGAAGAAGTTCTTTATTTCCCTACTCATAAAAAGTTCCCTGTGATTGTTTGTATATCGTCAAACTTATTCTATCTATTCTACATCTCCATGTCTGCTATCAACATGTCGAGAATTGCAAAACTTACTATGGGTCAGCAGACATTACAATTAGAAAATGTTTTGGAAAAACAATTTGAACCTAGTACTAGCTATCATGCGTATATTTATAATATTTGTGACGGTGTATGGTTGAATAAAGCGTTTCGAAGTTCTGCAGCGGGGACAGTACAAACATCATTTCTAAAAGAGTCGTTTGTTAAAAAGCTTCGTGAAGCAGCGGTCAAAGTTGATTTTGATTTAGAAATGTTACTTAGTATTCCTTGTTCGGTAATGTTTTGTCGTCGAGCTATCATGTATATGCGTTCATTAGAGAAGAAGTCTAGCAAAAAAACTCTTCTTCGAAAGCCACCAGGATACTCAACATTAAAAGCAAACGCGAAGGCCGGAGGGCTTCAAATTGGGTTCAATGACTTTAGAGTTGGATTTTTGGATGCTTTAAATATCTGTGGATATTATGGCTTAAATGATTTATTGTATAGTTCCATGAAGGGTCTAATTGCAAAAAAATCGGCCAAAGAAACTTCCAACTCCAAATAAGTTATAGATATGGAATATTTGATTGATTGTTTTAATTTTTTAAATTACTTGTTCAATATTCAGGATTTTTTCTTCTAGAATAATATTTGCTATTTTTTTTTAAAATAGTAAATAATTTAATACTTACCAATATGAGTATTTTCAAATATATATATATATAAGTAAATGCTTTCTTGACTTGTTGTATTTAATTTCATTACATTTTTATTTATTCTATACATTTTTTTCTCTCTCTTATTATCAATGGGTTTCATGGGTTTTAAAAGTCTACTTTCCATCATTTGTCATAACGAAATTGGTATACAACATCAAGATGTTATGAATAAAAATGTGGGGAACACTATGTTGGTTTGAATAAAATAAAATAAAAAAAAAATGTATATTATAGTCAAGATTATTGGTTCTACACTGTTTTTGAATATAATCTTTCTAAAAATAATAATACGAATACCAAATCCATCTAGAACTTACGGATACAGATTTTTCATACTGCAAAGCACCCATTGTGTTGTGTACACCTTAACTTCCATCAACATGTTAAACTTATGATTTTCAAAACATTTTTTCAAGTTAAATAATTTCTGTTCAATTATTGAGTCTTTCTTTTTCTTGCTGCTACTGTTTGAAGAGAGAGAGAGAGAGACAAAAAAAAAAAAGAACTTAGCTATATACAAACAACCACCGGTGTTATCGAAACTGCTTTCAAATTTATCTTCCTTGTTGCTGTTGTTGCATCAAAAGTGCGTTTTGCTCTTGGAATCTTTGACCCACACGTTCACTGTGCTTCAAGAACTTCTCAGCACATCGCATGACACAAGTGTCTTCACGGCCAGTCAAGGAGTTAGATGTGAAGTCGTTGACACAGTCAGAGAAGCACTTTTCGACAAGAGACGAGTAAAGCTGATTAAAAATACCTAGTTAGTATGGACAAGTAACAGACTAGATGGTCGTTATGCTCAAATAACTTACTCTCATAAAGTCCTTCATCTGCTTACGCTCAACGAGCTGTTGAAACTCTTGTTGTTCTCTAGAATTTAATTGATCCATTGTTGAGTGTAATTGGAGTACGTTGAGTGTATTTAGATTCTGCTCAAAGGCTGTCTTGTTGTGTAGAGAAGCAGAATGCTGAAAAATTTTGGAATTCTTAGCTGGCAAACAAACAGGGTAATTTCGAAAGATAAAATTTAGACTATATAATTTGATACATGATACATAAAATAATAAAGTTAAATATATATATATATATATATATATATTAAACAGTTATATACATAAACATAAAATACAAAACAAAAATCAAACAAAATTAATGAAAATAAAAAGCGTAATTATATTTAAACAAAATCTTTTATTCAAGTTATGCAGATGAAGAAAAACCATAAACTTCAGTTCTACTAACATTTGGCTTTTTTCCAATGCCAATAAAATACATTTCTTTAGATTCTTTGCGAGATGAGTCTGGTTTGTCGCGAAAAACGCGAGTAAATGTTTTTTGTAATCGCTCCTGAAGATATTTGTCTTCTGCTCCAGTATAGAACTTGCACACGAAGTTTCCATTAGGCTTTAAAGTGTCTATTGCAAACATCAGGGCAGCATCGCATAGATCCTAAATAGTAATATACATTTTTGTAGAGTGTTAGTAAAATATCAATAGATTATAAAATAAAATAATGATAAAAAAAAAAAAAAAAAAAAAAAAAAAAAGGGAAAAAAAGAGTAATCATACAATTGACATTCCATGATCTCGGAATTTGTTACCAGTGGTATTTGCCATCCTAATATACGGATCGTTAATACTTCGTGCCCAAAAGCCATGTGTTTGAGGAAGGGGTTCGCACATGTCACTTAAAATAAGATCAACCAAGTGTCCATCTTTATTGTTTAAAATCTCTGCATCCATTTTGTCTTCTTTGACGGATATTGCTTTTTCAAGGTCTAGATACGACTGTTCGTTTTCGTCTATTTCATCGGCAAACAAAATTTTTTTCGACTTCTTAACTGGGCCACTTATGATCATTTTTTTGAGCTCTTCTTGAACATTGGTACCTAAAAAGTTTCCTTGTAGTGAGCTTGCACCCTCTGGTGGTCGGCAAGGAAGAATATCTACACCGATAACTCTTCCACCGGGTTTTGTGTGTTGCACAGCGACCTGTGTCCATGCTCCAGGTGCAAATCCCAGATCCACGACAGTCATTCCGGGTAGCAATAGTTTATGCTTACTGTTTAGTTCAATCAGTTTGAATGCTGCTCGTGACTTGTAGCCTTCTACCCGTGCTTCAAGAGTGAACTTATCTTTGCTTTGACGTGCGTTCCACCGCTTAGACGACGCTGATGATTTGCACCGAGCAAACATGGACACTGGCGTCGTTAGTTTGTTCCATGTTGATATGATTTGTGAAAATACCGATTTCCTAGAAGGCTGCATTATCAACAAAGATATGCTACCCTTTACCATTTTTCTAAGTTATTTTTTTTTCTTTATTAATTTATTGTTATTGTTATAATTTCCGGTGAATCTATATTCAAACAGAAATCATATCATCATATCGTATTTGATGTATCTAATATGAAATTTTGATAATTTTGGGTGTATTATTATTAACATTTATTTACTCCTAGTAGTAAAAATATGAGAGTTGATAGTTTTGTGTGCATCATGTGACCTTCAGCCGTTTGATTTTTGATTATTTAGAGCCATTTTGATGTTTTATGGAGAAATGATTAAAGAAACAATGAAAAAGGAGACGGTAGTATGAAGTGAAGATGATAGGTTTTAAGAAATTAGAGATTGAATCATTTGAACAAGTAGAATATTGAGTTATTGTACAGTTTTGATATTAAATAAAGACATATTATCAATAGTTGGTGATTTAATTATATTTAATACTATATTTAATACTACTAATATATATATATATATATATATATATATATATATTTATACATGGCATATACAGAATACACAATCAACGATTAAAACTATATGAAATATAAAAAATATACAGAATAAATTCATTCTTTGGAAACAAAAATGAAATAATAAATCATTTCAATAGATTTACTCAATGCTCAAAACTGGAAAAGGGATGAATTCAATTCAAACAAACAAAACAAAGATCAAACTTAAGCAACCCTTCACAACTAAACTACTAACATTTTGATCTCGAACCACCAACTATTGAACAATCTATAGCCATCAAACCTTTAGGCTTCTGTTGTATCACCGTTTGGTCTCTACTAATTTTTGCAGCTTTCAATGCGTGAAAGCGATTTGTGTCGAGGTGCCAAAAATAAAGTTTGCTAGTGAAACCTTAAACATTAATTATTTTCTTTTCTATCCAGAATTTCAATTTTCATCTTCATTTTCATTTTCGCGTTTGTTTTTTATTCATATTAAATTATTATTATTCCTGTTTTTAGCAGTTTGATTTTGGTTTTCTTTATATTTTGATTTTCTTTATAAATTTTATTTTCATTTTTATTTTATTTTTATTTTCATTTTGTTTTATTTATTTTAATTTTGATTTTCACTTTCTTTCTTTTTTTTTTTTTTTTTTTTTTGGAACAACCAAATGGAATATAAAAAATAACGAAACTATTTCCCTCCCAACTCTTTTTTTCTTCTCTTGATATTTATATTCTTCATTGTCATTTTGATTCTTATTATCAGCATTCACTTTCTTTTTCATTTGATTATTAGTATCACCACCATTATCGACTTTTGACTGCCATAGACTTTTAAAAAAGCATATTCTAAACACGCTTATATTACCGAAAAACAAAAACAAAAACAAAAACAAAAAACAAAAAAAAAAAGTGAGAAAGAGAGAGAGAGCTTTAGATTATGGTATGTTTTATTTGGGTTTAATATCTTTATACTGGTTTTTTTTGTTATTATTATGATTGGTTTTGATGGAATTTGATAATTTCAATGATTTTGATGAATTTGATAATTTTGATGAAGTTGATAATTTTGATGAATTTGATATTTTGATGAATTTTGATAATTTTGATATTCTTGATAATTTTGCCTTTTTTTATATTTCAATCATTGCTTTTTTGTTCATCAGTTTCTAATCTTTTTCTAGGTTCTTTTTAAACGGAAATCGGTGGAACCGTTACGGCCTACTAGCTACCCTCAAGACGATGTTATGGTATGGGCCATCCACCGCACCGGAGAGTTCTTTCTATCATACGACGAATACCTCACTCGACTAGATTTTTATCTTCAAAAGAAATTCATTTGCGAACTCACCGGTCACTCTTGCCTAACATACTTTCAGGCTCTAGATTCAGAGGCTGTCGAAGCTGAGAAAATTGTAAAAAACTTTCCAGAAGTCCTCAAGGAACCTATTCTTAGAAAGGTACAGTTTTCTACAACAGGACGATTAGATGGGTTGGTCGACGAAGTTTACAATCGCTTCAAGCATGAATTTTTCCCAGGCGAGGTTGTTGTTGCTAAAGTTAACGATCAGCGGGTAAGTGTTACGGTTAGAGAGAAGGCCAAATTCAATTCCATTGCACTTCCATCTGGCGAAGTCAGACCTGGCTATTGTCGGTGCAGAGTCGAAACTGCAAAGGGCGAAGAACTTGTTGTAGATGAATCTGATCTCACAAGAGACAGAAAATATTTTACAAAGGTCATTCTCAAAACCTTTTTAAAATACTGCATTCAAAGAGAGAGTTGGGCTGGCGCACCATGGCTCGTCAAAGATGAATACGCAAACATGTACCGTATTGAACAAGAAATCCCTAGCCATTTAAAAAGACCTACACAGTCTCCAGATAAAGCAAAGCTGCTTAAACAAGAAAAACGCGAACAAGTTCGAATGGAAAAGCTAAGACTCAAACTTGAAGCTAAACGAATCAAGCTTGAAAAAAAGCTTCTCAAAAAGGAGCAGGTCATCAAAGAAGATCTACTTTTCCCTATCAGCAACATGCGACCGCAACTCAAGTATTTCAAAGACGACATCAACATTAATACCGTACTTGAAACATTTATGTTTTTAAACATCTATGGAAAGCCTTTGGAGCTTAGCGCGTTTAAATTTGACGACTACGTACAGGTACTAAGGTTGGACGATGTAGACAGCGGATGTCTTATTATGAACGAAATCCACTGTGCACTGCTGTTGGCGCTTGAAGACAGTATTGAAAACTTGTCACTAGAGCCATCGCCAGCCAACAGCAAAAAGAATAATTGGAGAGACCGTCTGAAAAAACGGCTATTTCGCGATGGTGGATGGCAGCTAATTGTAATTGGCCTATTTCAAGAATTAGAAATGGAAAACTATCAAGATGAAATAGAAGATATATTGGCAATAATGGCCCCGACTGATCCGGTGCTATTACACGTCGCGTACAAAAACTACATGCTCAAATTAAGCCCCAACAAAAGACTTTTAATAATCAAAATTTTGATTGAGCTACTGCACAAGTCCCCAGTAATTAGAGGATTCATTGACATACATTCAGAACTCCCAAAACGTGGACGGAAAGAAAACAAAGTGAATTGCCAACGCGCCAAAATAATTGGCGTCGATAGGTTCTACAACAAGTACTGGTGGTTTGAAAAGAATGAGGATTTCGTCATGTCGAGATTATGGGTTCAAGGACCGACAGTTGAAGAATTAAAGTACTTTCTTGGAATGGACGACGGGTTTCCTAAAATGACAAAGGACGATGTTGGGAATATAATCAATAAGGACGGTAAAATACTGTTGGACAAGGATGGAAACCTACAACCAGACATTACTGGAGTAGAGCGCAAGTTTATAGAAGAATACCCTTCACCGTTAAAGTCCTCAGAAGAGTGGGGCTTTTACGATGATCCAGAACAAATCGACAATCTTTTGACGTGGCTTAACCCTTACGGGAAACGGGAGTCTAAGTTGGTTCATGAAATTAATGCTGTTAAAGACCAGCTAGTGGACAGTGTTACCAAACGACAAACAGAGAATCAAGAAATTGAGAAATCTGCTCTTGAAAACGAGGACATTATTCAGCTAAACTCCGACATATCGCTTTATAAATCAGAGCTTAGCGGTTTAAATGGTGATGAAAATGGGCGTCGGAAACGCAAACGAGAAGATCTTGAAAACAGGATTGAAGAGAAGGAAAGAGAACGGAATGATCTAGAGAAAGAAGTCAGACTAGAGAGCATGTTTGAATGGGAAAATCAAGAAGCTTTAGAGAAACATGGCTCGGAGTTGTACGATCTGGGTAGACGCAGAACGAGGAGTAAGAAGTAGTTTAATGAATTCATAGACTTTGTTAATATACGACATCATGATATTTTACATTCTCGTAGGCATATATACCAAGTTACAACAGGAATTAAAAGCAGGAAGGAGTCAGAAGAAAGAAAAAGAGGAAGAAAAAAAATTTTTTTTTTTTTCTTTGAAAGAAACCAAGCATCCGAAGCTAAAGGTATCGGCTCTTAGGTTCCGTTTCATATGCGAAGAAGTTGGTTTTCTAAATATCAAACTGAGAAGTGATTGTACACACTTATTCAAGAGAAGAGCTGGATTTAAATATAATAGCATGCCCACACTCCACCTTTAAATTTTTTAAACGTACACAATATTCATTCAACAACCATCTTTTCATAATGCCTCGCCCACGCACAGACTACTCGTTTTATTTAGTGACTGATCCCAATGGTCTACCAGCCGGCCAAACAGTGGTTTCTCAGGTTCAAGCAGCTATAGAGAATGGTGCTACAATTGTACAAATTCGAGAAAAAGATGCTGGAACACGAGATTTTGTAAAGGTTGCTGAGCAGATCCATAAGATTACTAAACAAAAAGGCATTCCTCTAATCATCAATGATAGAGTGGACGTAGCATTGGCCATTGACGCAGAAGGAGTACATGTCGGCCAGGACGATATGTCTGCTGATACTGTTAGAGCATTGATTGGCCCAAACAAAATTGTTGGTGTAAGTGTGCACGATGCTGAGGAGATGGATGCAGTTTTAGAGCTCAATGGCGATTTGTCTGAAAGCGAAAAAATAGTAGACTACGTCGGAATTGGTGCAGTGTTTGGTACAAAGACAAAAGACCTGGGCAAAAAAACTCCAATTGGCGTTGAAGGAGTGAAGAACTTGGTTCAGTATGCAAACGGTAGAGTGAGATCAGTATCTATTGGCGGAATCAATAGCACAAATGTTGAGTCAGTGATGTCGTCTGGAGTTGATGGAGTTGCAGTTGTGTCTTGCATTATGGGTGCTCCAGATGCTGGACAAGCAAGTACTGAATTGTATCGGTTGATTATTTCATCGCGTGTGCTTTCGCAGCCTATTGAAGAATACGTCAAAGACGACATTCTAGCTATTGTACGCAAAGTGGCTTCCACACGGCCATTAGTTCACCATATAACAAATAATGTTGTGAAGCATTTTTCTGCATCAGCAGCATTGGCCTATGGAGCGAGTCCCATCATGTCCGAAACTAAAGGTGAATTCAACGCTCTTTCAAGTATTCCGCACTCAAATGGCCTTCTCATTAACATTGGAATGCCACTTTCAGATACCAGTATTTACACCTCTGCAATGTCTGAATACAATTTTCGTAATCGTCCGGTTGTATTGGATCCAGTAGGCGTCGGTGCCACCAGCTATAGACAAACCTTGGTCAAGTCTCTTCTGTCTACAGGCCCCGTTGCTGTGATCAAGGGTAATGAAGGAGAATTATTTGCTTTAGCTGACAAAGTTTCGGAATCCCTGGGTGTTGACAGTTTGTCAGCCAACAATCTAGATTCTCGATGTACAGTTGCATCTCAGATTTCAAAGGCTTATCATACTGTTGTACTGATGACTGGTGATGTTGATATATTACAGTCTGGTTCTGCACGCGCCATAATTCGTAATGGACATGAGTTGATGGGTCGCATCACTGGATCTGGATGCACACTTGGATCTTTGGTCACTGCAACATCAGCTGCTGTTTATGGAACAGAAGGCATAAGCTCACAGGATGTCTTATTTTTTGCTACTTTGGCAGCGAGTCTTGTATATACTATTGCTGGTGAAAGAGCAGCTCAAAGAGTAGAAGGCCCGGGTACTTTTTCATCTGCTTTGGTAGATGAAATTGCAAAAATTGTAGAAGAAACAAAATCTGGTGAGACTGGTTGGATTGAACAAGCCAAATTCAGCTTGGATGGTATCAAGGCATTGGATCCTAGAATATTCAGGTATTCTGAGATTTCATTATAAGTTTACATGTTTGTTTTGTATACTATTATATTTTATATTTGTATATGACATTATTTTATTTTACAAGATATTTGTTTTCATTGAATATATGAAAGACTTGAGTGTATATAAGAAATAAAATAAAATGACTGAATACAAGTTTAATATTGAAAATAAAATACAAGAACCTATTTATTCAGATTTAAGCTGAATTATACTGGTTTTATTTTGGTTTTTTTTTCTTTTTGATTGTTTTGATTGTTTTGATTGTTTTGATTGTTTTTTTATAAAAAAAAAAGAATAGCAGAATTCAATATAAATTGTACTGGGTCCAACTAAAGCCTTTGTGAAAAGAGAAATAGTAATGATACTAGTAGGACAAGAAGTATCAATAGTAGGAGTAATATTGATAGCGATATAAATAATGAATGCAACAGTAATATCAATATTTACTAGTTACATTAGGAAATGTCGAATTTATGAGTAGAAATATACATTGAATATTTTAGAAGAACCAGCCTCCAAAACGCTGCGCTCCTGTTGAGCCTTTTCCAATTTGAACTTTCTGTGGACGAGAGAAGTCATATCCTAAACGCTTGCAGTACCTGACTACTGGCGGTGTAAGTGCCAACGTAAGTGGGATTCTGACGAAGAACAATGCACGATGTAAGGAATATGCCAGCAAAATCTCAGTTGTAAGTGTCACTGATTCATGAGGTTTGTCTTTATCGTTGATTTCTGAGTCTTTACTCTTGGTGATGCCTATATCCAGCTTTCCAAAGTCATCCTCGTCTTCATTCTGCTTCTTTGATCTACCCAATCCAAAGTAGTCTCTAACCGAGATTTGAAAGTCTATAACTCTGTCGTGCCCATAATATCTGATTGCAGCAAAAAACAAAAGCGTATCTATAACACCAAGCCCAGCATAAATGAAAAAGGGACTGTATCCATACTTTGAAAAATAGCCAGTGAACATATTCACACGAGCTTGGACCCGAGGTGGTGGAGGCGGTGAAGATGCAGACGGGTGTGCTGGTGGTCTACGGAGAGCTCCGTTACTAGGTTTTGTTGGCGTACGGTTCCAGCGCACTGACACCCGTGAAAAGTTTCTCAGTCCAATCGGACTTCTGGCGTGAAATCGTGAAAACATTGATATTAAAAAAAATGGGCTTATATGAAGAATTGGATCTTGTTTTGGCTGTTGTTGATAAGTCTCGGTGACGGCCCGCGGGGGTACTAATCGATTTACCTGAACAAGAAAAGTACTACCAGAAGACTAAAAAAAAGGGCCCTTGGGAGAAGGAAAGCAAAATTTCGTGGGACCAAATAGAATCGAGATAATAGTAGGGGAAAAAAAAAATAAAATAAAATAAAAATCCCAAAAATAAAGTGCACTTTGCTTGATCTTTCAAAATTTTATTTATTTTATTTTATTTTATTTTTTTTTATTTTTTTTTCTGATTTTTTTTTTTTTTTCTGACTTTTTTATATTTTTTATATTTTTTATATCTTTTACATCTTTTACATCTTTTACTATTATTATTTATATATACTTCTCTTCTGGCTCATCTTTATAGACTCAAGTTCATTCACAGTGCCTTCTATAGACTTTACCAAACCGCTTCCTAATATAGACGCAGACAGCATGAGAAATCTGGTGATTCTAAGTGGTTCGTCGCATCCCACGCTGGTGCAAAGAATGTGTCATACATTGAACCTCGACCAAGGTGAAGTTAACCTCGTCAAATTCAGTAATGGTGAAACTAGTGTCACAATCAAGGACTCTGTTCGTGAAAAGGACGTCTATGTCGTTCAGTCTGGCTGCGGTCATGTCAACGACAACTTCATTGAACTGCTCATCATGATCTCCGCTTGCAAAACTGCCTCTGCGAAAAAGGTCACAGCAGTACTTCCTGTTTTCCCGTACTCGAGACAGCCAGATGTTCCATACGCAAAGAAAGGTGCACCACTTCCTAAGGGCAAGGCTGCGAACGGAACTGCTGCGAACGGGTCTTCCTTCACCTTTGAGTCTGTTCCAGGATCGCCGAGAAAAGTAAGCGACTCTACTCCCACCAACCTTCTCAACAGTGCAGTATCCTCTCTCAAGCTCAGCAATGGCCCGAGACCCGGATACCAGCGCAGCGATTCATGGAAGCCCGAGGATTTCTCGCACGCCGAGAGCAATACCGGATACAAGCAGTGGGTTGCACAGGCCGGTAACCTTGTTGCATCATTGTTAACTTGTGCCGGCGCCGACCACATCATCACCATGGACCTTCACGACCCTCAGTTCCAAGGTTTCTTTGACATTCCTGTCGACAATCTTTACGGTAAACCACTGTTACAACACTACATCACAGGCTCGATTCCAGACTACCAGGACGCCGTTATTGTATCCCCGGATGCTGGTGGAGCCAAGCGAGCTACTGCTATTGCAGACACACTTGGTATGGCGTTTGCACTGATTCACAAGGAGCGTAAGAAGGTAGACCCTTCTGCACCTTTTGGAAAGGGCAAGCAAGCTGCAACCACCATGTTAGTTGGTGATGTTAAAGACCGTGTTGCCATTCTGGTTGATGATTTGGTCGATACTGGTAACACGTTGACACGTGCTGCAAAGCTACTTAAAGATCAAGGTGCCATCAAAGTGTATGCTATCATTACTCATGGAATCTTTTCCGGTGACGCCATTGAGCGTGTCAAGGCTTCAGCTATTGATAAAATTATCACCACTAACACTGCACCCCAGCAGGAGCATCAAGCTGTGTTGGGCGACAAGTTGGAAGTGTTGGATGTTTCTCGTGTATTTGCAGAAGCCATTAGAAGAATTCACAATGGTGAGTCTGTTTCCATGCTTTTTGATCATGTTGGATTCTAGTTTAAAGAGTCGACAATAATAATAAAGAAGACGAAGAAGAAAAGAGAGAGAGAGAGAGAGATGGAAAGAAACAATTAAAATGAAGTAAATAAATAAATATAAAAAATAAAATAAAATAAAATAAAATAAAATAAAATAAAATAAAATAAAATAAAATAAAATAAAATAAAATAAAATAAAAGTAGTATAGGTGTAAATAAGTATCCTAGTTACTTTTGAGTTTTATTAACACAAAATATATATAGATGATAAGCCTAGAAATTTGATCCTTAGTGGTCATGGTAATTCCTTGAGAAAAAAAACCTTTCAAGATCTGTCCAGAAGCACCTTGATAAGGATGTTGCAATAAGCTTTTAAGTGTTCCCGAGCTTTTTTTAACAGACGATGGTTTGCCATCTTTATTGACTGATTTTAACTGCATCTGTGTTTTCATTAGCAATAATGGATATGTGAGCATGGTTGCTAGTGTTTTTGCCATTGCTGGCAGGAAAAACAGTTGGAAACTGGAGGGATTATCTCTATTTTTCTTTGGAACAACCGTTGACTTTAAAAGTTGGAAAAAGTAGTAAGTCAGACTTGGGTTAACTGAAAGAACCATTGTAGCTTTGTAGCCGGTCCATAATCCGGTGATTCCCTTTTCTTTGTAAATGTCCTTCATGATTGCCCAAGCAGATGTTGGCTGCTCTGAAGGGTTTTCTGCTAGATGTGCTGTTTGTTGTCTAGTGACGACGTTGCTGAGTGGACTGGTAATGAACTTACAAAACATACCTGCAACAGATCCAATTACAAGTTCCTCAACAACACCTAGAGTATTTGGACGCTTTCCTGTTTGTTTTTCGACTCGGCGCATCCGACCGTTTCGCAGTATATCGTATGCATAAAAGTAAAAGTATGCCGAAACCATTACTGAAATGACACTCTGTGCCGCACCGTCATAAAATGCTGACAAGCCTTCTTCTTTGAATATCTGTACAAAAGCATCACCAACGTGTCGATACTTTTTACTTCCTAATTTTCCTTGGACCTGCATTCTTGTAGTAACTAAGTCGACTGGAGATACGAGAAATGTTGCGAATGCACCGCCCAGTGCACCAGAAAATGCACTTGCCCATGGTGGTATATCTGATGGTTGGATTCTTATTTTTGATTGTACTGCCATTGTATTGTATATTGTAATGATTATTTGGACTTTCTTCTTCTTCTTCTTCTTCTTCTTCTTCTTCTTCTCTTTGATTTAAGAAAAAACAAGTCTGCAATTGATAGTTTGTTTATTAGTAAAAGTCAATAAGATGAAGGAGAAAAAAAAGTAGAAAGAAAAGTATTGTGTAAGAAAATAAAGTGAATGAGTAGAGTGATAAAGAGAAAGAAAAAAAAGAGAGAGGGGAGGAAGGGAGGAAGGAAATGTGTAAATAGCCGAGAACACATGCAATATTGAATAGAAAAACTGGGGTAATAATAATAGTATGATATAAAAGACTTGATACCTATGTCATACGTTTTATCATTTGAGACTTGCAACAAGCTACTTATTAATTACACGTGATATATATCATGATACTTGATATATCACACTTGATGACTTTCAATAAATCATATATGTCAAGTTTCAGATAACGTGATATCGGGACAAAATTACAAATATGACTAATGCTTACCTTTGGCTGAGTCACGAAAAGCTAATAATAATTATAATAATAATAATAATCATAATCATAATAATAATAGTAATCAAGCGGCGGTGGGCGGCCACTACACAGAGCACCAAAAATTATCAAAATCAAAAGCGGATTGTTTTTCTGCTTCTTTCCATGAATTCATCACCACAGGCTCGTTTCTGTCTGCATCTCCATCAAGCTCCTTCTTCCCTTACTATCATCTCTCTCTCTCTCTCTCTCTCTCTCTCTCTTTTCATCTCTTCCATCCTTTCCTCATATAACCATCGCCAACACCATCACCAACAGAACTATATCGCTACTGCCAACACGATCGTATTCTTCTTCATCATTATAATCATCGTCATTATTCTCTCCGTCACCACCACCACTATCTAAATAACTGCTACTACTACAGCAAACACTTATTACTGCTGCTATCAACCAGTTCTTCGCCTTCAACTCTTCAAACAACTTAGCTTTATAGGTCGCAAACTCTTTTAAAAGCTTTCTATATTTATTCCTAACTCTCCCTTCTCCTATTCCTCTGCATCATCATTCCCTTCACTTGATCACACACACACACACACACACACACACACAAAGCATCACCATGAATCAAGGTTCAAACGCTGCCGCTGCTGCTTTGCTCATGAAGCAGTTCAGAGAACTTACGGATCCTAAAAAGGCCATCCCCTCCTTCCACATTACTGTATGTTTTTTTTTTTTACTATTTTAATTTTTTTTTCTGTTCAAACTCCTCCTCAAATCATCAATACTAACATATCCGTAATATACAGCTTGAAGATGATAACATTTTCGTTTGGTAAGCCCTTTTTTTTATTAATATTATCTATTATTATTATCAATAGTTGTATATTCAGAAATCGTTTTGCTAACATATATTCACAGGAACATTGGTGTGATGGTACAGACTGACGACTCCCCATACAACGGCGGATATTTTAAAGTAAGTATATATATTGATTTGAAATGTTTGTGGCGGTCTGCTCATACTGCTACCAGTCACAATAGAAACAACACACAATGACACACTTTAATATATTAACACATCTTCAAGGCCAAAATGACATTCCCGTCGGACTTTCCTTTCAGCCCTCCATCATTCAGATTCACGCCGGCTATATACCATCCAAACGTCTACAAGGACGGCCGACTATGCATTTCCATTCTCCACAGATCTGGAGATGCTACAAGTGGTGAAGCAGACGGGGAGACTTGGAGCCCTGCTCAAACCGTAGAAACCGTCCTTATCAGTATTGTTTCACTCTTGTCCGATCCTAACATTTCCTCGCCGGCAAACGTTGACGCTGCTGTAGCTTGGAATAAGGATAGGGCTAAGTTTAACGAGCAAGTGTTGCGTGAGGTGGCACTTTCCAGAAACAATATCCCTCCCGGCTTTGTAATGCCTTCGGAAGGAGCCTACGTTGCGCCGAAATCAAACCAAGCTAACGAGGAGGTCGTAGATGATGATTTCTGGTATGAGAGTGAAGATTCTTATGACAACCAAGGCTACATGTCTGATGATTACGAGGGAGAAGGCGATGAAAGTCAATAGACTTAGGTAGTTAACACTTTAGCACTTTTACTATCAAACAATAAAAATTCAAACATATATCTTTACATTTTTAGTTTGTCATTTATTCTTTCTTTTTTTTTTTCTGATTTTATGTGTATTAATTATTATTATTATTATTATTTTGGGCAAAATCTTCAAATTGTTAAGAAATTTGCTTGCTAGATGAATTAGTTTAAAAACTTCAAATACTTTTAAGTGAACGATTACATTTCTATTATCATTTAAACTAATAAAAAACAAAATGAATAAAATAAAATAAAATAAAATAAAATAAAATAAAATAAAATAAAATAAAATAAAATAAAATAAAATAAAATAAAATAAAATAAAATAAAATAAAATAAAAAATATACAAATAAGCATATGCCATTAAATAACTTGTAGTTGAAAGATATATCTTGGTTTCTAAAACTTGACTATTCATGTACTTGGGTATGAGTTAGTGATGAGTTAATATTAAACAGATTGTAATGAAAATAATGGCAAAATGCTAATAATCACTCTAACAAATAACTATAGACTCTATAGAAGAATATGAGTTTATATTACTTTTTTTTCTTATCATTACAATGATGAAAAACTTTTTTGTTTATTCAAATTTATGCAAATTGTAAACCCAATAAGTTTAGAACTCAACAAGTTGCTAAATATTAGTATAACTTTGGATATTGGAGAGGGCACACACATACAAAAAAAAACCTATTCTCTATGAAACGTGCCGTTTGTAAGCATAAAAAATGAGGATTAGGACATTGCACGGCAGTTTCATGAATTCAATTTTTACATTTAGTTATTGGCAATGAAAAAGATGAAATATATACATCTATATGAATATATTGTGGTGATTTCAAGAATGGAGATGATATGTAGTTAAAATCATTTTTAGTATGTAGAATTAAGTAAAGGGCTGAGCCAAATAACCGTTGTGAAATCAGGTGCAGACATGCAGACGTAATTACCCGATGCAGAAAGTCATGTAGTCTTGGACTTTGTGTGAATACGCCGCTCATTAACAAATCAAGTGGTGATTTAATTTAACAATCTTGAAGATCTACTGTGCAAGTTAAGATATATATATATATATATATATATATTTAAAGATATTTTAAAGTAATATGTCATGTTTTTATCAAGTGAAAAACCTAAGGTTATGTATGATTCAAGTCATGTCTTGAACTATTTGATAAAACTTTAGTAAAAGTAAAAACAAACTATTAATCTTTTTTATGGAGTAAATAGAGAAGCGTTTAATAAAGGCCTTACAATATAAATGGATATTAAACTATCAAAATATAAATATATTATAAATTATATAATTTATAGTAAAATGAAATTATAATGAAATAAAATAATAACCAAACTAAAATTTATATTCTATAGCATTTTTGAATTGGTTTCATTTTTTTTTTTTTGTTAACAATACTTATTTTTTAATACTGATTTTTTTTTTAGCATTTTAAAATAATAAATAATGAATATAATAAATAATACTGAAAACCATCTATATCTCTTGCATCAATGTATCCAAATGCTATTCACGCACCGGCGACGTTAAAGTATTTCTATGAAAAGCCATTTAAGTTTACAGTCGTATAAAACACAGATGCACAGCCAAAAGTCAAAACATTAGTAGTCAAAGCGTCAAGTACACTTATCCCGTATCAGTCCAGTTTTGAATGCCATCCTGTCCTTTTCTCATTGATTTTTTTTCTCAAAACGCTATTTCTTAAGTTAGAAGAAATTCGTATTCTAATTTACAATTTATATTTTAATTTTAATTTCGAGTGTGTTATTTCTATTGTTTTAATACTATTATTACTATTATTATTATTATTATTATTATTATTATTATTATTATTATCATTTTCTTTCAAGGTCAAAGTAGATTTATCTTTTCTTTCATTGTTATTATTATTGTTCCTTCTTTTTATTTCTTTCTTTCTTGATATTTTTTTTTTGCTCATTGACAATACATATCTCATTCGCTTAAGACGTATAAGACAGCAATTAGTTCTTTTCATCACTTTGCTTTGTATCAGTTCACTCGCTTATTTGTTTTTAAAACCCAACTGAATTGCGTCTGATCACTGAATATAATTCAATTGACTTGCAAAAAACAAAAACAAAAAAAAATTAAAATAAAAATAAAAATAAATAATACATGTCTGTTGCCATTTCGTCTTCTTCCCCATCTTCTGGGTATAACACTCTACGCAAAAAAGCCCAGAAGAAAGGTGTTCAATTTACAATGATGGTTTGTGGGGCATCTGGAACTGGACGCACTACATTTGTCAACACATTGTGTGGACAACAAGTTTTAACACATGAAGCCATGTCTACTGGTTTGCAATCTCGAAGTTCCATTTCAAGTTCTACTATAATCGACCATTATTCAACTAATCACGCAAATGGGAGCGGGCATTTGACTCGCCAATCAATTGAAGGGCCAGTATTTGATCCTAGTAAAGCTCATCTGGAAAAAGGAATAAAAATTATTCCAGTTACTGTCGATATTGATGAAGGTGATGGTACAAGAGTATCTTTGACAGTCGTTGATACACCAGGCTTCGGTGACAACCTCGATAATGAACAATGTTTTGGTATTATCATGTCATATCTCGAATCTCAATATGATGAAATTCTGGCAGAGGAAAGCAGAATTAGAAGAAATCCCAGATTCAAAGACAATAGAGTTCATTTGCTTTTGTACTTCATTGAACCAGGAACAAAAGGACTGAAAGAGCTAGATGTTGAACTTATGAAGCGTCTGTCAAAACGGGTCAACATAATTCCTGTAATAGGTCGTGCAGATAGTTTGACAAGCTCAGAACTGACAATGGCAAAACGAATGATTATGGACGATATTGAACATTATAACATCCCTGTTTATAATTTCCCGTACGATGCTGAAGAAGATGATGCTGAGACAATAGAGGAAAATTCTCAGCTTAAAGCCATGATGCCCTTTGCAGTAGTCACATCAACCAACTTGGTTCCGCTTCCTGGATCTAATAAACTTGTGCGTGGTAGACAATATCCTTGGGGAGTCATTGATATTGAGAACCCCAGATTTTCTGACTATAGTTATCTTAGGGCTGCAATTTTGGGTACACATTTAGCTGATTTGAAAGATCTTACCCATGATTTTTTGTACGAGACTTATCGTACAGAGAAGCTCTCACGTAACATGTCAGATCCTCGGGAGTCCACTTTACTCAACCCAGAGGACCTTGCAAATCAATCGTATATTATTAAAGAAGAGCAGCTTGCGAGAGAAGAAGAAAAATTGCGAGAAATTGAACTTCGGGTTCAACGAGAAATAAACCAAAAACGTATGGAATTAATTGCAAGAGAACAAGAGCTTCGTGATATTGAGGCTAGAATTGCAAAAGAACGCAGTACAGAGTCTCCTAGTGTGGATACTGAGTCTGCAAAGCACCTCAGCGCTGATGAAAAGCAAATGGCTCAGTATGCTCAATTGCAGCAGCAGCAGCAACAGCAACAGCAGCAGCTTCAGCAGCAGCAACAACAGCAACAACAGCTTCAGCAGCATCAACAGACAGTTGCACAAGCACAAGCACTAGCACAAGCTCAGGCTCAAGCTCAGGCTCAGACTGAAACTGGACAGGTTCCATATCAGCAACAACAAACTCAAGATTTGCAGCGTACTGGAAATCATCAGCGTACTCGCTCTACGTCTTCACAGAACTCACAGTTGCAATCAGGTTCAGGTTCACCTGGATCACCTTATGATACATCCTCGAATCCCCAGTTTCAAGCTCCAAAACCTAACCGTATGTCTATAATTCCTCAAGAATTTCAAAATGAATTAGAGGGTGTGGAAGAAGAAGATTACTCCACCAACTCGGGGTACTCATCAAATTATCGTGTCCAACAGCCTCAGTCTCAACAGCAGTCACCATACATGGCTCAGCAGCAACAATTCTCAACTCAATTGCAGCAACAACAACAACAACAACAGCAACAGCAATTTTCGCCCCAAGTACAGAATCAACAACAGTTTATGGGTCAAAATCAAATGCAGCATTTGTCCTCTTCACAGCAATTTAGTCCCCAGCAGCTTCAACAGGGAAGATTCTCTCCTCAGCAGCAATTTCAGCTTCAAGGAAACTATTCTGATCACCAAATTCAAGACGATTATGTACAGCATGGACCGCTTTCAATCAAGAAAAAAAAGAGTATTATTTCAAACAATTAATTTTTATATAGTAAGTCTAAGTAAAATATCTGTTACATTATCATGAACTTTTAACCGTTCTACTATTATACAGATTGGCAAGTTTTTGTTTTTGTTTTTATTTTTTTTGTATTCAACTGTTAATAACTTCATTTTTTGTTTGTTTATTTTTTTTCCATGTATTTTACAGTTATTATTAAAAAATAAATTTGTATTTTTATTATTATTATTATAAAAAAAAATTCATTGTTTTTGTATATAGCTAAGTAAAAACAGTCGGAATTGTGAAATATCAAAAATGAAAAATGAATAAAAGGCAATAGGTTAAAATTATGCAATATTATTAAAGAAAAGATTAATGTATTTATTATGAAATGTAATAAAGCATTAATATTAGAATGTGAAGCCGAAAATATATAATAACTCAATAACTTTCATAAGCTTTAAAACTGATATATGTTTATATTTAAACATTTGTGGATTTGTTTTAATTATAAGGCCATAAAGTACCGGACAGAACTAATTTACAAATTGAAAATGGAAAATAATAGAACTAATATTTGGATTTAGACTACTCTAATTGGCATTATTTGATCAGTCTAAAAATTACCAAAAAAAAAAAAAAAAAAAAAAAAAAAAAAAAAAAAAAAATAATAATAATAATAATAATAATATTAAAAATTGTTACAGTTAAATGGATTAAAAGATATTCAATTAAATTTTAATTTCTACGAATCAAAAATTTTAGACTCTTTCAGTTAAATAATGAACTTGGAAACAAGTAAAAATTCATTCAAGAACCTAAGAATCAATCAATTTTATTTTTTTTATTTAATTATTTTCTATTTAATTATTTTTATTTAATTTTTTTTATTTATTTAACTTTTATATATATATTTTTAGACGGAATATTTACTTTAAAATATACCGTTCAATATTGAATTGAAATGAAAGATTAGCTATATAGTAATTATGCTAATTGCGATGTTCAAAAGCTTATATACAGCTAACATCAAATAGACGATATATTTTTATTTTCAAATATCTTCCTACAACCAACAATAAACTGATTCCAATACGCCCAAGCCTGTGTTTGAAAATAATTGTTCTTTTTACCTAAAATGATTAAAAACAGATTCAAGAATAACAGTAACAATAACTATTCCAAATTATTACTCAAGTTTGTAAATATCTAATTTCTCTAGTCTTATAAATAGCTCTCCCACCTACTCCTGAAAGTAAACTGGTGGTAAACCATGCATCTCCTTCAATTATAAGATCAACTCAGTACTTACTTTGCTGTTCATACTCTATCATTCATTGAAGTAGCTATGACTAGCTAATTGCACGTAATTTTCTATTTTTTTTTTTTTTTTTCAAGAACAAAATATAGGCTCAAATGCTTTGCCAAAAAGGCTGAGGTTATGTACTTCTATATAGCCCCAATCAGAGGTCAGATTGATTGGTCTGGGTCACTGTCAATTTTAAAGTATCACATGACCAAATTTTGGAATTTGTTCTGTTATTTGCTTTGTTCTTAAGAAACCTTCTCTTTCTTTTGGTTATCGCAATTCTATCCACTGGCTTTTTTGTTTGTTTTTCTACTCACTTCTTTTTAATCTCTTTTGAAAATCCTTTACATCTTCTGTTTATCCAGAGTAAAGACAATTGAATTCTAGTGTTTCCTCCGTCTGTTTCCTCTAGTGATTGACATGAGTGCAAATACTGGTGCCCCCAACCAAAGTAAGTTATATTTTTGACCCCAGTATTTATATTCTTATTATGTCAATGTGGTGCATTAACGCATTTGCTCTATTATTATTCACTTTGGAATGCTAACATTATCATTGCTAGAACGACCAGGAATTCAACTTTCCTTGGAAGAACAAACTTATTTCGGACAATTATTCAAACAATCAGAAAATAATGGAACCAAAACCGTTACTGGTGACCTTGCCAGAGAACTATTGATGAAATCTGGTCTTTCGCCAGCTATTCTAGGCGAAATTTGGCAGATGGCAGATCCAGAAAACCATGGCTACTTGGATCAGCAAGGGTTTGCCGTTGCTTTGAGAATTATTGGTCATGTTCAAAACGGTCAACGACTTTCCAACAGCTTAGGTGGAATTTGTAAGTATATGGGCACCTCATTGTATTCAAAAAGATCTTGTATTAATAAATATAATTTAGCTGGCCCACTACCAAGGTTTGAAGGGATTCCATATCCTACTCCACAGCAACCTGTTCAGCAGCCTGTTCAGCAACCTGTTCAGCAGCCTGTTCAGCAACCTGTTCAACAACCTATTCAGCAACCTATCGAACAAACTATTCAGCAATCTCCTCAACAACAGCAACAGCTGCCACTACAGCAACAATCAACCCCACAAATTCCTCCTCTCTCACCACAAGACAGAGCAAATTATGTCCAGCTTTTTAATAGAAGCTCTAAAAATGGGTTCGTTGATGGTATGACTGCCCGAGATATATTCTTAAAGTTCAGACTTCCTCAAGAAACTCTTGTTCAAGTATGGAATTTAGTTGATAGTCAGCATAGAGGATCTTTGGATTTGAAAGAATTTGTGCTGGGACTGCACATTATTCGTTCGATTACAAACAAATCTCTCAGAACTATTCCCTCTTCTATTCCTCCTGGAATATTAGAGACATACGGTTCAGTTTCTAGATCTGCCAGTATCGGATCTAATAGTTCTGCAAATAGACTTTCCAATACACCAGCTTCACCTTCTGTATCATCTCCTACATCTCAACAATTTGCTGGATCTGCCCAATCACCTTCTCAAGCTAATTCATGGGTAATTCTTCCTCAAGATAAAGCAAAATTCGATTTCATTTTCGAAGGCCTAGACACATCTAAGTCTGGATTGATTGGAGCAACCGAAGTAGTTCCCTTTTTGATGACTTCAAACCTCTCTGAAGATGTTCTTGCTCAAGTTTGGGATCTTGCAGATGTGAAAGGAACTGGTAAGTTCAGCAAAGCTGAGTTTGCGATTGCAATGTATTTGGTTCAGCAAAAACTACAGGGTCGAACTCTTTCTAATAGCTTGCCTCCTTCTTTGGTTTCTGCACCGACTCAATTCTCTAGTCCTCAGGTTTCAAGCCCTCAAATTTCGAGCCCTCGACCTCCTCAACCACCAGCTCAAAGGTCAACTTCTGCTTCGTCTCCGCAAGCACCTGTCAGCGGCTCTTTAAATGATCTTCTTTCTTTAGGCACTTCTTTCACTAGTACTCCAAAAGATGCAGCTGATTCATTCTCCAATATCAAGACAGAAAATGCCTCTCCAACTATTCCAGGTGCCAGAGCTCCCTTTGCGCCTACTTCCTCATTTGGGCAGTCAATTTCTAAGGATGCTGTTGATGAAGATGCAACCCAGCCATTGTCTCCTACGGCCGAAGTTCCTCGAGTCAGGTCTCCGCCCTCTCACAGAATGTCAACACCTCCTATTTCAAATTTCCCTTCTCAACCTTCTAGACGTCTTTCAACTCCTCCTGTTTCTAGACAGACGGTCATATCTCCTCCTCCAATTGCTCAGACTCCACAACAGCAGCCTACTGTACAGTCTGTTCCTCCTGCTGTTCCCGCACCTAGACCTGCTTCAACACTGCTCACAAACGCCTCAAGTGGTGCTGTTGCAGCTACTGCGGGTGTCGCAGGAGTTGTAGGTGCTGCTGTTGGAGGAGTGTTTTCACCAAAACCAAGTCAAAGTTCTTCCGACATACAAAATCGTGTCAATTCGGTTTCAGCCGAAAACACAGCAGCTAATGAAAAAATCAATAATCTTACTGCCTTGTCAAACGACACTAAAGAAAAGATTGATTATGCTCAAGCAGAGTTGAATCGTGTATCTGCTATCAAGAATACGTTACAGGCTAAACTTATTGAAGTTCAAACTGAATATGATGGCAATGTAAAGAAGCTTGATGAATCAAAGGAAATTCTTCAAAAATCACAACTAGAGTTTGATGGCCTTTCTGGAACTTATACAGAATTACAGAATTCTCATGAAACTGTCAAGTCACAAATTTCAGAGCTTTCTATTCAAATTACAAACGATCAAAAAGAAAACGAAGATCTTCAACAAAAGGTTGACTCCCTTAGCTTAGAGCTTGAAACCTTGAAAAAGACTTTGGCAGAAGCTCAAGGTGATCTTGCACAACAAAAAGAGCTTTTGGAGTCGAATAAGTCTCAGTTGGTTGCTTTGCAGCAACAAAAATCTGAGCTCACTGAAGAGCTTTTACCTATTCAATCAGAACAATCAGAGCTTGCTTCTCAAGTTTCAGGTTTGGACGATTTAATCAAAAACGAATACGAGTCTCTTGAGTCTTTGAAACTTCAGAAACAGAATTTGTTGAAGGAGTTGGAAACTTTGAAAGAATCAACAGCTAAAGGTGAGAGCCGTCTTGCTGAGCTTATTCAGTCTAAAAAGGAAGAGGAAGCTAAGATTGCTGATTTGAATAAGTCCAAGGCTGAGAGTCAAAAGCATCTCGCAGATATTTCTGAATCGCAAACTTTGAAGGAAGCTGAAATAGCCAAAACAAAAGCCGAATATGAGTCCGCAGCTGCAGCTGTTGCATCTAATGATCTCAGTGTAGGTGCTGGAAACGTTCCAGTCACGAAATTAGCTTCCAACGAAAATGAGCCAGTTTCTAGGTCTATTGAAAATAATAGTTCTAGTAATATCTCTCCTTCCTCCAATATTGCAGTAGGAGCCGGAATTGCTGCTGCGGCTGCTGCTGCTGGTGTATCAGCTCTTGTCATTCCAGCAGATAAGGACGAGCCTGTACAAATTGAAAATCCTTTGGAGGCTAGCACCAGTAATATTCCTGGTTATGATGCGGTTTCTTCTGAACAAAAGATCCCTGTTGAGGAACCAGTAGCTAATGATTCTCACATTTCTGCTATTAAACCCTCGGAAAACACCAAAGAATATACTTCATCAGAGTCATCTTATAATAGCGAGTACGAAGATAATGAAGCTTTTGAAGGTGCAGGACCCTCAGTTTCAGTCGATGCTCCTAGTAATATTTCGAAAGGCTTAACAGAATCCCTAACTGAGGCTCCTATTGTACAAGAAGAGAATTCGTCAGGTGCAGAATCTTATGAATTAGTTGAAAAAACTGACTCACAACCTCAAGATTTGACTTCGCCTGTCTCGTTACCTCTTGAAGCTACATCTACTGAAGATTCTCTGTATATTCCAGGTGCTTTCTCAAAGGATGAGACTGTAAAGTTAGCTGGAACGTCTGCTTCCAATGTCCATAGCTCTAGCCAGCTGGACAGAAATCTATCTCTTAAGACAACCGAGTCTTATGATGCAGAATCTGACTATTCTGATGCAATTGAAAACAGTCCTGAAGATTCTTCATCTATTCTTCCTACTATTGGTGCTGCTGCCAGTGCTGCTGTTGCCGCTCCGCTCGCTATGTTAGGATTTGGAACTTCAGCCAAATCCGATGAAAATAATGCTTTGGATGAAGATACAGCTAAAACCGCTGTATCATCTAAGGCCGATTTGACACTATCTGAAGCTAGTGTCTTGTCGTCAAACAATTCAAATATTCCTATAAATTCTGGTGAAGAGAAGTCTAAGGAAATTCAATCTTCCAATATTGAACAAGCCACTGAAACTCCTTTATCTATTGATACTACAACAATGGTTCCTACATCAGAACCTGTAAATTTGGGTGACTTTACTCCTTCTGTTAATCATTCATCATCAACTATTTCCATACAGGGATCCAGAGCCGATCTTTCAGCGTTTGACTCTCCTGCTCCTGAGACTGCAACTATTTCTGAATATGAAAGCGCACGTACTGCCCCAGGACCATCTAATTTGTCATTCATGAACAGTTCCGAGATAGACCCTGCTGAAGCTGAAGCAATTAGAAACATCCAATCGGCCCCAGAGGTTCCGACAATTTCTACCGTTTCTCAAAATGATAGAATTGTTAATGATAACACAGCTCCTCAGAATATGGGCTTTGATACTAATTCTAATCCTCCTAGTTATGATGACTTTAACAAGGAACTTTCTTCTGAAAAAGGCAATTATGTTCAGCCAAGCCAAATGTCTTCTGCACCGATGGATCTTGCTAATTCTGCAAATACTGAAGATTATGAGTCTGCAGATTCTAACTCTCACTCGTATACTAACACCCCCGAAGATTCATACTCTCCTCAATTCCAGACTGGAGCATCTACGTCCGTAGCAGCTGCAGTGCCTCAATCTGAGCCTCCATCTCATGATTATAGCAATTATAAGGAACCTTCAGATTTTACTTCACAAAGTAATTTTGACCCAGCTCCCGAGAGGTCTTTGAATCCGGAACCTTTTAGTCCTACTAATACACATGCTACTATCCCTGCTGCTTTCGTTCCTTCATCAAAGAGCAATGCCTATGATCCTTTCGATGCTGCCTTTGATGGTTTGACAGAAGCCACTGAAGAAAAAGACGACGAAGCTGCATTTGATTTTAGTCCTTCTTCAGCAGTCACTCCAGCAGCCCCTTTCAATTCTTCTTTTGAGACCAATCCGTTTGGTTCTGGATTCCCTACCGCACAAGCCACTTCTCAGCCTCCTGCAACTGGTGTTCCAGTTTCCAATGAAGAATGGGATTCTCTTTTTGCTGGATTTGGAGCTCCTGCACCTGAATCCGCTGCTACTCAAGAAGAAATTAACGACGCGTTTGGATCTGTTTCTAAAGCATCTCAGGCTGATATTAACAATGCTTTTGGAACAACTTCTGTGGGTCCACAATCTGATAGCAATGGCGGATTTACTAATGCTTCATCGGGCAGCCATAGCCAACCTATTCATCATGAAAAACTTTCAAGTATGATTATTGAGGATGAGGGATCTGTTTCTGGAAAGCAAGAATCAATGACACCACACTCTCAAGCAATGGAACAGTTACTTACGATGGGATTTGACAGAGTTAAGGCTTTGGATGCTTTAAAACAGTTTAATTATAATGTGGAAAATGCTAGTAACTTTTTATTAGATCACTAGTTTGAGTTGCCAGATTCATTGAGAATATAGTCGTTATTTTTGTTATCATGTTTTGATTTTTTTTTTGTTTTGATTTCTTGGTCAAATAAGTACATATATAGTTTAATAAATTTTTTGAATCCTTAACCTCGATAAGAGAGCACAATTATTATTACTATTTTTTTTTTTTTTTTTTTTTTTTTTTTGAAAATTAAACATTAAATCTATACAACAAATATATTTGACAAATGTAGTGCAAAATAAGAATATTATATGTTGTTGAAACTATACCCTATATCTATTCAAGCAAGTTTCCCTTCTTCTAAAGATTTAGGATCATATTGACCGATTTCCTTGATCAAATACCCAAAAGTTTTTGTTCCTTTTGAATTCTTGATAGGTACTTTTTGAACGTAGTCCAAATCAATAAGTTTTGGCCAGTTTACATATTGTATTCCATTGTCCAAGACGAATTTAAGTGAAAAGGCAACGGCACCAGTCCAGAGGACCAAAAACAGTCTGTTTAAAGACCATGTTAAGCTTTCTTTGGGGAATAAGAAGGCTGCTAAAAGCATAATTACCGAACCAGAGAAAAAATACGGCATGCACTGATAAATAATAGGTCGATAATCTGTGAATGGGTCAACCAGAGTATCATATGCTTTCGCACTCCCCAAAAACAGATCAAACCCATCCTGTCGAGGTCCATCAAGAAGATTGTTTTTGAAGTACCGGGAAATGCTGTTTCGAAGATCAGATAAAGCGCCAAGTTTTGTACGTTTTCCTAATCTGGTGAAATCAGTTTTAAGAGCTCCAGTACCTGAGTAAGATGTACTAACGACGTTTGCATTGTCTGCCCACATGCCTCGAAATACTGCCGTAAAGGCTGGGTCAATATCCCAAATAATGTGGTTACTATTAGGAAGGACACCTGCAACAATTAACTGCTTTTGAAGGACCCATTTTGCCAGCTGGCTTTGAACAACGTTTGTCCGATCTAAACAGTCCATACAATTTGTTCTAACAACGCTAGTTTGAACTTCAAGCACCGCTTTTTTTTCATTACCAAACTTAGCCTGGAACCACTTTTGTTCATCTAATCCCATAGCCTCCAGATTTTCTATCAAAAGCTGAACTCTATCCCACCTCATCTTACTACACTCGTGATGGAAATCAAAGTATATGTACGACAATTCAGGGTCATTGAGTTCATTAACAAGCATTTCATATGCTGTTTTGACTGGTAGTTCATAACCACTTTGATTCACCAAATTAACAAGATAGTTTTTGCCATATATCTGTTTCTGTTGACTAAAATGTTCTCTAGCTGAATCTACTGCATGGCTTAAAACGTTGAGTTTTGGCCTATATCTGAGGTTATTGATCTCTGCCCATTGAACAGGGATACTACCCCGTGTTTGCACATAAGAAAATACAGACACGTCATGTTCATTGTCAGTGCTTGGTGTTGGAACGCATAGAATTTGTTCGGTTTCGTTAAAATTTGCTACGTTGCCGTCAGAGTCGATGCCTCTTCTGAAGTATCTAGTTCCTGCTCTATGTTTACTTCTTCTAGTTATTAGGCCAAATGTAACTAGTTGATTGTTTATTGTAGTTGGAATAATGTTCACATATCCATAAATCATTGGGCAAATGAAATCCTGTACTGATATATGGTTTTCAGCCATTTCGATCAAATCATGTAGGATATATTGGTTCCAAAAAAACCGCTCATCTGCTTTCTTCCATCCAACTTGGTTATTATGTCTTTGAAATGCATTCGTCAGGTCGTAAGTGTGTGAAAAGTATAGGGGAGCTGCTGAAAGATGATTTTTGACAAGTTCAACATAAGTCTCTTCTGTTGAATCAGTGAATGTATACTCATGGAACGGAATAATGTCAAAAGATTTTACTTTAAATATCAAATGGCCTAGCAGCGTACCAGCAAGTTCTGATTTTGTTGCCAATATTAAATATGGGCCTATGATTCACATGTTAGTTTCTGCCACGAAAAAAAAAAAATGCTGTATACCAATATACTAACCATGACGAAGATGAATTATGCCAATAATTGCAGCAATTGGCTTATATCTTCCCGGTACTTGATCGTCTAAAATGTAAATAGTGTTAATATCATAAAAAAAACCTGATCTAAAAGCTTATAATACTCACCAGTAAGAAAAACTTGTCCTTCAGGTTTGGATAGCTTTAAAGCCTGGCTTTGACCCTCTAGCTTAAAATAAAAGCCTTCCTGCGTGGCAGTATAAGAAAGCAAAGGTGCCGACATAGGTTGGATGTAATATAGGATATTGTTTTGTAAGCAATGGAAACCCGTAATCAACTATACTTGAGTGTCGATACACAGGTGTAAGAAGAAGAAGGAAGGTTTGAAGGGAAAAAAAAAAAGGTAAATTCAAATACTAGGGACAAAACAAAAGGAAAATTCCGTTCCTGACAGAAAAAGGAAATAGAATTCATTCTATACTGCTGCGGTGTCAGGAACAGAGGGCTTCTCGAAAGGCCGCCTAATATGTCTCAAAGCTAGTGATCAATCACAAACTATTTACGACTGAAACGCAATGTCTATGTTTGACTTGATGTGAAGAGAATTGGTATAAATAGTGTTGACAAGGATTTTGTACAGCTGAAGGAACAGCACTGTTGGCATTTACTTCACCTTACCCACACGATAGACTGAGTTTGTGATGCCAAATCATACTATAATTATCAGTACGACCGATGATAGCTAAGAATAGTATTTTAAATCGTTTGATATTACTTTTTTTTATTTAAAGTAAAGACCAGTTAAAGCTCAACACTGTCTATATTTTTTTAAACAATAATGATCATCTTGGTATGAAAAAATCGTTTTTTGTGCTGTTAAGTTGTAGAATATTAAATTTTATTCAATGTACAAGTTTATAGTGAGGTTTGATATTCTATATCTATCAATATTTTAATATTTAAAAATTGTTTAAAAATACAATCAATTTTTATATTTTCATATATGATGGTTTAGTACTAATTACTTTCATATTGTAAAGATCAATAGCCAAATATTGAAAACTGGAACGCTAAAGTCTACAAACAATAAATAACATTAGAATCTATGACAATTAACAAGGTAAAACCATTGAGAAAAAAGGCTGGTGTTATATAAAAACTGTATATTGTTTTCATTAGACGTTGAATAATTTTACTATTTGTAACAAAAAAAAAAAAAAGATTTATTTTCATAATTTTTAAAAAAACGGCAATTAGAATATCGATACATTTTCAGAATATGATAATTTGAAGACAGATTAACAATCAGTACTTTTATAGAAAAAACATCATTTTAAATTATTGATTCATGGTGACTGTTAATATATATTTATGTGTATTTTCATGATTACAATATTATGTTTATTTTTTTTACTACTCAATCTTATGAGAATATCTATATAATATATATATAGATAATATACTTAATTAATTCTGATATATTAAAATGTTTATGTTTTTGCAAAATAATTTGGATATAGTCAATTGTTTCTACAGATTTAGAAGCTTACATATTATTATCTGACAACTATATATATATATTGTATTTATGTTTCATAAAAACTTGTTTTTAATGACATTCAAAAAAAGTATTAGCTCGTCGAAAATGAATCAATACATATATATACACTCCTGAATATTATCAAAGTACTACGTACTCTTAATGGTCAACAAAGAAATTCAGCGTATACAAAACTCTATGGGTTTATTAATTTGCTATTGAGCCAATAGTTCTGAGCATGACACTCGTACGCATTTTGCTTACCTTGTAAGATAATTTAGTAAAATAAATCTTATAAATGTATGTTATTTTTCAATCAAAAATATGAAAGTAATCATACAATTTGTTAACACTATTATTACCATAGAATTTTTGTATCTGTTTCGATTGATTTGGAAGCTATTGTTTTCAAGTTTGTGAGTTTACAATTTAAATTCCAAGTATTAAATTTTATATTTTTTCTCTACCATACTGAAACTTTAATTTTTAGACTGCTTTTATGTTTATTTACTTTTCATTTATTTTTATTGACTTAAAGATTAAACCTCCTTCTGCCTAATTTAATATTTGCTTCATTTGAACCATCAGATATATTGCTTTCACTTAAAACCAATACTTCAATATGAGTACAGCAGCTGTGGATGTTCAAGGTGAGTTAAGGCTATTGGTGTTCTATTAAAACTGGCACTAAAGGTAAAAATAGATAGAAACCTGAATAGGGACTATAATCACTCAGAGGACCCTGAGTACAAGCGTCTTAGAGAGCTAGCAAATAGAGAGTATGAACTGAGAGGTCAGTGTTTCAAAGAATCTAAGGAAGCCTACAATAATGGTGACGGCGCAGAAGCAAAGCGATTATCAGAGAAGGGAAAAGAGCATGGCCGGAAGATGGACGAATACAATACCAAGGCAGCACAGTTTGTATTTGTCGCTAACAACGCTGACTCTGCTGGAGATGAAATCGATCTTCACGGTTTATACGTTAAAGGTGAGATTACAATAATATGAATGTTAATATTAATTATTGTCACATTTTTAACCGTTTTTTTTTTTTTTTTTTTTTTTTTTTTTTTTTTTTTTTTTTTTTTTTTTTTTTTTTTGATACAGAAGCTATCGAAAGTCTCGATATTCGGGTTAGAGAATCTATTAATACTAATCAAAGTCATCTGAATGTGTAAGTACAGTCATTAGATATCGCTGTCATTTTAATCATTTGGCGTAAATATAAGCTAACGCGTTAAATAGGATTGTTGGAAAAGGTATACACAGTGAAAATCACATTGCAAAGCTTAAACCAGCTGTGGTCGAGTACTGTGAAAAGAACGGATTTAGGCACCATGTTGAAGAAGATAACGCTGGAGTAATTATTATCGACCTAGGAAATACGTCTGGATACCAAGGTCAACCAGACATGTCTTATGGAGGACATCAAAACCAACATCAAAACCAGCACCAAAACCAGCACCAAAACCAACAACAAAACAACTATCAAAATCAACAAAACCAGCAACAGTCCGGAGAAGAGGACTGCTCCAAAATGTTACTCAACGTGCTTACATTCTGCTTCAAGAAATTTTTATCCTAATATCATCCATAATTTATGGTTAGCTATTAACTTCAATTTGTTTAAGTCTATATAAAAGCTTTGGAATAAAGTCTATCTTAATATCAAGTAATTAATCGAGAATCACTCTAAACTCGCTCAAAGTTTTTGTTTAAGAAGTCAATAAATAACGGAGGAATACGATCTGTTTCGACTGTCTTCACTCTGTTCAATGCAATATAATTTCGTCTTATTCTCTGTAATTGAGCAAGCGTCATGGATTTGTACGGAAGAGTAACCAAAGTAGTATAGTTCTTCACCTTTACTGTTCCTCCAGGGTTAAGTTTCTGCATCTCAAGAACTTCTACCACAATTTCTTGTGTGATCTTGTCAAGTTCAAAAAGATAGTTACTAGGTGTAGCAGCCTTTAAAACAGTTGCCTGATTAGGAGGTTTAGGCTTGTTAAGTACCAAAGACTCCCATAGTTCATCTAATGGATAATTACTATCCCCTTCAATGATGATATACAATGGTGAATCCCATCTTGAGTTTCCATTAGGTTCCTCGTATCGAAACACCAAAGCATCAAACAAGTCAGCTGCCCAAGCATCATCTCCTCTTTTTTCGTTCCACTTTTTACATGTATCGACTGTTGTTCCCACTTGAAGTACTGCTGAGTTTGTCAGTAAAGCCTTAGCTTCACAGAAAAGCTGATATCTGAATCCTTTTATATATGTGAGATTATCAAGAATTACTAGCGTATCTTTACTAATAAGCTTTTTCACAGTTGACATTTGAAGTCCTCGAGTAGCTTTTTCCGACTTTGCTTCTCTATAAGTTTCTTTTGAAATACCTAGTCGTTCATCGTTGACAAGCTCAACGTTCATGTGTGAGTATTTTGGTGTCTCTGCAATCTTTTTTTCAAAAAATTCAACCAGATCTTTTGCAATACTAGTCTTACCCGAAGAAGGGTAACCTGTGATCATAAGAAGTGGCATCGTATTAGTTGTTCTTTAAATCTCTAAACCAGATTTTTTTTTGGTTCTTAATTATGTATTGAAAATCTTAGAGAAAAAAAATATTCAAGTTGTAGCAATTTTTCTCCCACTACAATGCTAAAAAAGCGTCTACTCCAGTTTTTTTTTTTAATTTTTTTTATTTTTAATTTTTTTTGCTATTCTTTCAAGATAATTCTTCAATATATATAAATCAACCAGAAGCTATGAAAGTCAAACTTCCACCCTCAGAAATCATTGCAAATTTCAAGCCCCGTTTAGAATTTCCAAAGTATAATGTTACACTGGCAAACTTTCACGGTCACCATCGAGTTGCGCTACAAAAAATGAGATCTCTTGCACCTCAAGTCGACCTGGTCATAGAAGTCAGAGATGCTAGAGCTCCTATCAGTACTAGAAATGGGCTTTTTGCTCGAGTAATGGGGAAAATCCCCAGACTTGTGTTATACTCAAAAAAAGATCTTGGAACTTTGAAGCATGATACGATAGAAAGATGGCATCCTGACGGAAATGGTCTATTGATTGACTGTAACAAATATTCTGACGTGAGAAAAGTTCTACGGATTGCAAAAGAGCTACATAATAATATTACTCCTTCACCACCACTCGGATCGCATTTGTTAGTTACAGGTATGCCAAACGTCGGCAAAAGTACGTTTTTAAATACATTAAGAACTGCGGGAACGTCAATAAAAAAGAAGGCTGCCATGACTGGAGGTCAAGCTGGTGTTACTCGAGGTATTTCAAATGAGATCAAAATCAGTTCTACACCACCTATCTATGTCTTTGACACGCCGGGAGTGTTTGTTCCTCATGTTAAGGATGAGCAAACTATGATTGCGTTGGCTATCACTGGTGCAATGAGAACTAGTATTGTCGAGCCCGAAGTTCAAGCTGATTATTTGCTTTACCGATTAAACCTTGCACATCCAAATGGCTCACCATATAGCAAGTACTTACCATATCCTACAAACAATATTTTCACATTGTTGAAGGCTATATGGACCAAAGAGCTCAAGCCCAAGCAAAAAGGGGGTAGCTTCAACCCTACAGGAGCAGCAGCATTTTGGGTTGATCAATATAGACAAGGAAAAGCGGGTAAAATTAATCTAGATTCACTTGAAGAATTTGATATATCAGTCGAACGCGAAGAGAAGTTATTGGATAACTTTGAAATGGATTTTGACGAGGAAGCTAAACGTTGGAAGCAGCCCTTTTTATTCTAGATTGCCAGTTAGCAGAATTATAAGTGTATATATATTTAAATGGAATTTAGTATTTTGTTGTAGCAAATCAAGTAATATTTGGTGACCTTCAGTACCTATTGTATCTGACGCCAGCCGTACTAGATCGGGGTTATTTGACATGGGCTAGGGTAGGTGTAAACTCCCAAATTTCAAAATTTTTTTAACTTTCTATTTATTTAGCTCTCAATCGAAGTTTTCACCCAGATTCTTTTTGAGCTCATTATAGAAACAAATCGGTAATCATGGCAACACGGATAAGAAAGCATTCAAAGAGTAAGGCTTCAGAAAAGCCAGTCTCAAAAGAAAACTTGGTACAAAAAGATGTCAAAAAGTCTAAGAAAGAAGTGGCAGCTTTGGAGGAAGAGGTAGAGGAAAGTGAAGAAGAAGAAGAAGAATTAGAAGATGAGGACAGTGAACAAGAGGAAGAAAGTCAAGATGAAGAGGAGAAGATCAACGCTGAAAGCGAAGGAAAACACGATCAAAAACAAGAAAGTGATGAAGAAAATGAATTTGAAGACGAAAATGGAAATATCAACGGACCATCTCAAGACACATCTGTCGGTGAAGGATCAGAAGATAAGGTCGACTTTTCGGATCTGAACCTTTCTGGTCCTACACAAAAGGCCATTGAAAAGATGGGATTTACAAAGATGACCTCCGTTCAAGCTAAAACTATTCCTCCTCTTCTCGCTGGTCGTGACGTTCTCGGTGCTGCTAAAACTGGCTCAGGAAAGACATTGGCTTTCCTTATTCCTGCTATTGAACTTTTATATTCGTTGAAGTTCAAGCCAAGAAACGGTACTGGTATCATTGTAGTCACACCTACAAGAGAATTGGCTTTACAGATTTTTGGCGTTGCCAGAGAACTCATGGAATTTCATTCTCAGACTTTTGGTATTGTCATTGGTGGTGCCAATCGACGTGCTGAGGCAGATAAACTTATGAAGGGTGTCAATCTTCTTATTGCTACTCCTGGTAGATTGCTTGATCATTTGCAAAATACTAAAGGATTTGTTTTCAAAAATTTGAAGGCTTTGGTTATTGATGAAGCTGACAGAATTTTGGAAATTGGATTCGAAGAGGAAATGAAACAAATCATTAAAATTTTACCCAAGGAAAACAGACAATCTATGCTGTTCTCTGCTACTCAAACCACAAAGGTTGAAGATCTTGCTAGAATTTCACTAAGAAAAGGACCTCTATATATTAATGTTGACGAAAAGCATGAGACCTCAACTGCGAATGGACTGGAGCAAGGATATGTGGTATGTGATAGTGACAAGAGATTTCTTTTGCTATTTTCTTTCCTCAAGCGTAATCAAAAGAAGAAGATCATTGTGTTCCTGTCATCTTGTAACTGTGTGAAATTCTATCATGATCTGCTAAACTACATTGATCTGCCAGTGCTCGATCTTCATGGAAAGCAAAAACAACAAAAGCGTACCAACACATTTTTTGAGTTCTGTAACGCCAAACAAGGTATCTTGGTTTGTACTGATGTTGCTGCAAGAGGTCTTGATATTCCTGCTGTGGATTGGATCATTCAATTTGATCCTCCAGATGATCCCAGAGATTATATCCATCGTGTCGGTCGTACAGCTAGAGGTACTAAAGGTAAAGGCAAGTCTCTGATGTTTTTGACTCCTAGCGAGCTTGGTTTCCTTCGCTATTTAAAGGCTGCTAAGGTGCCATTGAATGAATTTGAATTTCCTACCAATAAAATTGCAAATGTACAGGGACAACTCGAAAAGCTGATTTCTTCCAACTTTTATCTCAATCAATCTGCCAGAGATGGTTACAGAGCTTATTTGCAAGCTTATGCTAGTCACTCGACGAAATCAGTTTATCAAATTGATAAGCTTGATTTAGTTAAAGTCGCTAGATCTTTTGGTTTCCCGGTCCCTCCTAAGGTGAACATTACTATAGGTGCCAGTGGTAAGGGCCAGAAGCGAAAAGGTGGAAACGATTTCAAGGGTGGAAACGATTTTAAGGGAGGAAACAAAAGATCTAAGAAAGAGCATCAATGGACTACATAAATTTTCTGTAGTTAACTTGTTTCCGTTTTATCAATAGTATATATTTTTCAAATATTTTTTTTTGCAAGTCATAGTTTTGTATTCATAATTTATAGAGAGTTTCGCTTTATTTTTATTTTTAAAAAAAAAAAAAAGTGTGCCTATTGATGGAATGTTCAAGATAGTTCTTGATGTATGGCCTATATACAAATAGTGATTTGAACTTTAATGGGTTTGTAATATTCTGGGTTATATACAAAGTATTTATTTTGGGAGTGGTTCAATTTCCAAACCATCATCTTTACAATTTTTTTATTATTATTTTTTTTTTTGAATTCAAAGTAATAGAAATCAGACGTTATAGACTATACACACAATGTCGGTAGCGGCACCATTAAGAAACGATGAGGACAATGACATGTGTCCAATTTGTAAATCGTCAAGGTATCTTAATCCTTCGATGAAATTTCTTGTCAATCCCGAGTGTTATCACAAAATGTGTGAATCCTGTGTTGACCGGATTTTTTCGCTTGGTCCGTCTCCATGCCCTTACGCTGGATGTGGCAAGATTTTAAGAAAGAATAAATTCAAACAGCAGCTTTTTGAAGATCTAGGTGTGGAAAAGGAAGTTGATGTGCGGCGGCGTGTAGCAAAGACATTCAATAAGCGCCAGGATGATTTTGACACACTTCAAGACTACAACGACTACCTGGAGGAGGTGGAGAGGATTGTGTTTAATTTGACAGAGGGTGTTGACAAAGAAGCTACAGAGGCCAAACTTCTCGCTTATGAGCAAGCCAACAGAACTACAATTTTAGCTAACTCGATGCGTCAAAAACAAGATGATGAACAAGTGGAACTGCGAGCTAAAATGGAATCTGAACGCCGAAAACAACAACAACAGTTGGCTCGCCAAATGGCTATGGAAGAAGAGCAAATTCGAACAGAAGCGCGTGCTGAATTACTACGTGAACTTGCGACCTCAAAAGGTGATGCAGATGCCATTACCCGCAAAATCAACAATTCGGTACTCAAGCGAAGCTCTGCTAGAAGGAAGGAGTTGGAATCTCAGTTTGCTCAACAAAGTTCTGCATTTGAATTTTTGTCTCGTGGAAAAAGAGAAGAGTCCGAAGGTTTGGTCTCTCCATTTACTCCGTTTGTAGGTGACAGGCAGTTGAAGCACTCATTTATACAAAAGGAAGAATATTACGATCCCAGTATGGAGGCTATTGCAAAGGATTTACAGTATGTTGGTTCCGGATTCAGAGTTGATGTTGCTATACGACACAGCTTGACACAAGCATTTTTTGGACTAGGTTGTAATATTCAAGAAGAAAAATCCAAACAAGAAGATCAGATTCAATCTACTGAAGTTGAGGCAGTAGCATAGGCACGTAACGATATATAACTGTTGAGAGTATGCATTATTATAAACAAAAATAAAAAATAATATGGAAATCAAGTTTTTTTTTTTTTTTTTAATGGAATGATAAGTAGTATAAAACTAATAAAAAAAAAATAATAATAGTAATAAAGAAAAAAAAATTGGTAAAATAATAATAATAATAATAATAATAATAAAACGAAGTTGAATCCCATAAAAAACACCAAATTATCAAAGTAGACATCAAAATGAATATGCAAGGCCGAATGAATATAAACACGAATGTAGGAAAGTGGTAAGTAAATGTTGAAATATATGTATAAAAGAAAATAAAGAGTCGTCACTGTTGAAGGTTGAATTATTCGTCATGTCTTGCAAAAGACAAAAATCATTGTTAACGTCTTGCCAGAAGACTCAGGAATTCTTCGCGAGTTTTATGCATTTCCCTGAATCTTCCAAGCATACAGCTAGTTGTCGTTGAAGCACCTGGCTTTTGTACTCCTCTCATAACCATACACATATGACTAGCCTCCATCACAACAGCAACACCCTGGGGCTGTAGAATTTCCCACAAAGCCATGGCAACCTGCTTGGTTAAGCGTTCCTGTACTTGTAAACGACGCGAAAACATCTCAGCAAGACGTGCAAGTTTAGAAAGACCAATAACTTTCGAGTTGGGAATGTATCCTATGTGGATCTTACCATAAAATGGGACTAAATGATGTTCACACAAGCTAAAGACATCGATATCCTTAACAATAACCATCTCATCATGATCTTCCTCAAATACGGCTCGTTTAATGACATCCTTGATATTGTCTTCGTAGCCCTTGGTGAAAAAGAGCATTGCTCTTGCATAGCGCTCGGGTGTCTCCAAAAGTCCGTCTCGGTCGGGATCCTCACCGAGCTCAACAAGCAGCGTACGCACGGCGGACGCGATCCGAAGCTCTCTCTCCTTTTTTTGTTCGGGAGAAGATTCTAACCGTTCACGAGCTCCAACACTGGGCCAAGACAATCCATCAAAATCTACCGGAGGTTTGTTTGTATATACCCCAGATTTATCAGACTTTTTGGGAACCTCTGGTACTGGAGTATTGGCAGCTGTAGTTGACTGAGAGTGGATCAGCATGCCGTTAGCACTACTGTCGGACTCAGCAAAGTCTTTAGGAGGTGGCGAAATAGACCAAGATTCAAGTCCTAGCTGTTTGAGGGTTTGTTTAACCTGCTCGTAGTCGGACTGAGAGATCTCGTTAGCCTGCATGATGGAAGTTGTACCTGGAAATAAGGGTGGATGATTGTTTTTAAAGAAGAAATAAAATAAAATAAAATAAAATGAAAATAAAGGCAAGAGAGTTTGCAGTATATTTAAAGAAAAGTAGAATAATGTTTTGTGGGAGAATGAGATGAAAAATTTTAGTTCCGAAATAGTGAAATACTAGCTGCTGCAAAGGCTCTAATAATTTTCGTACTGTGTAAATGAGTCAAAAGCCATTTACTTAGACTGATCAGTAATTAGCTGGTAATTTCAGTGTATTTGAGGTCCCAACTTATGCAACACTTGCTAGCTACTGCTCCAAAATTTGCTAAACTATTTCTATTCTTTTTGAAAGGCATTTCACGTAAATTGTGGTCTAGATACGTAATACTCAGTATCATAGATTTCCCTCATCATCAAGCACATGCTAAAAAGGCCTTGCCCAACGTCAGGAAAAAATACATCATCATTTTATCTGAATCCGCATTCATTTACACTTTTTACACATACACACATACACACACACATATATATATATATATATATACACACCACACAATGAACAAAAACTCTCATATTGGTGTGAGTTTGTGGCTTCAACCACCACCTAACTCGCCTCTCAACGATGCTCTGCAAACAACTATTAACGGACTTAAGCCACTATTCCATGATGCGCCAGAATTCACTCCACACATCACACTGACTTCCCGGATCCCAGTATCTACAGATCCAGCTTTGCAGGCACGACAAGTGGCATCGATTTTAGACAGAGCTCTAGCAGCTGCCAGTTCTGTAGAGCAGCTTCGTGTTATTTTGGGAGATGTTCGGTTTGGACCTTACTTTTTCAAAAAGGTGTATCTTTCAGCGCAGAAGCTACCAGAACTGATATCTCTGGCATTAGTATCAAAAATGGAGTTTGTCAATTTGGCTGAGGATCCAGAACGAGATTCAGAGCGTGCTGAACAAGCTGCTAGTCAGTGGGTAAAGCAAGAGTATGATCCGCATTTGTCTCTTGTGTATTCAAACTCGTACCCTATTGACGAAGCATTGCAACAGACGGTTGACACAAGACTAAAGGATGTATTTGGTGATAATTACGCCACCAAAGGTATGGGATGGATAGGAGGCAGATTGGCGCTAGTAAACTGTCAAGGTCCAGTTGAGAAATGGCGAGTCTTAGACTATAGAGATATTCCATAATTTCACACACAGCATTATAGAAGACGACATGATACCCTTATCTACTACTATACTAGTAGCATCTATATGATTTATGTACATGATGAAATCTAACAATTCTATTCTGACAAAAAAAAATACACACACAGATACACACACACACACACACACACACACACAAACTAAAGATTAAAAAAAAATACTTGAATATATATGATTTAAGCGGTCCAAAGACGGGCAGTACCATCTGCACCAGCAGACACTAACCAGGCTTCCTTAGGATGCCAAGTTGTGCTCAAGACACCCAAACTGTCCTTCACATCATGTCCTGCAAGTTTCTTTAAAGGTACAAGAAGAGGATTTTTCATGAGATCATCGTAGACTGATGCATGGAATACATTAATCAATCCGTCGTCACTTGCACTACAGAATAACGGCAGACCACCCTTATGGAAAGTAACTGATCTGACTGCCTTTTCGTGGTATCTTAAGGTCTTGTAAGGCTTAGAAGATAAATCCAAGTCATGCCAGGTAACACGTTTGTCATAAGATGCTGTCACCACGTTGTCACCTTGAGGATGAATGTCAAAAGTACTAAGCCAGCGCACACCAGGCTGTAACTTTTTAGACAACACTTGAGCAGCAAGATCGTAAATTCTAATGTATCTCTGAGTAGCCACGTACAAGTGCGGTCGGAAAGGGTGAAATTGAGCATCTTGAACGATGCCCTTAGACTTCCTGAATGGCGACTGAGAATTGTGTTTAGATAGTTGATGAACTAGAACAGCAGTGTTCTGAGCTGTAGGAGAAACGGTGACAAAATAGTCTCCACGACGATGCCATGAGAGTTTCTTAACGGTCTTTTTGCATCGTACAACTACACCAACATTATTATCGGCTAACTTTGCACCGGGTTTAGTCCACTTGGAAACAACCTTTTTCTTCACATAAGGTTCATCGTCATCATCATCATCATCCACATTGTCTGCTTCCTTTTCTTCATCAAGTTCTTTGACGTTAGAAGAAACCTTACCATTGGTTTCTTTAGATGCGTAACCCCATCCAGCTTCAATTAATTCTCTACCCTTGTTTTCGATTTCAACATCGTACACAGGTGGAACAATAAGGTAAATATTCTCACCAGCTGCAACTGCCAAAAGGCCTGTGTCTGCATTAGGATTCCATTGAACTGCATCAACATGATCATCTTCGCTTCTGTCTCTTTCTTCTGCGTCACTGTCGCTGTCTTCAAGATCTTTTTCGTCATCAGCATGCGAGTCACCCTTGACGACATTTAATCTCCATAATTCACGACCAGTTAGCAGCTCCCAAATTCTGACAGTACCGTCGTCACCTCCAGTAGCCAAAAATTGACCGGTAGGATCGACACTAACAGCACGAACTCTACCTCTGTGTCCCTTGAAAATTGTCGAACATTTGATGGGGAATGGCCTAAGGTCTTTTGGTGATGGCAGATCGGGAATCAGACTATCTGGATCAATGTTCAATTTAGCACGACGAACTCTGGGAGCCAAATAAAGATCCAGTGAACGTTCAAACCTTTCGCGAATACCTTCAACATAGCCAGGGACTTTACGCAGGGCTTCATATTTCTTGGGAAGATAGTTCTTTTCTCTGTCTTCAACATCAGCATTTTCCCATTCTTCGCGCTCTTTGTCATCAGGAATATATTCTTCCGGTGGATTATAAGATTCGTCGTGTGTAGGAGGAGGAAGTTTGGGAGCTCTGAGGTTCATAATGTGGTCAGGTTGATCAGTAAGATTATCTGCCCAGATATCGAATAATGGTGCTTCTTCCTCAACCTTAGGCTTGTTGGGTACAATTCTACCTTCTCTGATAGCTCTCACAATCTTCATGACTCTCTTAGCTTCATGCTTGGAAGGAACAAATCTACGCTTGGGTTCAGGAATTGCAGTCACTGGGGTGATCATCTTATCTTGTGTAAACCAATCAACATAGTCTTCATAAGGGTTGACAGAGTCATCTGGGTTCTCACCCTTTTGGATTCGTTTCACCAGTTCCAACTCTTCCTCTGTTAAGTTAAGACTTCCACCAGTCTTTTTGTCAAGTAAACCGGTCCATCCCTCAGGTAAATCAATAGACTCTAAGAGCTGGTCAAGAGCGCTTCCAGTTGCAGGTCGCATAATACGTTTACCGTCAATGTCATAGCCAATATGGGGAAATTGGTCGTAAGCAGATAATGGCACGTTACCGATGGTATTTGGCTCTTCTTGATCTGTGTCATCACTATCATAAACAGGAATAATCTCAGGGCGAATAGGCCGAGGTTTTCCGTCTGAACCTTTAATGTATGTTACTTGTCCATCTTCTTCATCTTCCTCATCCGATTCGAAATAGTCGTTAGGATCGGCAATTTCTGCCTCCTCGCCTATTAATTTTTCGAGCTCGCGGTCTTCTGCTTCATCGCTGTCTTCATCCTCTTCGCTGGTGATTTCATCTTCGTCTTCGTCATCACTGACAACCAAACTAGGAATACTTAGTTGGTCTGCGTTGTCTTGTTCCTCTTCTTCATCCTGCTCGTCCTCATTCAATTTTCTCTTTGACGAGTTGGATTCCTGAACGTCTTCATCAGAAGATCCAATAATCACAATTGGCTCATCTTTAGACTTGACACCAGCTTGTTGCTTGGCTTTAGCCTTAGACTCTTTATCAGAAATAGTCCCAGATCGAGTTCTAGCCATTTCGATGCCCTTGGAAAATTATCAATTAATGTTTTATTGATCAGGAAAATGAAGGAAAATTCCAAAAATTTTTATTTTTCAGCGTTGGGATATCTTTACTCCCAATGTGATGCCCCTAACCCACGTTGTTTATTATCACAATAACACTCATTTTTATAGATGTTTGATAATTGTTAAAACTATATAGAATATTTCAATAAAATATTTTTTTTTTTTTTTTTTTTTTTTTTTTTTTTTTTTGGTTGATATTTTTATTCAATCCTTTTCACATAATACAAACTCATATATAATGGCGAGCGAGCGAAATCAAGACTCGACGATATACGTTGGCAACATTGATGAGGATGCTACAGAAGAGCTTCTATACGAATTATTTCTTCAAGCAGGGCCTATAAGATCATTACATCTACCTAAAGATCGGATCAATCAAGTTCATCAGGGATTTGGATTTGTTGAGTTTGCTAGTCCTCGAGATGCTGAGTATGCTTCGCTTATTATGAATCAAGTGCGCTTATTTGGCAAACCGCTGCGAGTGAACAAGTCTCAACTAGACCGACAACAAAACGCTGGAGGTGTGGGAGCTGAATTATTCATTGGTGGCCTTGATCCAGCCGTCGACGAAAACGTATTGGAAGACGCATTTTCAGCATTCAGTTCAGTTAGAGGATCAGCGAAGGTGGCTAGAGATGAAAATGGTCAAAGTAGAGGTTTTGGTTTTGTGTCTTTCCCCGGGTTTGATGAGTCGGATCGTGCCAAAGAAGCTATGGCTGGTCAGTTTTTGATGAACAAAAAAATTACAGTGGATTATGCATTTAAGAAAGACGGGAAAGGTGAGAGACATGGTGATGAAGCAGAGCGTTTACTGTCTGCTCAGGCAAAAAAGAACAATGTACCTACGGTCACACCAGTTACATCTACTATTCAGAATATACCTACGATATCTTCACGGCCAGCATTACCGCCTCCTGGGCTAAGGTAAACTAGATCATTATCATTCATTTATGTTTATATATGTATTACTATTACTGTATTAATTTTTATAATAATGATTAGCGTTTACGAAACAAAAACGTGTGTTACAGCAGACCTCCTGGAGTACCATTCACAACAAAGCCGTTATCAGACTTGAGTCCATTATCTTCTCTAATCATAAATATGGGGTTTTTCCCTTCTCTTTGAAGTTCTTTGTAAATAGCCAGCGGCTTCTCTTCAAGTCCTATCATTCGTTCTTGGTCGTCATAGCATACTACTAGGCCAACACCTCGCCAATCACCCCTTACTTTATGCCGCCGAGCTATTTGTGGAAGAACTTTGTAACAAGGAACGTCTGGTGAAATATTAAAATCTTTTATTGGTTGAGAATGCGGATTTGAGCCAGAAATCATGAGATTCACCGAGCTTGAGCTACTGGCCACTCCTGGCATGATAGATATGTTAGCGGAGCTAGATCGTGAACTTATTGTAGGAGTAACTACACGAGACATGCTTTCAGACTGACTTTGAATGCTTGACATGCTAGGTTGTTTATTCATGCCTCCATAATGCGGAGTTTTTCTGCTGTCCTTTGACGATATCGTTGAAGCGTTGGACGAGTTGATGAAACTGGTGTCTAGCCAATCCTGAGAATTAGGTGAATGTTTTGAGACTTTCCTTGATATCGCTTGAAGCTGAGTAGGAGAAGAAACCGGTGGTGTTGGGGCACGAGGAAGCTCTGGTGTTGGCAAAGGTTTGGATTCTTTAACAATACGATACACAGGTAATAGATCTTCACGAAGCTTTGAAAAGCTTTCGCCCAATTTTCTTATCTCACTTTCAGCGACTGTGAGCCGATCTTGATCAGAAGTTCCGTTAGCGTTATGGATAATCGTGTTACCAGTGAGCTTAGAGCTTGCCTCAAGAACTGTAGGAGGTATATAATGATCCTTAACTTCTAAATTTCTATCTACGATAAGAAGATAAATAGCCTTTAGAATTTTAAGCCGATGACCTATTGAGTATACTCCTATCTCAGCGAGGTCCGCCTGGCTTAGATGAACTAAAACGTCTCCAGTAATCTTGTTGTCTATATAAAAGTTAGACAGAATGTATATCAGTATACTCAACAACACCACCTACTTACCTTGAAAGTTCAGAGCGTATTTAGCCATTCCTAGGTGTGACACCCATCTTGCTACACTTAGAATATCCCACTCCAGCACGCCTGGATCATCAAAACTAGCAGTTGCCATGATAATAATATTAATATCAGTTGAGTCCGTGTTCAGGCAAGTTTTACACGCGAGCAAAAGCGCCGTTATTCAAAAATCAGAACAAAGAAATAAAAGGAGGAAAAAGGAGGTAAAGCGAGATGTGGGAGACTGGCTGAAGCTCACCACACAATACACACACACACACACACACACACACACACACAAAAGTTCAAGTGTTTTTCACACATACACGAACAAATTGAGCTTTATTTTTTTTTCCTGGGGACGACACTTCGGGCAAGGGTAGGCGCTTGTCTTACACTCACGTGAACATGTCTTGCTGCTTCAAATGTCTGCGGATAACTGTACCGGGATGCTCTACTTATAAAATGGCACGATATTGAAATTACTCTATACATTACAATTTTATTTTTATCATGAAAGTATTAGTGAAACATATTCTCAATAGATATAAAAAAAATAAAAATAAAAGCTAACGGCATTTAAAGTGCTTTTCAATACAATATATATATATATATATATATATAATTCATGCTACATTAACAACAAACAAACCAACTAGACCAAGGCCTCTCCCTCCAAACGAAAAAAAAAATAATAATAATAATTTGACATAATGAATTAGAGAGCGAAAACAAGACCCAGTGTTGAGATGGCAGTCAGACCGATAACAACATAGCCGGTTCTCCAAACACCCTTAACAGTCAATTGGCTAGTGTTGTCCCACATCAAATGTCTGAAACCATTCCAGAAATGCAAAGAAAAGGGGGCAGCAGCAACAGTCTTGATTCCCAACTTCAAAGCCAAAGGCAGAGATCCAAAGGCAGCAGCAATAGAAGAAGCATCAACTGTGTATCCGAGAGCTGGAAGGGCGGCGTAAGAAAGAGCAAAAAGGTAGAAAGAACCAGCAAGGGCGACACCAGTGATACGGTGAAGACCAGAGAGAATCATGGTGATTTCTGGCTTGTAAATGGTAAGATGGGGTGAAGTAGGACGATTAGCACGTTGCTTCTTGAGAATTTCGAGGGCCTCAGCATCGGTAGTAGAGATGGTTGTAAGAGGTCTAGTTGTTTAGTTAGAATAAGTACCCAAAGTTGGCTCTTGTAAGACAAGTTGTAAATATATTATAAACATGTTGCCTTACTGATGAAAATTGAGTAGAAAACATACCTGTAAAGACCCAAGACAGCAGCGGATCTGGTTCTAGTAGCAGCTACAAGCAGAATCAATTAGCACCAAATTCTGCAAAATGATATTCGAGTTAAATGTTGTTGATAAAACATACCTCTGAGAGACGAAGAAACTAAACGTTGGGCAAGCATTGTGGAGAATGTTGTTTGAATGAGCAGTTGGAAGAAGAAGGGAAAAAGGGAAAAGAGCGTAAAATTTATTGACAGTGGGAAAATTTCCCGGCTCAGCCTTCAGTAGCCAATCACAGATGTGCTAATTCTCGAATTTGTGGGGGAATTACAAACACATTACGGGAGGTTCACCATGATGCTTATGTCATTAAGATAATGATACGGGTTTTTGAGGAACGGTGTCATAGGGGGTTAGGTCCAACAAAACTAAAGAACCCTTTAAATATATATGTACCACTTCAAGTCACACTTCAAATACAACATATGGTGATTAGGAGGATAGGGATATCTTTCATTTTGTTTTCAAGTTTGATTTCTTTTGAAATTTTTATGGGATTGAAATGTGTTGCCTGTTTCTATAGTTATTTTACTTGTGAGTTGATTATGCTTCAATAGTAGTTTTATTGGCCCGCTGCGTTTACGTTGCTGTTTTCGGGGAGGCATTGGACTTACAGCGCGTGTATTATAGTTAATCTTGAGTAAATTTACACGAAACTGGTGCCGACGGAAAGTTTGAGAAAAACTTTCATTTAGCGCAAACATCACGCAGTTTCCATTTAATGTTAATATATACAGAGTCACAGTGGAAGAAGATACTTATGAGAGTATTTTCTGATTGCGTTTGAGTATAAGGATTGCAATGCGCGCTTGAAAGTTTTGTTATTCAAGTTTTGAACTGTAATAGATAAAGAAGTATATTATACCAAATTTCGTTTATCCTTCTAGTGACATTTGTTGATGATCCTATTTTCTTATTCCAATTTAGAATTCATACCACTATATGTAAAGATCAATTCAGGATCATCAACATTGTTTCCTTGAATGATTTTGAAGTATCAGTCAAGTTTTGGTTTTTAATATTTATTATCCAGCCCTAAACTTTTTGTTACCCTCCTCGAAATTAACCCTATTATAAATTAAAATCATAGCCACATCTTTAAACTTTTTTCTTCTTCTTCTTCTTCTTCTTTTTCTTCTTCTTCTTCAATTTACAAACTGTGTTGGTTCAATCATCTTCTTAAGTATGAGAATTAAAGCTGTTTTCTTTTGAATCTTGATTTTAACGCGTTTTGCCTTAAGATCATAGATTCTTTTGAAAATGGCTGTATTGCTTTCAATAGGCTTGCATTATTATAGTGTAAGCAGTTAATTATTCACTATTGGGCAATATTTTTCTCGATACTTTCATTAGCTTGTCTAGTGGGGGGATGTTAAGGGCTCGCAGAAGAACAATGAACCGTATTAATCACCGAAGCACTCAGCACTTTTTCTTCAGAGTTATTCGGCTTCATACTCGGCCTACATTTAAACAATTTATTTATATTTAATAATGATAATAATAATAATAATATATTTTTCAATAAGAAAAAATGGTTAAATATGAGTAAAGCTTGGTGACTATTGAGACTCATACAAGTATGGAAAAAATAACAAAGTTTGCGTGTACATTTAGAACCAAGTAAATTTCAGCATGTTTTACTGAAGTCACGCTGTTTCTTTCATTGCGCTCGAGAAAGAAAGATGTTTTATAATGATATTATGGTATTAACAAAAAAAAACTTGTAAACTTTTATTGAAACCAATAATCAAAAAGATCATGAGCTAAGACCACCCTTATTATTATTATTATTATCAGTTTTTTGGTGTGACTAAATATAAAGTCGTTATAAATATATAATGAATGAAAATTATCATGAAATATTCTTTTTAAGTTAACCTTTAGCGTTTATTTTCATATTTAATTGTTGGTTTTCTATTATTATTATTGTTGTTGTTTCTTGGTCTATATAAATTCAATGAGCGCAACACGAAGCATTGATCCGTTTTTATTCCAGTTTAAACAAGTACACTTCAAATTCTTATAACCTATGATTTTGTCTCGAACAAATAGCTTTTCCAGTCAATTTTGAGTCCGTTTCCCAGTATTAAATTGGTGAAATAAGAATGAAAAATGATTTGAATTTTGAAAATAAAAACCTTTTTAATAAAAAAATATTTTAAAAATTAATAATAATACTAATAATTATAATAATAAAATATTTTTATGTGGGTCAGGGAACTTTTCTTGGGTTTAAATAATGACACTAATAAGCACTTGTGTATATAAAAAAACCCTTTTATACTATAATTATTACTATAATAATAATAATATCAATAATAATAATAATATTAAAAAGGCAGATATTTCAGTACGAAAATTTTTCTTCTTCCTTAACCTTTTCCATCTTTTCTTCTGTTTTTTTCTTCTTCTTCTTCTTCTTCTTCCTTAAAATAAAAATATAAGAGCAAAGCCCGTAGTAGACTTCTGCTGTCAAATTTATCGTCTTTTTTTTCTTTTTTTTTCAATATTTATTGATTCCGTTGGAAAAAAAAAAAAAACTTTTCCTTCTCGCTAAACTTATTCACCATTCTACCAATTGATTCCAAAGTTCTTTGAGTCAATTGAAATTAAACCATCTAGAAAACTAAACCGAGGGTACTTTTATTTGTCTTTTCCTAATTTCTCAAAGTTAAGGAAAACAATCAAGTCTACCCACCTTTTAGTTTCTCACACACTTTAAAGAGAAAGAGAAAAACCTCGTATGGACAAGGAGCTTCTTCGGCGTTACATCAACAGAGCAAAACCCAGATAACACGACTTACTCCCACATACCCACATCTTCTGCGATCAACACTTTTGTATTCAAAAGTAACACTTTCAACATCTCTCTACTTCCCTCCCACGTCATCTAGATAGCGGTTTTTGTGCCCTTTGCGGTCAGAAAGACACTTAATACTGCTGTTTAGGTTTATTTTTTTAATTAATCACAAGTTTCAACAACAGCGAATTTTTATTCTCACTACTATTATTATTGTTATTATTACTATTACATTAACGCACACGTCTTTTTGTACAGCTCAATATCATTTTCCACTTGCCCTCAATTGATATTTCAAGTATGATTATTGAATCCCCCGAGACTCGTAACAACGACTACACCAAGTTTGTCAACCACGAATTATCGGTTGATTTGGACTCAACCAATGCCTTCGAAGGTCCCGAAAAATTGCTCGAGATCTGGTTTTCTCCGGATGAAGACACTCTTCCCAGAACTTCTCCCGTCGAAGGATTGAGAGCTGTTCCCAGATGCAATTGGGAAGAAATGCTTGACATTGTCAAGTGTAAGGTTCTTTCAACTTTGTCCTCTTCTTCTATGGATGCCTATCTTCTTTCCGAATCAAGTATGTTTGTGTTCCCTCATAAGCTTATCTTGAAAACTTGCGGAACAACTACTACTCTAATTGGTATCAAGAGTATCATGCAACTGGCTGCTAAATATGCTGGCTTCGTTGCTGAACAGCCTTATAGAGTTTTTTACTCTAGAAAAAGTTTCATGTTCCCCGAACAACAACTACACCCTCATGGTTCCTGGGACGACGAGGTTAACTACTTGGACTCCATTTTTGACAATGGTAGCTCCTATCTTGTAGGTAACACACGTACCGATCATTGGCATCTCTACACTACGGATCCCAATTTTGTGAACGTTCCCAAACATGTAGAATCTTTTGAAGACGAGACTTTGGAGGTTCTTATGACCCGTTTGGACACTGCCCATGCTGCCCAGTTTTTTACTAGCAGAGTTCCTGGTGCGGAAAAGTTCCAGCGCGAGATCGATTTCAACGGTGATAGTGGGTCGATTTCATCTAACTCCACTGACAATGACCCTGGACATGAACTTGGTACTCTTGTAACCAAACATTCTAAAATAGATCAAATCTATCCAGGTGTTCCAGCATCCATTGATTCTTTTGGTTTTGCACCTTGTGGTTATTCGTGCAATGGTTTGGTCGACAATGATCACTACTTTACCATTCACGTCACCCCTGAAGAGCAATGCTCTTATGCTTCTTTTGAAACTAACGTTCCAGCAAAGAAGTATGGTATGACAAACGCTCAAGTATTGGCCAATGTAGTCAATATTTTCAAACCCGGAAAGTTTTCCTTGACTCTTTTTGAGGCTCATGGTAGTGAAACGTCTGGGTTGGATGGAATTGTTGTTCCCAAGGGGAAAAAAACAAGTATTGAGGGATACAAGAGAACTGACCGTATCTTGTATGAATTTGATGGCTATGATTTGGTGTTTGTGAGCTTTGAGGCTCTTTAAAGGAATCAAACAATTCAATGAATATGCCCTGTTTATTATCTTATGTGCTTTTATCCTCTCTACTATTGTTTTTTTTTACTTATTCCTTTAAATATATATCTTTTCTTTTTTTACTTTTAGTATACTTGATATTCATTGATATTTAAAACTCTTAGTATTTTTTATATACCATTTTTTTTCTTTCATTTAATACAGAGTATATTTTTGATAAACTTGTTTTATTACTATATGAGACTTGTCAGTATTTCCGATAGAGATACAAAGATTTTTAAAAGGGAAAAGCACTATATATTTAAAATACAAAACATTGTCTATATAAGCCAGAGCAAATAATATGTATAAATGGAGTATGAATTTAAACTTTGATTATAATCTTGACAAAGAAAATCTACGAGTATTACAAGTCGATGAGAAGGAAAATTTCGTTTAAAATATACTTTTTGCCAATCAATAAACTTCAATTACTTGAAGTATTGATATTTAAATAATATTCAAATTTGAAGGGGTTTTTTTTTCTTTAATATTTTTTCCTTTCTTTCTTTTGATTACTTTTATTTAAATTCACAATGTAAAATCTATCTTGGTATAAAATATATCTGTTTTTTTTTTTTGTTTTTCATTATTAAATAAAAAAATTCAGCTTGTGCTTTAAAAAGATCTGGACTAGTTTTGAGTGGAAAGGATAAGTCTCTTTGATTTGCAGAAGAAGAAGAAGGAAAAAAATATGAATTAATTAATAAATAAATAAATAAACGAATTAGGGTCCCCGACCAAACTCTCGGTCCTACTAGATATGTTTACTATATCATGTGAAAAGAAAGTCGATTGAAAGCTCTAGAAAACAAATGAACTTACTCTTCTGATGACAATACGAAATAGCGGGATAAAAATGAAATAAAAAGCCATTAATAAAAAAAATTTTTTTGATAATACGAAAGTATTACAATGCTATTTTAAATATCCATAATATTCCATGAGAAATAAATAAATGAATAAGTTTTTTTTTAATTCATTAACTCTATCATGCTCTTAATTAAAGGCAATAATTTTATTGATATATGTTTTCAACTTGAAATTTATTTTAATATTACAAGTCAATTATATTGTTTTTAGAAAAATATATATATATATATATATATATATATATATATATATAATAACTAATTAATTAAGTAATTAAAAAATAATTTAAAAAAAAAAGAATTCTACGCATGGAATCGGCTCATCACTTTATTCTTTATATTGTAAGATATGAATGCATTTCATGTACCCATAATTTAATTCAGGTACATATGGTTGAATCGTAATGTACAATATAAACAGTATCAAATATTTTTTAAAATGTTTTTCATGACTTGAATACCTGATTCATCATTTGATGAAAATGTGGATCCAAATGCTTCTTAGACCGCTAAAACCGATATCTATTTTGATATTCAACTAGATGGTAGTCTTCAAATTAATATATTAGCCAAGTGTACTGTAGTAGTGGGCTAAATATTTATTACATGCCTACTTTACAGTAATTCTCTCTGTAATAGGTTTCAATAAATATATATATATATATTTCAAAAAATAAAATACGTTTACTTTTAATTGTCCTTTTCATCCAATTACTATTCAAGTAATTAAATTTTGCTTTAAATCTTCATTTTAGATATTAAAAAAATGAGAATGTGCTTTTAAAATTAGTTCTCAATCATGTATATTCAGGTCAAGTTCATTAACTGCAAGATTACAAATTGTTATTACTCGTAGTTTTCTATTTCCCAAAGACAAAAAGTAGCAATTTTTTTTTTGTTCACCAAGGGTGAAATTTGGCTTATTTGTATAATCTAACAGTCACTTTCAGTTTCACAAAATCAGCTTCAAATCTTTGTTAAGCCTCTTGGTGTTTGAATGGTTTGTATCCATATATCTACAATCATTTTGTTTTTCTTTCAATATCGTTTGTTTTATTCAATCAAATATTCCGTGTTTTAATTATTCATTTGTGTTCATTTTCGATTCAATCATCAGTTCAGCTTGATACCTAATTTTTTGCAAGTCTTTGTATCTCTACGAATAAATCAATTTAAATTAAACATTGATGTAGATCTTTAAGCACAATAATTATGAAAACTTGCGGCTGTAGTTAGCTTCAATGTCACGAATCAAACAAATTTCAGTATATCTTTGGTTTTTTTTTTAACGACAAATATACAACATTCTTTGATATTATTTTTTTCATTACTTTAAATATACACCATCAAGTTGAGATCTCTATTAAAGTTGTTGCATACTATTATTTTTGTATATAAGCTTTCAGAATTTTGAAAGTAAATGTGAATATCAAAAGTTATTAATTATACCAATCGTATACATTTTATTTTATAAATACTCATGTATTTAATAGTAGTCTTTTGAATAATTAAACTTTTAAATATATTTTTGCTCAAGATAAAAACACAAACGATGGTCTAGCAGGTATTTTTTTTTAAAAAAACATATTTTACAAGATAAAAACAAAATGTTTAATATCATGTATAAATTTTAATGTATTTACTTGGTGTGATTCTTGTTATTTTTGTTTTGGAGTTTGTTAATAGCTAAATGGCAGTTGCATTTCCTTTTTTTTTTTTTTTTAGATTATATGTTTGATCTACATATTAATATTTATACTGAAATTTTCTGCTCTAATATGTATATCTATATATATTCACACCTTGTAGGTGATTCTTACTTTACTCTTCTTCCAAAGGTAGGCTGCCACTTATTTATCTTAAAGTTTATTTCTAGCCGCTGAATATTTGTCACTCTCAGACAAATTTTCAAAGTTAATACATGCTTGGATTATTACTTGAAAATATGATTCTAAAAATCTGTCCATCATGTCTCAACTTAAATTTTATTTGGATATCATCGTGTAGAAGTATACTCGAGCAAAGAAACAAAATAAAAGGTATAAAGATTCAAAAAGTTACATGATATTCATTCTAATCAAACTAAAACGAACAAGCCATTTATAACAGTTGAACAACAATATTGTATTTTATTAATAAAAAAAATAGTTTATAGAGGCTATATAATATAATAAATCTGATGATGTACTGAGCTTACATTCTTATTTACTGACTTGAACTCAGTTGATATTCAGTTTAATCTTAGGTGTTGATGTTAATATTAAAGTATAGATATTTAATGGCTTTGTTTTCAGTACTGTATCAACCAGGTACCTAATATATATATATATTTATATATGTATATATATAATTCTTTTATTTCATTGGCTATATATATATATATGAATAGCTTACACGGTTTGAATAGTAAAGTACTTGAAAACTTGTAATATTGATATAGTAAAATAAAAAACCCAAGATTTAAGTTATTGTGAATCAAATATTTACCTAACTTCATAAAGTTTTGTTGTTGTTTTTTTTCGTTAAAAAATTTCAATGAAATCTGTAAACACAATCAACTATATCTAAAATCTACCTCTAATATGAGTTCCAAAATAAATCTATTAAAAATATAGTAATGAATTTTGTTTGCTTCAAAACATTTACCAGATCAACCATACCAATTTATAGTGTCCCAGACAAAAAAAAACTCATATATTTATTTAGGGTTAAATACGCTTGACAAAATATTAAGATTTTGCAAATAATTTATATTGTCTGGAGTTTAAATGTTATATGCCTCTTTAGTAAAACTTCAATCAATCGATTGATTGGCCCGTCAATTGATTGTATTGCTTATTCCGATGCAATCGTAAAACTTCATGACGTTAATGGATTTAGAGTTTCCTATTTTGACTTTTACCATCAACCTTTAAATTCTAAATTCTCCACTGTGACGAAACACCTACAATCTTTTCTATTTTCAACCACCTACATGCTCATATAACAAAGAAACACATGGCAGTTTATAATCTCTTTTTCTTCTTCTTCTTCTTCTTCTTCTTCTTCTTCTTCTTCTTCTTCTTATTTCAATTTTGCAGAGACCTTTGACAAATTAGATTTTTATCAAATAATTCAAAAAGTCAGTAAAAGTATTTTAATGATATCTGTGATTCAGAGTTTCAAGCAAGTATAAGAAATTGATGTCATCGAGTGTGAGTAGTCAATTAGTTATATGGAATCTCCAACATACCAACTAGATTATTTCTCTTTTTATTCTCTGTTCTATTTTCGTCAGCATTATTATGATGATTATTATTAGCATTATTATTATTTGTACTTGTTTTTATCTTGTAATCCACTCAGTATTGCATCATTTGCTTTAATATAATTATTGGCAAGTTGAATAAGTTATGAATTTTTGATATAAATTTATCTGGTAGTAAGCTGTTTTTTTTTTTTTCATTTGTTTTATAAATACTTTTAGAATAATAGTTATGATTGGAAATAAACAAATTTGCAAACAGAAATATATTGGTAAAGAAATATATATGGTTACAACTTTCATACTTTCAATTGATTGAATTTTCAAAGTAGACGTTTTAAATTAATATTTCGACATTTTCTTGGAGTAATAATGATTTACGGCATGCAAACCAATATATACTAGATTTATTGCTCTTGAAACCAAGGTTCAAAGTAGAAAGATATATAAAAAAATAAAAAAAAGGCTTTTCAACCAGACTAATAAAGATCCTAATGCACTGTCATGATTACAGCATGGTTTATAGATGGCTTCTGATGTTCAAATAATTAGATATTTGCTTTTCAGAAGCTTACAGATCACATATCTAGGCCTCATAGGCCTTCCTATTAGTATTCAAACTCGATTTTGATTTGTATATATACACTCATATTCAAATTCGTGGTAAGGTGTAAAAACTCTAACTTTTGTAAAAGTCTAGCAACATGCCACATTTGTAAATATGGTTAATATCAAACATTCACAAGTGAAGATTTAAGCATGATTAAGGTGCGATAGGAAGGATGGAGACCTTTGTTTTTAAACATTTTATTTAAATTGGGAGGACTGTTGATCACTCTCACATTCTCTCGATATTGAACTCCATGGCTATTACGAAATTAAAAGGTTTTAGCTTCTATTACTGATAATCACTGGGTGTTACCACTCACATAATATTAATTAACTTGACAATAAAAGTCCAAATCTAAACTGAGTTAAAAGTATTTTAAATTCTTTTAACGATTGTTAATTCATGATCTGAATTGAATCTTACTATGAGGAAAACAAAAAACATGAAAAAAAAAAAAAAAATAGTTTTTTAAAGTCACCAACTAGATATATTGAATTAGCAATCTAATGAATAAAAATTAAAAATAAAAATTATACATGAACATGGAAAAAAAAAGTTATTTACAAAACTTCTAATCTTTAAAAGCAATAATTCTATACCTTATATTTCATTTGGAAAGATTTCCATATATATATTACCACTGTAACAATTCGTATTTAAACTCCGTGTCAGCTTTAAAGATTCGGCGTTACCCAGAAATACTCTTGAGATAAATCTGAATAATCCTAAATTTTGAACGTTATTTTATCGAATGTAGATTTGAACTGTAACTATATTTATGTTTGTTTGTTTTTTGTCTTATTGCTAGTAAAGTTTTTGTGTGATTATTGTTTTTTTTTTTCGTACTGTTACTTTCTTGAATTACTTTGTACAAAGACTATAAAAATCGAGATAGTTGTATCAGGTACTCAAATGTTAGCAAATATGAGCAATCTATCTCTCCTTAAGTGTTTACTTTAAATATATTCTTTAGTCTATTTGCAATTGACTTTAAAAGCAAATAGTTTTATTTGTATTTATTTATCATTTTCGCTTATTGCTGTTTATATCATTTTTGTTTGCCTAAAATTTGCCAGAATACGGTGAATATAAAAGACTAAAAGAAAGTAGGGGAAAAAAACTTTGGCTTTCAAATAGAATCTCATAGTTTTACGACAAATTTAGGATGCTAATAACTAGCAATTTAATTATTATCATTATTCAAGGTCCACCATGATGTGAATAAATAAAATGGTAGTAACAGGCATTGGATAACTTTGTAGTAAACTTGATATTATATCTCATTATTAAGTAGACGGTTTTATTTGTGATGTCTGGTACAATTAAAACGGGTATTTTATAAACCCTCTGGTTGCAGCAAAGCCCACCTACTCCTTTATATTATGAATTTCAGCAACGTATGGGCTCAAGTGACAGATATCGTAGCTAGATTTAACCCTTACGAGGACTAGTTGACTATCATTGTTATATTTAAAAAGTTTCTCACATTTTGATGTAGGTTAGACTTTCAAAATAAACGTTTTTACATTTAAAGTTAAAGTTTTCTAATTTTGATGATTTTTATGGTGTGTTTTGATTACTATTGGTTTTCCAGAATATACAAATGCTTTTACTAGTAAGCTTTGCAATTGTCTCACTTTTTAAAGCTTGTAGAATAAGTATTGCAGAAATATATGTAAGTATTGGATTACGGTGTTTGTTTTTGAAGTCAAATAAAAATCAAATGAATAAATACCAAAAAAAAAAATGAAAATGAAAATGAAAATTGTGAAAAATATTACATATTCAGTTTTTAAAAAATTAAAAGAACTGCTTTATTCATACCTCCATGTAAATGACTGATATATCATTTTAAGGCAAAAATATACGTAGAAATCAAAATACTTATAGTTTGAGGGCTAAAAAAATATCAATAATATTTTGAATCAATACAGAATATTACTCAGCCTCACATTACGATCTAAATTAATTTAAACGAAATGACAATAGTAAAAACCAGTATAACAGGCGTTTTAAATTAGTTAAAACTATCAAAGTGACAGAGTACTCCAGTTCTGGTAAATCTGAAGATATGCAATAAAACCTGTACGAAAGATCAATTAAAACTGCAGGTTATTTATTGATAAAAAAAATCAGTTTAGCTGTCATGAATATTTTAATTGAAATATATTAATATTTGCTACTACTAGATATTTTGTTATTTGTTCTGGTCAATCAAATATCAAGGTTAGCAGAACATTCGATTCTTTGACTCGGAGATATTTGAATCAACAACCTTCTATGCATGATAGAACAAGTCAGTACACTTGTACGGGACCAGAGCTCATTCAATGTTGTTTTCTTTATTGAAATTGTTACTTGTTTGGAAAGAAAAATATTTCTCGAAACGCGTGTCATATCCTTTATTGATATAAAACAGTTATTGTTGTTTCAGAAGCCTTTGGACGTCTACCTTAAATATTAAATAGAATCCTTTTGATGTTAATATGAACGGACATCCTCTTGAAAGTAAGTTTCCAGGCTTCTGTGCATGATTTATCAAATACAGATCATCCTGTTCTTTTCAGAAAAAATCGTTTTCGATAGACAAACGATCAAACTAAAAGGTTAGGTTTTTAATTGTAGTGATAATTATACTTGAGAGACAATGAGGAGGAAGACATGAACTGAAATCTAAATTCATATTTAAAATGAATATTTAGAAAATTAAGTCCATTCTGTTTGTACTAAATGTCAATGAATTTGAGAAAAAAAAAAAGAAGAGCATTAAAATACTGATTTAGTATCAAACTAATCAATATATATATCAAAAGGTTTCTAATGATAAAAAATATTTCAATCAACTACTATTTCACTGAAGATTCAAAATTCAAAGTAACAAAATTCAAATCTATTTTTTTTCTTTCTTACACCACCCAACCAAGTTATAACTAAACGATAACAGTTTTAGAAAAGCGACTATAGTTGTGGTAGTATACATATTTCGCAAGTGTCGGGTTACACCGCTATTCTAATTAGATTGTCTTCGTGCCTTCATGTTGGTCGTGCGTTTTTTCCTGGTTGAGCTTATGATACGAGCTATTGCACCTAATCTTTAAGTTCTCGTTTTTATACATCACTTTGCATCATATTGTGCATGAACATTCGACGAAGTAAATCAATTAAAGTGTTAAAAGCTCTCGGAATTAACTGCTGCAAAAGTATCGTGAAGAAGAAATTGATTGAAATCAAGATAATAATGATACAGTAAGTATATATTTTAAATCACAACATGGTTACGCTATGAAATCTGTTAAAATGAGAGGTTAAAAATTGGAACTGTAAACCAATTGGCTTCTAATTCGTTACAAATACCAGTCAGTATAAGTTCAGACTTGAAAAGTTCAAACAGAAATTTCATAAACAATACTGATGTTGACCCTGGCTTAGAAGAATTGTCTCGAGTGGAGTTTTAAAGGATCTGTCTTGCGTTTTTCATGAGCGAGATAATCATAATTTGAGCTTAGAATAAATCTATCTTTACTACAGCTCAAAACACTAATATTTATTCATGTAGCTGTGCGAATTTAGAAATAAAAAGTCTTAAAGTTTTCTGAGCAAAAACAAGTGAATAGAAAATGACAAAAAAATATTAAAATTAACTATCATGAAATGCTTTATGGCTTGCTTATTACTGAAACTTATGGACGATTAAATATTCCACATGTCATTATGATTCTCAAAGTGGATAATATAGGACTTACCAGAAGTAAGGAAAACAAATAGCCTTTGTTTGAATGTCTGAGTCTATTTAAGACAACTACATTCAACTGTAATTTATTTTAGAACCTTGCTTACCGCAGTTTTTAAATGTAGCGAACAGCTTTACCAGAACCCTCAGACTTCAAGCTTGAAGCTCAAGTATTTTCAGTCCACTACATATTTTGAAAGTAGAGTTAAAACCAATCTTTATTCAACTAGACTCATATATGTTTTCATGGTACAGTATAAATATTGTTGATACGTTCTTTTATTCCATTTATACGTAGGATGTAAGATATTTTGATGAATAATTTTCTTTGAGAGCTAATAGTATAAACCTGGATGCACTGCCCTCATGTTCCTCACTACGTGATACGAGAAACATTTTTGAAGGAGAAATTTATTGGCTCGTATGCTAGAAGACAAATCGGTTGTTTGCAGGCTCAAAAACAAGCTGAGTACATGCTGTAAGAGTTGTGAACTTTCGTAGCTACCATCGTGAGAGATTATGGTTTGGAGGATGTGCGTACAAGTGAAAACAATTACTATTAGAATTATTATACCAGGTACGGGTTTAAAGTTTATAAAATTATGATTGGTTGAATACATGCTGTACCATGGTTTTCTAGTTTTGCTTCACCAAACTATGTCTTAAGTGTGAAAATTGCAGGGATGTTTGATATATCCTACCAGAGCATATCAGGAAGAAGAATAAAACAGATACCCGCGCAGATAAAAGGGAGAATCTAATTGTTAAGCTAAATTATGTGAGACGATGTTTCGTGAAGAAAAATAATAATAATAATAATCATAATCATAATAGATTTTATGGCTGCACCAGTCAGTATAACAAAAACAAACATTTAAGGGCAGGACATTCCAGCCAAAAATTCGGCCCTTACTCAATCAACTTAATGCGCCTTCACCAACATTAAAATAAAAGTAAAATGGATTACATTTGATTGATACAATTTATCACCTTTATATTTTGCAAAATTGAAAGCTCAAAATATATCATTGAAGTTTATATTTAAGGTTGATATCTACCACGTATATATATATATATGTCTAGTAGTTGGGACAAAAACATCAATTAATTGTATTTCTATTTATACACCACCCTCTTATTAGTATTTTTATCAATTTATTTTGTAGATGTAAACATTTTCATTGATATAAACAACGAGATTGATTTCATTGTATTTGTTTCGAGTTCGGATCAATTAGCAAGTAAATGTGTCATATATGAACATTAAAACCTCCAAAAAAAAAATTTTATTGTTATATTTATCAAGAATATTTCAAGTTCATTTTGTATTCTTAGACAAGTAAAGAATATTATAACTATTTTTTTTTTTCACTTTCATGAACGCATGTTTAGAGTAGACGTCATTTATAAGTGTATCAACAAAGAAGATATTGGCTGTGTTCTAAACTCGACTGCAATAACTTACCGATTCTGTCTTAAATATCAAGGTATACTGAACATATTCAAGCATGAACTCATAGCTTCTAGAACTCTTTCACTTGCAGATATTGAAAGGTTTCTATAAGTAGCCATAACGTATATAAATGCCTTTTTGATCCAAAAGATTGATGCTAATGCATTATTTCTTCCAAGTTGAAGCCCTAGACAATTTGGTAGTATTGTTCCTTGTCTAATGAATGAGCATAGATTAGAACAGAGTCAAACATCATACACAATACACCTGATCGTATTCATGTGTTTAGGCCCATATGGCGAATCTACTCTTGACACTTGGACAACTTATCATAACCTTGATTTGATTTAGACCAAGTTTCCTAGAAAAGGGCTTCTTATCAAGTCGTTTTCTTCAGCCAATTTGAAAATAGTGTTTAGAAAAATCAACTTTTTTAGTTGGTCTTTACAGTAGATGGATATGAGACTTGAAATCTAGAAAGAAACAAAAAAAAAATGAATGTCAAACAAGTGTCTTTTGATCTTTATTGTTCAATTTCATCTGAATGAATAGATGGAAAAACTACCGGTAGTTGGGCTACTTTACTAATGGAATTAATTTCAATAATACAAAGCAGGATTTTTTTCACTGTAATACACGGGGGAAAAAAACATATCATTAGTTTGTGAAATACCTTATAGTTGATACATTTTAAAGCAAACTTTCATATTAGTGATGTTATATATACAGATGTACTACTTTGTTAATGCATCTTCAAGGACCAAGGTTACAAATATACGTTAAATATTTACAGGAAATGCTACATTTTTTAAATTCAAATAACAGGTGATACTATTTCTTCTTTTTTTTTTTCATGAAACTATCATTTCCAAGTATCTGTTCGAATGGTTACAATGATAAACAATTTGAAGAGCTTTTTTGTGTTTTAAAAGATCTTTTTTCTTAGCTACTCCATCACTACTAGTTACGGTAACACAAAATCCAATTTCAGAACGCATGAACCTAATATATCAACTTTAGTGTACGTACTAGTAACTTGTCTACTTTCCTATTATAATCATATTGTACCTTTTTTTTTCTTGTATTACTGGAGTTTCTTTCGAAAAAAAAATAAAATAAAATAATTCTTTAGTGGATGTAATTCAAATTTCAAATATAAGGATTATTATCAAGACATTGAATACGAATCTGAGTCTAGTATGCAGTAGCAGTAGTATTAGTAGTAGCGAATAAAAAAATTTAAAACGCGTATCGGTTTTATTTGATTTAGTCTATGAATGATGGAATATTTCAAATTCTTGGTCGGCATTTGAAAAAAAATTCTACTTTTAAAGTAGTCAGATTCTTCAACATGATAAGAATGATGAAATAAAGCGTTAAACGTAATCTTTCTTGAATAAAATCAATGTTGTAAATTAATGGGTGATTGTTGAATAACATTGATATATTTTCCTTACACTGCGGAAAAAAAAAAAAAAGATGAATGAAATAGACATTGCGTAATTCCGAGTATCTGGCATAGTATTATTCTATACGTAGCCAAAAGAAGCGATTGTCGTTATAAAGAAGAAGAAGAAAAAAATAGATGACAAGTATTATAATTAAAATGCGTTTGATATCTATCAATTACGCTGGATCAAAGTTATGGAATGAATTCCTTTGAAATGACATCCAATTATGGTCAATCGCTTAGAGAAAAGAACGAACAAAACGTTTCTCTATGATCAAAGTTATACGTGACTTGATCTACTTTGGTAAGATTCTACAGCCCAAGACGGTCAAGTGAATAGGAAAAAAAAAAAAAGAATCACATATTGATACTCTAGCTGGAGACCGTGAACGTAGCACTGAGAGTATCGTGAACTGCATCTTTAGCTTCACTTGTTGTTTTATTTCGGAGTCCCACTACCATTTTTTTGTTTTAACCTTTGAACACGCATACCATTCACACTTCTTGATCATTCACTTCCTTTTTTATTTATTTTTTTTTTCCCGCGATAAACACATCTATTAGAAGTATTTCTTTTCCAATTTGCGTCTTTTGCCATTATCATGTTCTATATCTTTTCAAAGACCCTTAAACTCAGAAGTTCCGGTAGAGGTTACACGTTTGTCTAGACTCCTTAGTCTTTACTCAATCAGGACAATGCCGCGGATATCGGCGAAAATTTTCAATTTTGAGACAAAGAACTTTTTTCTTTCATATTTTGAAGTTTTTTTTTTCATATTCATTTAGAAAGCATTTTAGTAAAGAATTGAAAATGTAAAGAAAAATGGGTTTGATAATAATAATAATCCCAAATCAATTGATATTCACAGTTCTTCTAATTAAGGGTCTTTTTTCATCATTATCATTTCAAATTTCAACTATATATATAAACATATTGAAATAGACATTGGAATACAATTGATTTCATACATGAACTGTAAATAAAGTAATAAACAATCCTTTTAATACATGTATAGTATAAATGATAAAATCTATCCAAAAATTAAAATATATACATGAAAATAAAAATCAATAAAACTAAATGATAACTTTACGGCTTTTAAATATTTCCTACAGTTATCAAGACATCAGTTTCATATGCAAAATTTATAAACACATGTATTCAAACTACATGAGAGACAAAAATAAAAATAAATAAAAAAACGGTTTCAATATTTTGATAAAGCAAATAAAGATGACAATGTATATAACATCAAAGCATGAATAGTTGATAAATGAGTACATAAAAAAAATCTATATGTATAATTGTAGTAGATGAAGAGAATGATAAAAAAAAATTAACAGAAAAAAAAAAGATAATAATAATAATAATAATAATAATAATAAAATAGAGTAAAATAAAATAAAAATTAAATGATGTCTAGGAGAAATTTTTTTCTTCTTCCTTTATTTCATTTTGGGAGGATGCGAAGTGTCATGACAGTAAGCAACACATACCCTCTGGTTTGCATCGCCTGGAGATTGAAACTTGATTAGAATAGTTCCACCACAATCGTAGAGATCATGACCTAGACCACAGCTACCAGGAGTAGCACTGTTAGGTGAACTGTAGTTGAGATTGCCAGATTTCAACTTCTTCTGTCGCCAGGGAAGCGCAATTGACTGTGAGCAAAGGTATTTATGTGTCTCACCAGACTTGAAAAGACGGGTAGATCGATGGTTATATGAATAGTGATCAATGGACTTTACCTGTTGAATCAAGTAATTTGCAACTTGTGACCTTCCCTCTGGAGTCTTGAACTTTGGATGGTCAATTGTAACCTGATCTGGAATATCAAAAGACTCTCCAAAGTTGCCAATGGAGAAATTGACATCCAAGTAAAAGTGAACACACAGCTTTTCTGATCGTTCTTCAATCTTACGAGCTAGCAAAAACTTGAGCTCGTCTAGCGATGTCACCTTGAAAATCTCCTGAACCTTTTCTGACTTGGAATCTTCACCCTTACGCCGGTAGTTACGGCAATGTTTGCAGTTATTGTTGAAAAATCCAGTTGTGCTTGCAAACTCGACCGCAGGTTTCAGAAGCGCACACTTCTTGCAGTAAAGATAGTCTTCGGGCTCCAGTTTGCTATTGTTATTACTGATAGTCGGGCCTGTAGGCGCTGCAAATGGCATACCCATAGGCAGCGGTGTGATAGGTGTAACAGGTTCGTAATGTGTGTAATTTCCATGCGGTGGTGGATGTGCTGAATACTGTGGAATTCCGGCAGGATGTGGGTATGGTGAGCTGAACGGTGGTGGTGGTGTGTTGGGCATTTGCTGTGATGACGGGTATGCCGGGCTATTATTAGCGGTGTATGAAAACTGTTGCTGGCTATGTTGATGATGATGATGATGATGCGGAGCTGGTTGCGGAATATGAGGGTCAAAGTGTATCAGCTCTGGCCGGGGCACAGGCTGTTTCCACTGTGGCAGCAGTGGGTAGTTGAGATTGTAAGTGTTGTAATTGTTCATGCTTGTTGATAGAATGATGAAGGAATGCAATTCTGAGCGTATTCAGGGAAGAAGAAAAAAGAGAAGAAAAGGCCCATTTTTTACGGGATATCCAAAAGAATAAATACATGAACAAAAATCTAGCACACTTGCTTTTTTTTTTTTTTTTTGGATTCCCCAAAGTACTCCACGTCAAACTGTCAAGTATACCCGGCTTTTTTGTTTTTTTCTTCTTCTTCTTCTTCTTCTTCTTCTTTTTAAAAAGACCTTGCTGTCATTTCAGGCACATTTTTTCTTTATCTATTGCTGGATTTTTCCTAATCATTCTCATAATTATCATCATATTATATGGGCTTTATCATTATGTTTGCAAGCTTTCATAGACTCACGACTTTTGAGCCTACGCTTCCAAGTCCATAAGCACACTTATTTGGCCGTTTATACAAATTTCTTTTTATATAAAAAGAAATATTACAGAGCCTCGATGCTGAGTAATCATGTTTCTTTTTTTTGAATAATTTGTTTTTTGTTATTTTATTTTTCATCGTTACTTTTTTTTATTCCAATTATTTTATTTTTGTTCATCATTTTTGTGCTGTATTTTTGTAATTTTTTTATATAGAAAAAAAAAATAAATGATAATAATAATAATAATAATAAAAAAGTGGCAAATATTTGCATCTTGATTGAGTATTTGCTATATACTCCTGTTTATTATTGAAAGTTGTCTTAATGTTACTCTTAAATCCCTTGAAAATAATTTTTATAAAAACAAAACAAAAAAATTTGTATTGATAATAATAATAATAATAATAATAATATCAACTAGTAAATCTTGAATTACATCTTGTACTAAATATTTCGACTTTCACTACAAACATACTAGAGTTCCAAAGAAAGTACATTAAAACAAAATTGAAAAAAAAAATAAAATACAAATAGAAAAATGAATTAATGAATAAATCAATAACTAAAGAAAAAAAGAAACGAAAATCATTCGACTTTCTCTGGTCTCCCACTTCTGCCAATGCAACTTGTCAATAATCAGCCCATCACGTGGTTGGTATATTCAGACCCTTAATCAGGTTTTCTTAAAGTAGTAATGACAAGTGAAATCAATCTAAAATAACGTTTGATTGAAATCCATCTTTACAAATATTCTCAGATTTGTCAATCATGATTGTTTTTTTTTTATGATGAATGAAAAACGTTTGATTGTAATCTTGTCCATTCTCAGGGTATGAAATATATATCTTTTCCTTACACCTATACACAAACACACACACTCTCTCTCTTCTTTTGTACCTGCCGTGATGGCATAAGAGATCTCGTTCGTACTTTACTACTTTGATAGATTTTTTTTTTTGGCAGCATCTTTGTGCCCTTACTCAAGCATTCAACTTTTGTTGCACCCTATTAATCCACCCTCCCATTACTTCCGACCACCAGGCTTTGCCTATCTGTGTGCGAAATGAAGTCAGGTTCACGGTAAATGCTATACGGATTTGAACCTTCCGGTACCTCTATTTGTTATTTTTATCATGAAGCCTATCTGCGCGTATTGTATAAGGAATGAACTGATTTTTGGGGAGAATATACAGGATGTAAGGTTGTTTTTTTTATTTTTTGTTTGGCTGGTACTGGCCAAGCTGCATTAACATACATAGGCTGTGGGTATAAATATTGACGAAAGCGTTTATGATGTAGTGGAGATCAATTACTCCCATATGAGGGTACAACTGGAAAACCAGTAACACACCACTATACTTGGATTGATTAATGCTGTGTAATTTTTTCTTAAAGGTTATACATGTAATAGGAGAAAGTTAGGAAAGAAACTATTAATATCTTTATTACACAATTAAAATAATACTTTCAGTCATTTTGATATTGATTAGGCATATACTTGAGTGTAAACAATATACTATTCTAATATCAAATGTATAGTTTGCTACTTATGGCAATCGACCAAAATCACTCTCTTTTTTTTCCCTTTTTTTTTTCATTTTATTGTTATTTTTATTTTTATTTTTATACTATTACTGTATATATTTCAATTTTCATTTCTATATTTATTTGTCTTATACAAACTAGATATCAGTAAAAGGAGAAGTATTAGATAAAATAATAGATGGAGCATTTTACCGGATTTTTAAATTGTGTGTGCGCACATAACGAAACGCTTGCTGGGAAAAAATAAAAATAAATTTTTTTACTCACTGGTGATTTTTCAAATAATCTATTCACTCACTTTGTTTTCATCAATATTCAATATAAATATATCGATGACAGTTTGACTAATTTCAATGATTTAAATATATTTACTTGAGACTTTGCTGATTTTAGCATACGTAAATATATGTAGCAACGATGAATTATAATGAGTTGGATTTAGAAGTGAGATTAGAATTATTTTTTTTTTTTTTTTTTTTTTTTTTTTCAAAAATAAAACAATATTGATATAATCAAACTGTTGATCAATGATTGAGAAAAGATCATATTCTATTGATTTCAATACTATATTCAGTGCTTATTGCAATTGCATAGTTGGATAAATACTCACTTTTACATCTATAAGCTAAATATCTTGTCAATGCTCACGCCATAGACGATTGGTATCGGGTTGGTTCTGCAATTGAGACATTGGCGATTTTCACTGCTTGTTCTCATTCAGTTCATCTCGATTTGACCAATATTTTACAAATTTCAAAGACTTGATTGGACAAGCCTTTATTTCCTGGTTGAAATGCTCAACCAGCCATCACGTCATTATATCATCACTTGCTTTGTTGGGGCCCAATATCAAGATGTTTCATCTGGAAGTATTTACTCTACATGTTCTTATATTGTTGTCTAGAATCATTGTGTCTGCACTGCGTTGGTTTGCAAAGTGGTTTTCATCGAATCCAGTCCTGAATAAGCCATCCTAAGAAATATTTCATCATGTCTTTCATCATTATTATTATCAGTATTATTACCTTTTTTTTTTCTCATC